>MU127473.1:4543-46360 GCA_014904945.1 Gyrodon lividus
CGTCACATAACCTCATTTCATTTTTACGTTCCTGATTCCCCAATGCTAGATTGCACGATGCCCCCGTCTCGTTCTATGACCGGGTAAACATTCTCACGATCAGATTTGTGACGTCCTTAGCGTTTTGCGACAGAACGAGTCAAGGAACGAACTGCGATGTTAACGAAACGAACAACGAGTCGTGTAGTGTCTTGGTCAACGATTCGAAAAGCTTTGGACCTGCGTTCAACTCAGTTGGTGGAGGATGGTGCGCATGCCACTTTCTTCAAAACCCATGGTAATTGCTACTCACGATATCTCTCAACTAGGTACGCCATCGAGCGAACGCCGTCATTCGTCAAGGTCTTCTTTTGGGAGCGATACAGCACGTCTGTTCCAGGTAACGTGAAGAACTGTGGGTCGACGGTCGACACTGGCAGTTGGGTGCGTGCACCATGATCTCAGATATCACGACTTTCTGAGAGTCTTGGTCTCCAGGGCACCCCTGCTGCATATTACCCCAACACGGATTGCGATTTCTCTACACATCTTGGCCCTCAGAGTATCGTGATTGACTTAGACTTGTGTACGTGGTCCCCCGCTTTGCTATATCATTCGTCAAGGCAGAAAGAATTCATTACGCTGGTACTAATTTTGGGAAAATTGTGTAGGCGGTACGTGGGCAGGTGATGCCAACGTTTATGCCGAGTCCGGTTGTCCATCGACATGTGACGGTAAGTCCCCTCATCGATAGTGAGATCTTCACCAGAGTGCGAGACCTAACAATCTCCAGACTACGTGAACCAAAACCCTTCCGCCTTCCAAACGGCGTATTTCACCTTCAATTCGATCCATATTTATGAGTAGACGATGTCGGCCCATCATTGTCATTGTTACGTCCAGCAAGACTGGTTGTACTGTGTTGGGCTTTCACGATAATGATATACCTGTGGTTTATCGATGATGCGGATCAATGTGAAAGATTTGGCTGCACAGGGCTACTCGACCAACCTAAGTGCTCGGGGAACTTGAGTTGCGCGAACGCCGCAAGTCTCATGAAATCCGACTTATCACTGGGTTCTGTGTCGCTACAGCGAATCACATGATGATGGCATAAGAGGTTCTCATGGTGACGCACATTGTAGTAGTCACTCCTGGGTCATGTAATTTACTTCAGGGACTGTGGAGATATGCCAATTATAAAACAGTAACATCATTGCAACAGTTTATGTACTCTTAGCTTGAGAGGTGGAATTTCAATGAAATGAAGGGATAGCTGCAGTTGTTTGGTGCTACAAACAAATATACACATATAAATACTATGTCTGAGTTTGAAAAAGCTCACACACCTCTTTCCTTTCAACCACAATCATCATGTGATCCCTCTCTGCTACCCAAAAGAATACCATCATTACTATGCTTGACTCTGCTCATTCTGCTCATTCTATTGCCACATCCACTGGTTTTCATACCTCTACCATCTCTAGGCTTTGTGCCAAAGAGTGCTCAGAGCTGCATCCAAGCTTTCCCCTGCTAATGTCTGTCATGCCATCCACCTCATTTCTACTTGCAAGGCAGATAATGTCCAGATCACCAAAACCCTTACCAATATCATTAATTAACCCCTTCACCCTAATACTGTCTGCCAGGCCTTGAAAAAGACTGGTTTAAAGGCTGTAGTCAAGTGAAAACACCCTCTTCTCTCTGCCAAACATCACAAGGCCTGGTTGGACTATGCCTATGCTCACAAGAACTGAACTGTGGAGGATTGGAAAAAGGTAGTATGGTCTGATGAGACTAAAATCAATTGCCTAGGGTCAGATGGATGCAAATGGGTGTGGAAAAAGCTAGGAGAAGGGCTCAGTGATAGGCTAGTACAGGGAACAGTGAAGTTTGTGAAGCATCATAGACACTTCACAATGCAATGTCTTCAGAACAACACTCAAACAAGAAAAGATAAAGAGCTTAGTATGCTGCTCTGCAAAGCAGTGACACTTGAAGAGGAGGGTAGCCCAAACTTGTAGTCTGTAGGAGAAGGCCCAAGTGAAAAAGCTATACTACTTAGTAGATATAAACACAAAGTATGATATCATGGTGGAGCAAGAAAGGATGTAATAGAACATAGAAGAACATATGAAGTCATATAGAATGAACTAGAATGTACTAGAGTATACATGCAGCATATATGCATAGATCATGGGGAGAGCATAAGGTATGATGTCATAGAGAAAAGTCATGTAATGAAAGTAAAAGTAGTTGTGTGTCATGTGACTGGTCATGTGATATATAAGAGATGAAAAGAAAAGAAAAATGAATAAAATATAAGATTTGTAACAGTTTGGAGGAGGTTCTTTGATGATGTGGGGCTGTATGACTTGGTAGGGAGTTGGATGTGCTGTCAAGATTGATAGTAGGATGGATGGTGACCTTTACCTTCAAATTTTGAAGAATGAACTTCATGATTCCCTAAGGTATTATGGTCTAAATCCTCCTAACATTATCTTTCAGCAGGACAATGACTCTAAGCACACATGCAAGAAGGTCAAGGAGTGGCTAGAGGAACAGGATTTCAGGATCATGGTATGGCCTGCACAGTCTCCAGACCTTAACCTCATAGAACATGCCTGGAATTGCCTCAAAAGAAAGCTCACAGAGTATAAACACCCTTCTAAACGAATAGAGGAATTATGGGAGAGAGTTCAGATGGAGTGGGAGAGGATTTCAGCTGCAGAGTGTCAGAAGTCAATTGAAAGTATGCCTAGGAGGGTTGAGGCAGTGATTAAGGCCAAGGGAGGCTATATCAAGTACTGATATTTCCCAAATTTATCATAGAGTACATAAACTGTTGCAATGGTGTTACTGTTTTATAATTTGCATATCTCCACAGCCCCTGAAGTAAATCACATGACCCAGGGACCAATTTTTAGCCAGGAGTGACTACTACAATGCACATCACCAGAGCTAAGCAAGATTCTCATGCCCTTCTGTGATATGCCTTGCACATTGCATTTAGGCCAAACATTACAATGGTTTATGGAGTCACTGTATATCTATTCTAGTATAGTTTTCTCTCACACAGCTTGGTCTGTGCACACTCATGTATAGTATATATTGCAATTCAACACCCAGAGAACTCAAATCAAGTTCTCTTTGGGTTTCCACCTAAAATAACTAGGATTTTAGATCAGTACCTTTTGTGGTTGACTCAAATGCATTATTTGTGTGTAGGATATTGCCAACACCATAAGTATCAGCCAAAGAGCCCGTGTAGTGCTTTGGTACTGTAGTATATGGACAGCCAAGGTTGACAAATAGCCATGGCTCATAGGCCAGCTGATCATCGACCCGCCTATATCAGCAAACTAAACTAACTTTTCAATAGCCAAGGTCACAGAAGTCACAGTTTCCCACAGCAACACACAGTGCCCTCCAGATTTCCACAGTCACTGCAGTTATCCACAGACCATCCAATAGTTAACATTTTTCTGTTTCTTCTTCTTAGGATACAAATACTATTTATCAAAAATACATACAAAGTTTCTGCTTATTTGTTGTAGAAAATGTGTATTCATTTGCTTTAGATACTAGTAATCTGAGCCTAATAAAATGTAGCCTTTCATTTCCTAATGACAAGGGACTTCATTAAAATTTCATTTTTGTGTCATGTGATTTCAAATCTGTACCAAGTTTTCCACTTTTTTTTTTGTTCACCTTCCCACTTACAAGACAGTGCACCCACACTTCAAATGGGGCACATGCACCCTAAATGACACACTGACACTCAAAACTAGGCACCTGCATCCAAAATGATCTGCCCGGACACAAGCTTGGCTACCAACACCCCAAACAAGGCACCCACCCACAAAATGGATCATACACACCCCAAACAGCACATCCTGTACCCAAATGGTGCCCCAACACCCTGAATACAGTGACTTTATAAACTGTTGCAATGTTTGGCCTAAATGTGATGCATGAAGTGCATTGCAACAGGCCGTGAGAATCTCGCTTGGCTCTGGTGAGGCACATTGTAGTAGTCACTCCTGGCTACAGATCAGTCCCTGGGTCATGTGATTTTCTTCAGGGACAGTGTAGATATGCCAATTATAAAACAGTAACACCATTGCAAATGTCAAGTCCAGGTTCAATCCTGGAATTCCTGGATAGTCTGGAGCACGTGGAATGGTGGAGTTGGTCAGGAATCCCTGAGGGGGGTCGGAGTGGTAAGGAACTTCGGCTTCAGCTTATGTGCTGTGCCCCTGTACAAGTTCTGTTCCTTAATTTCAAGGCAGAGGGTTGGAAGACAATCCTAAGGTCAACTTAAGGACTGAAGGGGGTTTCAGAGTGAAGTGGAGACTTCGCAGGATAGAACGGTATTTAGTTGATATTTGAACTAAGGAAATATCAGAGAGTACAAGTGGGTTTATATACTGAAGAGTCCAGAAGATATAAAACTGTTAAAGTATGTCGGATGAGTCAGGGTTTCAGGTTTCCAGAAGAAAGTAAGGCATGAATCAGAATGGCGTCAGAATGGTGGAATAATAACTAAGGGCAATGGCGCAATAATTGTGAAGCAGGGGGAAAGGGAATTATTGATAGGAACTGTAGATGTCAAGGAATGTCAAAGAAAAGTGACATATGTCAAGAGATAGCCAAGATAGGAATACGAAAGTCCAGGATGGGAATGCGAAAGTCCAGGATGGGAAATATGGGGTTCAGAATGTCTGATGAAGGAGAAATCTTCTGAGGTGAGGTCTGAGGCTCAGGATTCAGGATTTGATCATAGGGGGCTGGAATTGGGCCGGATGGGTTGGGAAAGTTTCAGGATGTGACACTCTATGATAAATTAGGGTATTTGGGGAATATCAGTACTTGGTATAGCCTCCTGTGGCCTTAATCACTGCCTCTTCCCTCCTAGGCATGTTTTCATTTAACTTCTGACACTCTGCAGCTGAAATCCTCTCCCACTCCAGCTAAACTCTCTCCCACAATTCCTCTATTCATTTAGGAGGGTGTTCATGCTCTGCAAGCTTCCTTTTGAGGCAACCCTAGACATGTTCTGTGGGATTAAGATCTGGAGACTGTGCAGGCCATACCATGATCCTAAAATCCTGCTCCTTTAGCCACTCCTTGACCTTCTTGCATGTGTGCTTGGGGTTATTGTCTTGCTGAAAGATGATGTCAGGAGGATTGAGACCATAACACCCCAAGGAATCATGAAGTTCATCCTTCAAAGTTTGAAGGTAAAGGTCACTATCTATCTTACCATCAATCTTGGCAGCATATCCAACTCTCTGTCAAGTCATACAGCCCCACTATCAACTTCCCTAGGGAAACACCGATATGTCCAGGTTGCACTCTTGGCAAAATGCCCAATTGAGCCTTTCCCCACAATGAGCAGTGTGCTACATGCCCCTTTGAGCTGATTCACTCAAATCTCAAATCTTTCACTGTGGATTCATACCACAAATACTGATATCTCATTGTCTTCTTTGATGATTTCACATCTTTTGCATGGATCACTGCTTTGCGCACCGAAAATGCAGCATTAACAACCATGAAACAATTCTTAAAACATGTGAGCACACAATATGAAGCCTAAGTCAAAGGATGGATGTCGGATGCAGGGGGAGAATATAAGTCTGACGCTTTCGATTCCATGCTCAAAAATGAAGGAATCCGTATTTACCAGAGTGCCCCATATACTACAATGCAAAATGGCCGTGCTGAGCGCTTTATGTGCACTCTCATGCACAAAGCAGAGGCAATGTGCCATGAGGCCTGCATACCTCCATCCTGGTGGGAATTCACCACCCAACATGTGACCCATGTATATAATAGTTCACCCATGTGCTGCCTGAATTGGCACACATCTTTTGAGCTCCTGAATGGGAAACAACCTGATATCAGCCACCTTCACATCTTCAAATGCGAAGCTCACATCTTCAAATGCGAAGCTCACATCTTCAAATGCGAAGTTCACATCCACCTTTCTCTGGACGTGTGCACCAATAAAATGGCTGCCAAATCAGAGCCAATGACTTACCTAGGAATTGCTCCGGGTAATGAGCACAACTTCTTATTCATGTGCTATTTACTTCCACAAATGCTCTCTTTGATGAGCACAAGTTCCCACAGTGTTCTTCCCATAAGGACAGACCCGCAACTGAGCAACAACCAGATCAAGCGCCGCCTTTGGCTGCAGATGATGAAAATGACGACATAGATGAGATCATCCAATCTTATTGCTGCAACAAGGGTAAAGGGAAAGAATGCCAAGTTACAGCCCCTCCGAGGACACCTCCATGTGCCCCTTCCCCTATTCCTGAACAACCACAGACCCCTGTTAGGGAAAACTGTCTGCCTGTCCCTGCTCCACCTCCTCACCACACTCCTACACATTTTGTCACATCCCAAAACTTTCCCAACCCATCCAGCCCAATTCCGGCCCCCTATGATCAAATCCCAAATCCTGAGCCTTGGACTTTACCTTAGAAGATTTCTCTTTCATTGGACATTCTGAACCCCATATTTCCTGTCCCAGACTTTTGCATTCCCATCCTGAACTTCTGCATTCCCACCCCAGACTTTCGCATTCCCATCCCGGACTTTCATATTCCTATCTCAGCTATCTCTTGACATATGTCACTTTCCTTTGGCATTTCTTGACACCTACAGTTCCTATCAATATTTCCCTTTCCCCTTGCTTCACAATCATTGCGCCATTGCCCTCAGTCACTATTCCACCATCTTACCTTCTTCCGGAAACCTGAAACTCCGATTTGTCCAACATACTTTAACCTCTTTATATCTGGACTCTTCAGTATATAAATCCGCTTGTACTCTCTGATATTTCCTTAGTTCGAATATCAACTAAATCCTGTTCTCTCCTGCTCTGCTTCACTCTGAAACCCTTCAGTCCTTGAGTTGACCTTAGGATTGTCGTCCGACCCTCTACTCTGAAATCAAGGAACAGAACTCATACAGGGGTGCAGCACATAGGCTAAAGCTGAAGTTCCTTATCCCTCCGACCCCCCTCAGGGATTCCCAACCAACCCCGCCATTCTGCGTGCTCCAGACAATCTGGGAATTCCGGGATTGAACCTGGACTTGACATGTTTCGGCAACATCTATGGAGAAAAGCGGCACCCAGTTGAACAATTCAAGGAAATAGAAAATACTTGTACATGGCGACAAATTGTTGGCAAGCCCAGTGGCAGCTCTCAGCACCAAGAAGCTCGTGATCAACATCCCAACCCACCTGCTCTGTCCTCACCTACCAGTGAAGAGACATTGAGTGGATATGTCGTGAAGGGGGAGCAAATCTAACAAACTTTCCACTTATGAAAGCTTTCCCAAACCCTCCTGGCGCTGAAAAGCAGCCTAGAGAATGCTCATTCCATGACATCAATCACCTACCAGAGGCAGATCAGTCCCAATGGAAGGCAGCTTGTCAAGATGAACTTGACATACTCAAAAAGCGCCAAGTATATGACCTTGTTGACTGCCCCTGCCATAGGAAGGTCATAAAAAACCGATGGGTTTTCGACATCAAAACTGATGGTCACAAGAAAGCCAGAATAGTAGCCAATTGGAGGCTTAGATGCTCTCCTCTGTGGCCCTAACAAGACTATAGTTGATGAGATCAAATCCCTATTTATGAAAAAATGGGATTGTAGAGACCTTGGTATCCCCAAAGAGTTCCTATGTATGCGCATTCAGCGCAAAGGCCGCAGTATACATATAGATCAATGCACCTACCTTGAAACTGTTCTCAAACAATGTGGCATGCAGAATGCCAAATCTGCGCCAACACCATTGCCCCAGGGCTACTACGCCTTGCCAAACAACCAGCCTGCAGACTTTAACTTGCATAGTCATTTCCAAATGGTCATAGGGTCTTTACTCTATATAATGTTGGGCACTCGTCCTGACATTGCTTATGCTGTTACCACACTATCTAGGCATGCAGCAAACCCCTCAGAAGACCATCTCAATAAAGCGCTGTATATCTGTTGCTACCTTCTCAGAACCAAGAATTACTCTCTTGTGTTCAAAGGTGAATCTGGTCTAGGTTTAATAGCTTGCATGGACTCAGATTGGGCATCTGATCCCACCTCTTGCCAATTGCAAACAGAATACTTCCTGAAACTTGCTGATGGCATATTCAGTTGGGCTTCCATGCCCAAGACTGTTGCTCTTTCCTCTACTGAGGCTGAATACATGGCACTCAGTGATTGTAGTCGCCAGGTAGTTTGGATATGCTCTCTATTAGGCAAGCTAAACTACCACCTCAAACCTATCCCTATCTGTGGTGACAATCAGGGTTCCATCTTTATGGCAACAAACCCTATCACTGAGAAGTGCTCCAAGCACATTGATATTCACTACCACTATGTTATCTCCCAGAAAAAGGTCGAGATTTACTTTATTGACGGAGCAGCTAACCCTGCAGATATGTTCACAAAGAATCTCGGACATATTAAGTTTGAGCAGTTCAGGTCTCAGTTAGGTCTTGAATTTTATTAGCATACACTGGCAGCTTAGAAGTGCCATATATCTCACTTGTGCACCTATGTGATGCTTAGCGAGGGGGAGTGTTGAACACAGCGCTGTATAGCCGCAGTGTGTCACATATTGTTACAATTTTATATCTCGTACCTTTCTTTTACTTTTACTTTTACTCTATGATCACATGATTAGTCACATGACCTACTCACGACTGCTTTTACTTTCGTCAGGTGACTTCCTTGTCTCTTATGACATCATACCTCATGACTTATGCATGTATGTTCTAGTTCTTTCCATATGACATCACTTTCTTCTCTAATGTTCTATGACATTCTATGATACTCCACCATGACATCATATGCTGACTGATAGCTGACTCAGACACTTTAGGGTAGAAATTAGTTAGCAGTATATAAGATTCAATATAGCGACCAAGGAACTCCAATTTAGTTCACTTGGGTCTTCTCCTACAGACTACGAGTTTGGGCTCCTCTCTTGTCATCACTGCTTTGCAGACTGCTGATATCATCATCTCCTTTCATCATTCCTCTTGTTTGAGTGTTGTTCCTAAGGCATTGCTTTGCAAATCATCTGTGGTGCTTCACATATCATGTATGTAATGTATGTAAGCAGTTAGACAGTCACATTTATTGTAGTATATAAACCCAGCACTGTATTAGCGCTCAATAGATCCTCTCTTACTCTTGAACTATATCTTCTGTAAGAACCCAAGCTCTACAAGCTCAGGTGAGTATAAGGAGTCTTCCTCCCTGCATTTGCATGCCTCTTCGGTATCTCAACAGCCCCGGTGGAAGTCAAGGAAGGGGTGAGGAAGTGTGCTGCAGAATATAATTAGGCCCAGGAATGATTGTTCCCAAACATCAAGGCCAGAATGAGAAAGTCCCGGAATGTATAACAAAGAGGTAATGATGGGCGATGGGAGAGTGATTCAGGGAGGGGAGACAAAGCTGTAGAAGTGGCAAAGGCTACAGTTCAGAGTGTATTATTGATAAGTTAGGAAGAATGAATCTGTGACTCAGAATAAAGAGTGCAATAATGTTATCAATGAGTTTGTTGATCAAGCCGCTTCTCAAGTGAGTTGGAGTTGCTTGGAATGAAGGAACATGTCACCATCAATATAATTGACAAGTATGAAATTGCCATCACAACTACAATCAGGGACAAGCAGAGCCCCACAAACAATAGATTGTAAGGAAATGAATTCTGACAAGGCTGGTGGTTGTGCACAAACAGGCGTAAAACCAAGATCTTGATCCACAGGGCACCTGGAACCAGTTGGATAGTCCATCAGCATAATGAGTGCAAGGTCCAACAGGCATGTCAAGTCTGGCTTCAATCCCGGAATTCCTGGATAGTCCGGAGCGCGCGGAATGGCAGGGTTGGTCGGGAATCCCTGAGGGGGGTCGGAGGGGCAAGGAACTTTGGCTTCAGCTTATGTGCTGTGCCCCTGTACAAGTTCTGTTCCTTAATTTCAGAGCAGAGGGTCGGAAGACAATCCTAAGGTCAACTTAAGGACTGAAGGGGTTTCAGAGTGAAGCAGAGCAGGAGAGAACAGGATTTAGTTGATATTCAAACTGAGGAAATATCAGAGAGTACAAGCAGATTTATATACTGAAGAGTCCGGAAGATATAAAGATGTTAAAGTATGTCGGACAAATCGGAGTTTCGGGTTTCCGGAAGAAGATAAGGAATGAATCGGAATAGTGACTGAGGACAATGGTGCAATAATTGTGAAGCAAGGGGAAAGGGAATTATTGATAGGAACTGTAGATGTCAAGAAGTGTCAAAGGATAGTGACATATGTCAAGAGATAGCCAAGATAGGAATATGAAAGTCTGGGTTGGCAATGCACAAGTCTGGGACAGGAATGCGAAAGTCCAGGATGGGAAATATGGGGTTCGGAGTGTCTGATGAAAGAGAAATCTTCTCAGGTAAAGTCTGAGGCTTGGGATTTGGGATTTAATCATAGGGGGCCGGAATTGGGCCAGATGGGTTGGGAAAGTTTCGGGATGTGACAAGGCATCCATCAAGGTTATACTGGAATGCAAAAAGGAGCTGCACAAAGATGAAGTTATCTTGAGTGCGGAAAAGTGCACAATCATGGCACTTTTTTCCATGCAAGCTGGGATCACAGCGCAGGTAGTCCATGGCAAGTTTCAAGTCTGTTAAGTCCGGGTTCAATCCCGGAATTCCCAGATAGTCCGGAGTGCGGAGAAGGCAGAGTTTGGCAGGAATCCCTGAGGGGGGTCGGAGTTGTAAGGAACTTTGGCTTCAGCTTATGTACTGCGCCCCTGTACGAGTTCTGTTCCTTGATTTTGGAGTGGACGGTCAGAGATCAATCCTAAGGTCAACTTAAGGACTGCGGAGGTTCAGAGTGAAGTGGATCAGGAAAGAATGGGATTTAGTTGATATTCAAACTAAGGAAATATCAGAGAGTACACGCGGGTTTATATACTGAAGAGTCCGGAAGATATAAAGATGTTAAAGTATGTCAGATGACTCAGAGTTTCAGGTTTCCAGAAGACAATAAGGAATGGGTTGGAATGGCATCAGAATGGGAGAATAATGACTGAATGCAATGGCGCAATAATTGCTAGGCAAGGGGAAAGGGAATTATTGCTAGGAACTGTAGATGTCAAGAAGTGTCAAAGGAAAGTGACATATGTCAAGGGATACCCGAGATAGGAATACAAAAGTCTGGTACGGGAATGTGAAAGTCCGGGATGGGAAGTATGGGGTTTGGAATGTCTGATGAAAGAGAAATCATCTAAGGTAAAGTCCAAGGCCCGGGATTCGGGATTTGATCATAGGGGTTCAGAATTGGGCCGGATGGGTTAGGGGAGTTTCGGGATGTGACAAAGTCCACTGTTGACTCATAGTTAACCTTGATGTAAAGATGTTCCTGTAGCTGTACAATAGGGATAAGCATAGTACTAGTGGGTGGTTGGTGCTCTCCAAAACACAACTCACCTTATCTTGTGCAGTAGGGTGGTGCCAAGCTTCCTGATTGGGCAGAGGGATTCCATGTGCTGTGCAAAACTCATTAATGAACTTTTTAAACTTCTTTCTGAACATCAGTAAACCCCTTTGTGCTGTACAGCCTTGTAGACTGCTGTACAACACAGAAAACCCCACAGCTAGGTCCGAGTTGGACAGCTGCTCCCATGTGTAAGTTTTGTTATGGTTTACTGTGTGTCATTAGGGAGAACGGCCAATCAATCAAAATTCAATAACATGACTTTCCTGTATGTCACATCCTGAAACTTTCCCAACCCATCTGGCCCAATTCCAGCCCCCTATGATCAAATCCCAAATTCCAAGCCTTGGACTTTACCTTAGAAGATTTCTCCTTCATCAGACATTCCAAACCCCGTATTTCCCGTCCTGGACTTTCATATTCCTATCTTGGCTATCTCTTGACATATGTCTCTTTCCTTTGACATTTCTTGACATCTGCAGTTCCTATCAATAATTCCCTTTCCCCCTGCTTCACAATTATTGCGCCATTGCCCTCAGTCATTATTCCACCATTCTGATGCCATTCCAATTCATTCCTTACTTTGTTCCAGAAACCCGAAACTCCAATTTGTCCAACATACTTTAACACCTTTATATCTTCCGGACTCTTCAGTATATAAACCCGCTTGTACCCTCCAATATTTCCTTAGTTCAAATATCAACTAAATCCCATGCTCTCCTGCTCCACTTCACTCTGAAAACCCACTTCAGTCCTTAAGTTGACCTTAGGATTGTCTTCCAACCCTCTGCCCTGAAATTAAGGAACAGAACTTGTACAGGGGCGCAGCACATAAGCTGAAGCTGAAGTTCCTTGCCCCTCCGACCCCCCTCAGGGATTCCCAACCGACATCCGCCGTTCCACGTGCTCTGGACTTATCCAGGAATTCCGGGATTGAACCCAGACTTGACACTGTACAGCACTGTGTGCAACTATCAGTTGTTGGCCAGCTTATCATACATGCGCTAACTAGAGATCACAATGACAAAGCATGTTACTATCAATTGCAGATAAAATTTTAGATAACAAAACATAGGAGTATGAAAATCATAGATTAATCCAGGGCCATCTGTAGATGATCATGACACTCCACGACAACATCAATATTCTGCAATGTGGCCCTATATAGTGCATAATGAGTAAACAGCTGACCCTCAGATCAAATACGCACCATGAATCTCTAGCCCACTCCTTGAGCTGGGCTTCAAGCTTCAGACCGTGATAAGGATCCTTCAGAATGTCTTGTAACATCTGAAGCATGACACAATAGATAGAACCATAGGCCTTGCCCAAAAATTCCGGCATGGATTTGCCTGTACCATTCCCAGCGAAGCCATTGAGTACACAGTTATACTGTAGATAGGACTCAGCAGTCATATAAAATAATTTAAAAAGAAATTATTGCCACACCAACCAGAGCCACACAAGGGAGGGGGATAGAACATCGAAAAAGGATGAGCAAAGTTGGTTTTTCCCTGAGTAGGGACACAGTTAGCACTGTAAATAGAGAAACAAAAGCCTACATTAACATCAAACCTGCCTCATAGAAGGATTGACCAGTCAAGAAGTTTTGTCATTGTCAAGTCCTGGTTCAATCCCGGAATTCCTGGATAGTTCTGGAGTGCACGGAAAGGCGGAGTCAGTCAGGAATCCCTGAGGGGGGTCAGAGGGGTAAGGAACTTTGGCTTCAGCTTATGTGCTGAACCCCTGTACAAGTTCTGTTCCTCAATTTCAAGGCAGAGGGTCGCAAGATAATCCTAAGATCAACTTCAAGGACTGGAGGAGGTTTCAGAGTGAAGTAGAGACTTCAGAGGATAGAACGTGATTTAGTTGATATTCGAACTAAGGAAATATCAGAGAGTACAAGCAGGTTTATATACTGAAGAGTCCGGAAGATATAAAACTGTCAAAGTATGTTGGATGAATTGGGGTTCTGGGTTTCCGGAACAAAGTAGGGGATGAATCGCAATGGTGTCAGAATGGTGGAATAATAACTGAGGGCAATGGCGCAATAATTGTGAAGCAGGGGGAAGTGAATTATCGACAGGAACTGTGAATGTGAAGGAATGTCAAAGGAAAGCAACATATGTCAAGAGATAGCCGAGATAGGAATACAAAAGTCTGGGACAAGAATGCAAAAGTCCGGGATGGGAAATATGGGGTTCGGAATATCTGATGAAGGAGAAATCTTCTGAGGTAAAGTCCGAGGCTTGGGATTTGGGATTTGATCATAGGGGGCCAGAATTGGGTCAGGTGGGTTTGGAAAGTTTTGGGATGTGACAGTCATGGCATCCTCTATGCAGGCCACTTGGCTTTGGGGTGGGGTACCATGGGGAGGAATGAGGTTGAACAAAGTAGGGGCAATAGCAACCATGGTCTTCTTTAACTCCAACCACCAAGTAGAGATGCTCCCGAGAAGCTGGAAAAGAAGCTAAGTGCCTGTATCAAAAGGGTCTATGTCACTTACAACACCTGCCATGCCTTGCTTGTGATTGGGCCAAAGACCTAATGCCATGGTAAGTAATTGCATGTCAGTGAAGATCACAGTACTAGTACATACTTACCAGGTTCAAATGCAACACCATGGTTGTTCCACTTGATAACAACAGTGACAAGACTCTCTGTAATCAACCAATCAAGGTCATGAGTTTTGTGCAGGAATAGATTATCCAACATGAACATGTGAGCAACCCTGTATTCTCTTTTGGCATCCTTGAGACAGTTCTTCCATGTGGCCTTATAAAATCTGAGTTGGGAAGGGGTTGGTCCCTTTTCTTTGGACTTCTTGGAGTTCTGAGCAGCTCAGGAGTGGGGGGCTTCTTGGTTGTGCATGTCATTTGACAACAGATGTTCTGGATCAAGGGCAAAGGGCCAGTGATTATTTGTGTGATGGCACTCAAGCACATCATCCGGAATGTTGCAGCCAGTGTGCTGAAGTCCAAACTAATATTTCTGCAACATAGCCATATCTCCATACCTCAGGTTGGCTATTGTTTTCGGCCATCAAATTGTGTGCAGCTGCTTGGTCTTCCTCATCGTGCAAATAGTCAAACTCGTGGTCAGGAGGAAGTGAATTATGATGAATGGGATCCGCCAGTTCCTCTTCTTGACTGAAACCTGAAAAACATTGAGAAGGCATTGTAATTATCCTTGGGACTTACCTGGGTGTCTGTTTTGCCTTTGTTTGGTAGCACCCCACCAAACATCTATAGCACTGTTATTGGAGTCCTTGTTGTCACTGAATTCACCAAACTGGGAGTTTGGGCTTGATCACCCCTTAGAATCTTCATCAGATTTGTTTGCTTCAGCAGCCTCTTGAGGTAACAATCTATTGCAAGGAATGCTGTTACTGGAAGTGGCTAGAGAAGTTAACAAGCTTGCAAGTATGGCGGGGTCAAGGTTGGCAAAAATTGGTGGGTCACAAATGAGAAGGGATATACACTGCATGATTGACACCACGGACAGGTAAAGTCCCTCTTGATGGGCTACCCTGGTTATATGGCAGGTGAGAGGTGCAAAGGCTTTGGAATTGAACAGTACCTGATAAGATCTGACACTGTTTGAGATCCATAAGGCTGCTTGTGTTGGTGTTGTGCGAAGGTTCTGACTAGGGTCTAGTGACTGACTGTTCATCTGGAGGGTTAACGTGTTATGCTGATGACGTCATGAGAGCTCAATCAGATAACACCAACAAGCCCTATTGTCAAGTAGGGCAAGATCTATCAGAAATCTTTACTGGCAGACTATAGGCCAATTGGTGAAGTGAGTTCTCAGACCAAGAGATAGCTGGTTAAGCTATGTATTGTGTAGATCTAACTTGTGTTGTAATCAAGTAGAGTACAGGTCTTTATACTACAGTGAATGGCACATGGACCAAGGTATCCAAAGTAGGTATCGTCCAAGAAAGGTAACTAAAGATAAGAGGGATAAACACCATTGGGTGGAAAGTCATAGAATATGAAAGAAGAAAGATAAGGCCAGGGACTTTGCCTGGAATCACTGGTTGTACAAAGGGTCAAAAGAGGAAAGGGATCATGTGATGGTACAGAGTCATGTGAGAAGGAAAAGAAAAGGTGTTAAAACAGTTCTACCATAACATTACCCTCCGTTTAGATAAAAGAACATGGATATTTTACAACTCTCAATATCCTGCGCTGGGTGAACCAGTCATGTTGGCAATGGTGGAGTCATCAAAGACATCATCTCCATGATCTTCATCCCAAACTCTTGGTCCCCAAGTAGGGTGTCCAGGACAGTCAGCTTGGGTATGTCCAGGAGAATTTTTGAAACACTTGGGACACTCATAGTATTGACAGTTGATGTGGATGTGTCTGAGTCTTTGACATTTGTAGCAAGAACAATTGGAGTGAGGGTGGTTACTCAGGAGAGGAAGATGGATTTGGGTCAGGTAGATGTGGTCTTGTTCTGCCTGGTCAGCGAGTTCAAGGACAGTATTGGTAGGGATGCCAAAGGCTTCTTTGGTAGAGTCAATGTCAATGGGGGTGGAAGGTGTGTCTCCAGAGCCAGGGGTTACTGAGGCATGGGTCAAGGGGACAGAGAAGAGAGTCTGAGTACGGTGTTGATGTGAGTAATGAGGAGGAGGGATCAGACAAGGTTTGTCGGGGTTACTGTTACTGGAAGATTGTGAAGAAGGAGGAGAAGTTGGTGCAGACAAGGATGAAGAAGAATTCTTGCTGAATATCTTTAAAGATGACAGAGACAAGTTGTAGATCAGTGGAGTGGGAATGGTGCTGCATGTGGGATAAGAGAGTGGAGATTCAATAATTCTGGTGGACTGCTCAATAGGAGCTGTCAAGGGGGGAATCCGGATTAAGAGAGCGAAGGATGTAGGCATTGTGGCAAGAGTCTTGGAAGAAGTTTCTGTAGGAGGCAGCAGTTACACTTGCTACAGGGAGTCATTGTCTAGTGGAAAATGGGAGGAGACAAGGAACAAACTGAGCATGAGAGGAGGTGAATTGGCGAGGCATATTTCTCAAGGTGAAGTCTTTTGTCTCTTGCTTCTCAGATGAGAGTGGATGAGATGGGGAAAATCTCAAGGACGGGACAGTTTATATTTGTGAAGTTTTGAGGCAGAGTTTTGGAAATTGGACTCCAGTTCCCATGAATTTTTGGAAGAAGGGTAACCCTTCCAGGACAGGAGGTATTGGCGGCAATTAGGGGAGCCTCAATGGGAAAGGATCTTCTCCACTTTGTATTCTTCTTCTGACCTGATAAGGTCAGGGGGTGGTCTGGAATAATTTGGGCCATGTTCCAGGGTTTCCCAATAGGACAATAAGAGGGAAGCATGGAAGATGTCATGGATCTTTAGTTGGTAGGAGATGGGAGATAGAACTTGAAGGATCTCAAAGGGGCCCTCTCGCTTAGGGGTGAGTTTTCAGGACAGATATCCAAATTTGAGATTCTGAGCTTTTAACCAAACTTTATCTCCAATGTTTCAGGGTTTGAACTTTGAAGAGAAATGCTCCTTCATTACTCATTGTGCAGTTTCATGTGCCACTAGGGCTTCTTCTCGGGCATCAGCAAGGGAGGTAAGGTGTTCCTCGATCGAGGGTAGGGGGGATTTCTGTGAAATGGAAGGATAGGAGCAAGGCTCCTATCCGAGGATCAAGGAAAAAGGGGACTTCTTTGTGACAGAGTGTTCTAGCAAGTTGTGGGCAAATTCTGCAGTGGGGAGGAGTCATGCCCATTCATTGGGTTTCCCATTGCAGAATATCCGGAGGTAGGTTTCGACCTCCTGGTTGACTCATTCAGTTTCTCCATCAGACTGAGGGTGATAGGCAGAGGAGAGGGAACATCATAATCAAGGAGTTGTCCAAGTTCTTTGGCAAAGGCAGAGGCGAATTGGGGTCCGTGGTCGGAGATTAATTTGTTGTGTAATCTGAATCTAGTGAAGATGGTTCTCAGAAAAAAGTCCGCTACTCCTGCTGCATCAATCATTTTGTGACAAGGAGATAGAATTCCCCCCTTAGAAAGCCCATGGTCTACCATGACCATGAAAGAATCAAAGCCATTGGAAATAGGTAGATTGGTCACAAGGTTGACAGAGATCTGTTGAAAGGGGCAGGTGCATGTGGAGGGGATCGATGAAAGGGCAGGGACCATCGGATGGGTGTTGACTTTCATGGACTGGAACATGGCACAGCTCTGGACAAACTTCCAGACAAATGTGGACAGGCCTGGCCACCAGAAGTCACATGAGATGAGGGCGGTGGTACAGGTGATACTAAGGTGTCCAGCAGAGGTGGACTCATGGATAGAGTGCACAATCTGGGTGTGATGGTCAGCAGGGATGTACAGGCAGTGCTTAAAGAACAAATTAGCGCCGTCGTAGTCCCAATCAGAGGGAGAAGAGCAAGGGAAGAGGGACTCGCCAACTTCCATAGCTTGGGTAGTGGTCAGGACCAGAGAATCATTGGGGATGGAGGCTTTAATCTTGTTGACCAATTCAAGGTCAATGGTATTCACAAAGAGACCCTCAGGAAGGAGGGTGACATCTTGATTGTAGGAAGAGGTGTCGGGACAGTTAATGCAAGACAATGCGTTGGCAGGGGCCATTTGAGTTCCAGGGGTGTGTTGGAACACCAAATTGTAGTCAGATAGAGTGAGCATCCAGCATGCTTGGCATTGGGACAGTTTCTGAGGGGAGTGGAAGTATGTCAGATTCTTATGGTCTGTCAAGACCATTACAGGGTGTGCGGTTCCTTGGAGGTAATGTCTCCATGAGGTCAAGGTGTGTATGACAGCGAGGAGTTTTCAGTCATAGATATCATAGTTTTGTTTGGTGGGGGAGAAGGTTTCAGAGAGGTATGCACAGGAGTGGAGGTCACCATTGATGTCCTTTTGTATCAGAACTCCTCCAGTGGTGTGGAGGGAGGTGTCGGTCATGACGAAGAATGTTTTTTGATGTCAGGCATAGTCAACTTTGGATGTTGCATATAGAGGTGCTGGAGATGCCAGAAGGCAGTCTTGTAGTCAGGGGACCAGTCCCATGCTGAGGATTTTTGGGTCAGGTCAGTGAGGGGTTTCACAATCATTGAGAAAGAGGGGATGAATCAATGATAGAAGTTGCAAAATCCAATGAAAGAGTGGACTTGTTTGACGCAAGTGGGGGTCTGCCATTTGGTGATCATGTCCAGCTTGATAGGGTCCATTTTTACTGCTCCCTCCTGGATGATCAATCCCAGGAAATCAACTTTGTCAATAGCAAACTTGCATTTCTCCAACTTCAGATAGAGGTCGTTCTCTTTGAGTTGTTCAGGGTCCATTCATGATGGAGAGTGGCATTGGAGGAGTGGATGAGGATATCATCCATGTAGGTAATGAGCCAACCCTCCACAATGAAGTCAGCAAAGACATGGTTCATAAATGCTTGGAATGTCAGAGGAGAGTTGCAGAGGCCAAAGAACATGACATTTGGTTTGAAGAGACCAAAGGGAGTAATGTAATGAAGGTGGCCTTCCATCAGCCAGTTGGTTTAATCTGGACGTTGTTGTAGCCCCATCTGATGTCCATCTTAGTAGAGATCTTTGATCCTTTCAGTTTGTTGAGGAGGTTGGAGACTGAGGGAAGAGGGTAGGTGTTCTTTATCATATGCATATGGGAGTTTAGGTATTGGTAGTCTTGGCAGGGACAAAGGGATCCATCTTTCTTTTGGATGAAGAAGAATGGGGAAGCCTGTGGTGACTGAGAGAGGGAAATCTTTCCAGTTTCAAGATGTTCTTTTATAAACTCCTTACACATCTCCACTTCCTTTGGGTTCAAGTGGTAGGTCTTGGCCACTTTTGAAACAAAGGAGTCATCAAGGCTTATGGTGTGGTCAAAAGAATGGGATGGGGATACATGGTCGGTTGCCTTCTTGTCAAAGACATCAGCAAACTCTGCAAATTTGGGGGGAAGGATGGGTTTTTCTTTCTTTTCTTTGGCATCTTTCTGGGTGAGTTCAGTGGCAAGGGTAACCTTGTGGAAGTCAGTGTTTCAGGGTCAAGTTCAAGATGCCGGAGAAGGTATCACTGGGTGATGGCATCAGGGGTGTTGTGTCAGGGAAGAGTCTTCTTATCAGGGAAGGAGAGGGTTCCAGCTTCCCAGTCAACATTTGGGTTGTGCTGGCATAGGCAAGGGAGGCCCAATATGATATTCTCTTTTCCGCAATTCATCACATACAACTCTTGTTCCATTTCATTGTTGCCAATGTGGTGAGTGAGGGTAGTGGAAAACTTGATTAATCCAGCTATGTTTGGAGACCCGTCTGCATTGTAAGGTTTCAGTGGAACAGGGAGTTGTTTCATGGGGAATTAGTTCTTGAGGGCAAAATGTTGGTTAATGATGGAGGCAGTTGCTCCACAGTCAAGAAGGGCTTGGGTGTTGACAAATTTTCCTGTCTTAGTAGCGAAAATGGCAGTTAGAATGCACATTAATTTAGAAGTTTGCTCAGCGACTATTACAGGAGTTGTTTTTGGAGAGGTCTGCATTGATTCTGTTCTCCTTTCTAAAAATCCTGCCCATCTAATCTGATCTTGGTGATGGGGAGGGCGTCAGGGACATCTTGCTTGGGGTTTTCAAAGCAGATTCTGAGGACATCCAACATCTCGGCTTCAGAGTTCTTCTGGAGTTCAGAGATGAACTTTTCTATGGTGTTTTGGCAGGAATTTCTACCATCTTGATGGGGGTTGGTTGGGAGGAAGTCTTCTGGGGGAGACAACCATTCTTGTGGTCGGTGGAGTGATGTCCTTGTTTTCTACAGACAAAGCACAATCCTTTCTTCATATACTCAGCCCACTTGATGGGCCTGAGTCAAATAGAGCCGACATCCATAGCATCAGGGTCAGGGGTAGAGGTCAAGGAAGTGGGAGGTTGGGAGTAAGTGGATCAGTTCTGTAGCACCTTGATGCGCTGGTTTTGTATGTGGAAGTGTTATCAGTAAAGCAAGTTCTCAGACCAAAAGATAGCTGGTTAAGCTATGTATTGCGTAGATCTAACTTGTGTTGTAACCAAGTAGAGTACAGGTCTTTATACTACAGTGAATGGCACATGGACCAAGGTATCCAAAGTAGGTATTGTCCAAGAAAGGTAACTAAAGATAAGAGGGATAAACACCATTGGGTGGAAGGTCATAGAATATGAAAGAAGAAAGATAAGGCCAGGGACTTTGCCTGGAGTCACTGGTTGTACAAAGGGTCAAAAGAGGAAAGGGATCATGTGATTGTACAGAGTCATGTGAGAAGGAAAAGGTTCTACTGTAACATAATGAGCTGCTATTCAGTGCTGCCTGGGCATGAGCTGCTGCAATATAGGGATTGTTGAGCACTTGGAGGTCAGGCTCAGTTCCAGGGGGGACAATATGACCCTGCTGTCCAGATGAAATGCCAAAGCCAAACTGATCTTCCTCAGAAGCCTGTTAATGAAATGCTGGGGTTGATGCTGCGGGTCTTGTCTCTGAAGGGACACCAGGGACCTGAAAACATACAGTGACTATACATTTTAGCAATCAAAAACACATACTTGTGGCACAGCTTCCAGCAGTGTATGTCCTTGACAAAGGTTGAATCCAGCAGAGTAAGGTGGTGGAGGAACATTAGACTAGTACTTGATTAGTTACAGTTCAGGTATTGGCCAAGTATGGCTAACCTTTGCTTTACTGCACTTCCCAGTCTGCTCATGCTTCTATGGGGGAGCCAGAGCATTTTTTGCCAAACCTTCAGGGATATCAGTCAGCCCATGAGATCAAGTATTCCGACTTTTAAGGGCAGTCCTGATTTTCTCCAATTGCACAGCCTTTCCACCAGATCCAGCCCCTGCCCTTCCGCTATGACAAGGTTCTTGGGAATGAGGAACATTACTGAGTCCAATAGTGTTCTCAACCTGCACAGCCGGGATGCCCTTCGAACACTTGTTCTTGGCTCCTGCACTGCCTTCATTGTTGTCCGAACATCATTTCGACCTCGTCTTGATTTTCTTGTTTGGGGAGACTGGCGAGCAACCATGACTTCAAGAAGCCATGGAACAGTGCAGGCAGTTGGGAGGAGGGAACCAGAAGTAGAGAGGTCAAGATACTAGTAGAACTCTGAAGCTCACAGTCGAACCAACTTGGAACTTGTGTGCTATATGTATGCCACATCAGGCACTACCGGAGTCTGTGGTCGGAAATTTTGCTCAATCTTGCGCCCTATTCCCATACTTTATGTTAAGTCCAGGTTTGTTCCCGGAATTGCCGGAGTGTCCGGAGTGCAGAGAAGGCAGGGTTTGTGGGAATTCCTGAGGGGGGGTTGGAGGGGTAAGGAATTGCGGCTTCAGCTTATGTGCTGTGCTCCTGTACGAGTTCTGTTCCTTAATTTAAGAGCGGAGGGTCAGAGGCTGGTCCTAAGGTCAACTTAAGGACTTAGAGGATCGGAAGGGAGAGGATCAGGAAGGAACAGGATTTAGTTGATATTCGAACTAAAGAAATATCAGAGAGTGTACACGGGTTTATATACCGAAGAGTCCGGAACATATAAAGATGTTAAAGTATGTCAGACAAATCGGAGTTTCGGGTTTCCAGAAGAAAGGAAGGAATGAATTGGAATGGCGTCAGAATGGTAGAATAATGACTGAAGGCAATGGCGCAATAATTGTGAAGCAAGGGGGAAGGGAATTATTGATAGGAACTGTAAATGTCAAGAAGTGTCAAAGGAGAGTGACATATGTCAAGAGATAACCGAGATAGGAATACAAAAGTCCGGGACGGGAATGCGGAAAGTCCGAGATGGGAATGTGGAAAGTCCAGGACGGGAAGTATGGGGTTCGGAATGTCCGATGAAAGAGAAATTGTCTAAGGTAAAGTCTGAGGGCCGGGATTCGGGATTTGGTCATAGGGGTTCGGAATTGGGCCGGATGGGTTAGGGAAGTTTCGGGATGTGAGACACTTTAGATCATAAACAAACAGCAACTTTAGGCTTGACTTAGCATTATGACTTGAGATCAAAACCTGGAAAAGTTCATTTCAGAACAACTATGTGCCTTCGAAGCATTTACCGTTGACTTGAGTAAACTGACAGTAGTATTTTGATATAAGTGAATAGAGCACACAGTGAGGTTGTGTTTACATAATTCCAGAATCCTCAAAATGCTTCAGTCAGGTTTCAGACTGACAAAAGCCTGCATTTGTTTGTTTATATTTGCTCAAATTAGCGTTCCTTCCATTGTTCTCCATGAAATCCTTTCAATGACCAGATGGTTGCTGAAGGTGTGCATGTTTCCTCCATTGCAATAAGAATAAGTTTAAGTTGCTTATGTCTCCTTTCCCTGGTCACCTGTTGCATTGTGCATTGCTTGTATGCCCGGTCACTTGATGATAATTTACTTTTGGTTTGCTCATCACAGAGTGATCTCCTGATGCATATGTAGTGTTTATTGCTGTTGTTGTATTGTATATGTCACTTCAGTCACAATGAATGAAAACTTGTGGGGAAATTCTGGTTATGGTCATTCTGGTGTGGCCCTTGTATTTGAACTATTATATCAGAACTATGTGCCTTTGAAGTGTTTACCATTGACTCAAGTAAACTGAATCTACTATTGTGAAACAAGCAAATAGAGCCATGAAGTTGTGTATGCATAATGTGAACTATGATATCAGAACTACATGCCTTTGAAGCATTTACTAGGTAAAGGAGGGTTGTCCATGCTTCACACGTCTCCGCGGAGATGTTTACTATACACATTAGGAGGCACAAGGCTCATATCAGAAGAACAACTGGTGAGGTTAGCGGGGAATATTGAATCAAGTGCCCCATGTTGTGCTACCATCTGCTAGATTGTGTTGGCCATCTCTGGGGCTGTTCATTTGGCATGCTCTTCACAATGTCATCGAGGAGTGTGATCATGTCATCAAAACACACAAGCTCATCATTGTGCATGGATTCTCCAAGAAGTTTGTGCCATGATTCAGCAAGGGGGACCAAGTCATTAAAGTAAGGTGAGATCTATGATGACAAATCACTGGTGTTCGCGATGAGGAAAGTGAACTTGGCATTCTTGGCAGTATTGAGGTTGTTGGCAGCTTCTTTTCTCCATGAGCCAAGCATTGTATCCTCATGGCTGACTTGACACTCATGGCCAAGAGGACCATCATGGAGAACAAGGATCCAGATGAAGACATAGAATAAAGCTTCTATGTCATCCACATAAGTGTGCTTGACTTCAATAGGTTCATTGATGAACATGTGGGTGAGAGATGCACTCTTGCAAATAGATGTAGAGAGTTTTGATGCCTTAACCACCTTCTGGAGCTGATGAAGGAGGTTAATCAAAAGGAAGGGGAGGGTCCCCTTTGCAAAACATCAGTTTAAATCTGTCAATGAGAGCCAGTATACGCTAACCATGCCGCCCAACTTATATCGCCCCAGCTTAGTGATCTGAACAGAAAACTCCCAGTCAAGAAGGAGCCCATGGGACCCATCTTCATTGTCTTCAATCATTGCGTTGTTCATGCTGCAATCCCAGTGGAGGACACCCTGTTCTTTGACAGCTTCCTATTGAACGACTGGCGAGATAAGTTTTATTCAATGCAACAAAAGGGCATGCATACCTGCAAGAATATCCCTCACACACAAAACCAGCTCCTTTTTGGTTTTGAACATGGTGAGTGGCTGAGCGAAAATAAAATATTGATTAGGTTGTAGGAAATTCTGCCCAAGCACATCTTCCCAATAGATAGGACAGAGTTGGAGGGGGCCACAGATCAAGGTGCATGGGAAGGTGTGGGGATGCAACAGGTTGAATCACAAAAGGTGATTGTGAATCAAGTGGTGATGGCACAACCATGCATTGTGCCAGAGACACAGTTAAAGGAGATGCAGTAGACAGTGCAGGTAGAGACACAGGAAGAGTTGGAGTTGGGTTGGTGCTTATTGTGGATATGAGAGCAGAGCACTTCAAATTATGGCTCTGTAAGGGTGGGGGAGAGATTTCCATTGTCATGTCAAAACCTATACATGCATGGATGCAAAATACAACACCAGATAGGACATACAAGAAAATCTCTGCATCAGCATTAATATAGAATGCAGGCAAAACTGAGCCACCAGAGTGGTCATAAAAATGAAGTTGAAACTCATCATTCACAGATGACATCCCAAGGACGAAGCACCTCCAGGGCTGCTCCACCGGAACTAGGTATGCCTTTGTGTCTGGTTTTACCAAGGCAGCTGGATGGCTGGAAAGACTTCTTTGTGTACTCTGCAATGACCTTTGGGCTCAGCCAAGTGACTTCATCTGGAGAGACAAAAGAATTGTCTACGAGGACAAGATCAGGCATTCAGCTATAATCCGTCAAGCCTGGCATGCAATTTTTGCTCCAGTCTGCCATCCAGATACATTGGGTTTTTGGTTCAGTAGTAGGGCATATGGTGGCAATGGTGTTCACAATGGCGTTAAGGAAGAGTGCAACATGTTGTTCGTCAGAGAGTTTGTCCATTGATGGCTGTTTGGGGGCAGCCCTGGTAGAAGATGGAAGCACCTAGTTCCATTGTCTTGCTTGAGTGTCATCCAGGGGAACTTCTGGGTTTACTTCTGATGACCC
This sequence comes from Gyrodon lividus, assembly GCA_014904945.1. Taxonomy (NCBI): domain Eukaryota; kingdom Fungi; phylum Basidiomycota; class Agaricomycetes; order Boletales; family Gyrodontaceae; genus Gyrodon; species Gyrodon lividus. The sequence continues at coordinate 29,647 of MU127473.1, forward strand.
ACTGTTTTTGATTGAAGTGAGTGAAGGACTAGGAATGACAACTGTCTTGAGGGGTACACAGAGGTTGTCGAGACTGATTTGAGGAGCATGAGGGTTGTCTCTGAATGTCACAAGGATAACATCTATGAGGAAACCAAGCTGAGTAGTAGAAGCTTGATTTCCATCATAATGCTCATGTATGATGGCACCTTTGAGTTTGAGAGCCATGAATTTGTCCATTACTGCTACTGTGCAACCTTTCTTGGGAGGTGGGAGGGAACCAATCAGTTTGAAGCCAGTTGTGGTATACCTTCCAAGTTTCTGTTTTCGAGATGCCATTGAATGTTACCAAGATAAGACAAAAATGGAGCTAAGTGACAAAATACAGTGAACTTCAGAACCGGAACAATGAACCCTGCATTTCCACATGTCCAGAATGCCGGAATGCCTACCTCCGTTGGTCTCAGGACCTGGACAACTCCCACTCCACCTCCGGATTCCTTTTCCTCAGTAATTGCGGAGCTATCTCCTGGTCGCACTTTCCACCACGGAGTCGGAGTACATCAGACTCAGTCTTTCCGGACAACATCTGGCATGGCTTGGGAGCTTCTTTGAAGAGATCGGACACCCACAAAAGGGGCCAACTGTCCTCCACTGTGACAACCAGGCCGCTATCATCCTAAGCCATGATCCTCAATTCCAGGCACAGACTAAACACATCCAGTGGAAGTACCACTTTGTCCGAGACGACCTTGTTGGAAAGGGAGAAGCCATCATCTGCTATGTTCCCACAGATGACATGGTAGCAGACATCCTTACAAAACCTCTCATTTGTGAACAACACTGGAAATGTGTTCGAGGTATGGGACTACAAATGCGCTCAAGTGGGAGTGACAAAATACAGTGAACTCCAGAACCGGAACAACAAACCCTGCATTTCCGGAACGTCGGAATCCGCGTTTACGCATGTCCGGAATGCCGGAATGCCTACCTCCGCTCCACTGCCAGGCAGAACCTCTCGGACTCTCGGAATCTCAGAATCAATCTGGAATTCATGTAGACGTGCAAACCCTTATTGTATTGCATCATCCTTTACTTGTCATCATTCCCGAGCCTCCAGGGACACTCCATCACTTCCTTACATTGCTTAATTCCAAATTTCTCTTGTTCCTGTTCCTATTCCCTGATTATCATTAGCGAGCACTTCTCTGCCCACTCTGTTATACATATATACTTGGTTTTTACTTCGGATTCCTCAGTTGTTCTTTGCCCGCTTTTTGGCAGCAGCTGAGGTGAGTTTACTTATACCTATTTGCTACTCCTAGCTAATCCCTAGTAGTCCAGGAAATCACTGCCCTCTTATAGGTGAATATAGTCGTTCTTTGCCCCCTCTTTGGCAGTGGCTGAGTCCGGGCAACCACTGCCCTCTTATAGTTTTTGTCACTAAGTACCATATACAAGCTCTGGTTGTGTGTACTTAATTCCTTACAGTGTGCTCTATTGTGAAGGACTCCAGCAACTCTACTAGTGCATAAGGATCATCTATGAAACTGACAGGGGGTAGTATATATCCTTGTTGAGATATTTGTTCAGGTAAAACTCATTAGAATGTTCAGAGGAACTGTATGGTGTCAATCGTTGATCCACCTGGTGTCCAAAGTGGGGTATGAGGTGGGCAAAGGCCTGGACTTGGCTGAGAGGGACAATGTCACCAAGACATTGGTCGTTTGTATGCTTCACTCTCTTGAGGAAATGCAGTTGGGTTGCATCTTGACCCACTACTATGTCAAAATGCTGTACATAGACTAGGAAACAGTCCTTACAAGGCCATTCAACTCCCTTTGTGCCAAGTGGTCACATGACAAGTTGAAGTTGGCTGACAACATGTTCTAGGGAAACCCGTAAGTGACACCAAGGAGTACTTGTGAACATGTACCATTTAGCCCACTTTCTGGCCATTTGCATTTTGCATCAATATTGAATATTGCTGCATCATAGCAACCAAGAGTCCAAGGATTAGAGGGCGAGGCGCAAAACAGGGTCTGTGGGGGGAGAACCTCATGAGGTTTGTGGACTTCTGTATTCTGCAGCTGTACCTTGTACCAAACTTGCAGCTCAGTGAATGGGAGGGTGACAGAACTTGACACTCTATGATGCCCTCCTATTGTGTACACAGTGCTGGATCCATGCATCTTCTCCTGGTGGAAAAAATCAGTGAGTGTAGGGTGAAGGTCAGGTAAACCAAATTTTCCAGCAGCACTGATCCATTGCAAGGATGGGTCATAAGACATATGGACCACTGTGATGCCAATTGAGAAACTGCGGAGGGAGAGAGGAGTACTGCCTGTCTCCTGGGTGCAGAGTCAATCCAAAATGGCAAAATAATCTTTGATGGGGCATGCACGACTGGGCAGCTTCAGAACAGGAAGCATGACCCCAGTGATGACCCCATCAGAGTCAGAATCTTCATCGCTCCCATTATCAGAAGCTTTGTTGTCACTGAGGGAATCAGCCTCGATATCATGGCAGCAAGGATCTTGTTCACATAAGGAAGTCATGAGTTTGAAACTCCTGCACTTCTCCAGACAGTCAAGATATTGATATTGACATATCTGGGGCTCATAGTTGTTATTGTTGCTAGATCCTGCCAGGGTCTTGATTTCCGTGATGTAAGATGTGCAGTAATGTCTGCAGTGAACTGGATGGTGACCCCAACATGATGTATACTTGGGACCATGCTCTACATGAGCTTGAGCTTTGGAATATACCAGTTGTTGATGGCAGCCTTCTGTCCCTGGCCAGGTCACACCCCATGTTCAATGATAGAGTCTTTGTTTGCATGGAAGTCACTTGAAGTGGTGGAAATGTTGCGAAGGTCATTATCATCTATGCAGTAAGCTTGGATCTGGTATCAAAAGTCCATGAGGGCATGAATGGCAGTGACAATCTCAGTGGGAGTTGGTCCACTGATGACGGCAACAATGTAATGTTGGACGTCTTGGTGCACACAGCCAGTGACTTGTTTCAGCTTGATGATGCTGCCCTTGAAATGCCTAAACTGTCACATCCCGAAACTTCCCTAACCCATCTGGCCCAATTCCGACCCCCTATGATCAAATCCCGAATCCCAAGCCTTGGACTTTACCTTAGAAGATTTCTCTTTCATCAGACATTCCGAACCCCGTATTTGCCGTCCCAGACTTCCGCATTCCCATCCCAGACTTTCTGCATTCCCGTCCCAGACTTTCGTATTCCTATCTCGGCTATCTCTTGACATATGTTACTTTCCTTTGACACTTCTTGACATCTACAGTTCCTATTAATAATTCCTTTTCCCCCTGCTTCACAATTATTGTGCCATTGCCCTCAGTCATTATTCCACCATTCTGATGCCATTCCAATTCATTCCTTACTTTGTTCCGGAAACCCAAAACTCCAATTCGTCTGACATACTTTAACATCTTTATATCTTCCGGACTCTTCAGTATATAAACCTGCTTATACTGTCTGATATTTCCTTAGTTCAAATATCAACTAAATCTCGTTCTCTCCTGATCTGCTTCACTCTGAACCCCCTCAGTCCTTAAGTTGACCTTAGGATTGACCTCCGACCCTCTGCTCTGAAGCCAAAGTCCCTTGCCCCTCCAACCCCCCTCAGGGATTCCCAGCCACATTTGCCTTTCCATGTGCTCCAGATTCTCCGGGAATTCTGGGATTGAACCCGGACTTGACAGAACTGGAAGGAGCACAGTGAGCATAAGGGAATGCAATGACAACTTGAGCCTTGTGGTCATCTTGATGTTTGCAAGGCCAATGAGGAGGCAGTGAGCAACTCTGCTGCTGCTCAATGTAGTAATGTTTGTTTTAACAGAGGAGAGTATTATACCCAGGAGTGTTGTGCCCTCAGGAATCTGTGACTGTACAACATTAGTCTAACCTAGGGAATATATGAAGCAAATGTACCTGCATTGTCACCTGTCATCCACTCTGTGTAAACATGGTGAGGAATAAAATTGAGCTGGTTGTGGAACAATGGATGGTTGAGAAGCCATGTGATGCATTCCAAGGGATCACGCCAATACAGATAATCTCTGAACCTACAAATCACATACCCATGCAAAGGATGAACATATTTGATGTAAGGCAAGTAACTCACCAACTGCAAGGATAGAAAGTCATCCATGGCTGACATGCTTAGGCCTGAACAAAGCAACCATGAAGCAAATCACCACTTGCTTTGAGAAGCAAAAGGATAACAGATATTTTCCTTCCTGAGGTGACTGAACTGGTCTGCGTCCACTTTATCCATGAACATCTGACCTTGCCAAAAGTTTGGGCTGCACCTCAAAGTGGTCCTCCATCAGATCATCAGATCCAACCCTCTGTCCCTCAGGTGGATCAAAAGCCATGGCCAAGTCAAAATAACTCTGAAAGGTGTCACCTGCATTGATATCCATGGGTACATTTGTTTGGGAAGTGGTAGAGTTATGAGTATCAGAATGTGCAAGTTTGAGCGCCTCATGAATGTGAACTAAATCATAGACCCAAGTATTGCAGCCTGAGGTTGGCTGGCTCATGTGATTTGCGACAGTGGTGTTATCCTTGAAACCACCCTTTGCACAGTTTGGACAGCAAGGCATGTTGGTAGTCAAAAGTTGGCAGGGCCAAATTCTCAGTATGTAGCAGACAAATGTGTTGATTTTCAATTGCCCACAGTCATACTGTGGCCTGGGCTGTTATGACCAGAAGCCTCAATCCCTGGATAATTTTTTTTGTCCACCAAGCCTCATAGACGACACACTAGCACTTCATCTATCTCAGGCTCAGGCCACCCACCAAACCCCCAACTATGGTAACCAATACTAGTATGAAAACAGAACTGGCTGGTGTTTTGAGCAATCTTTATCAAGTACTGCAGTTGCCTATGCATGGGGTGTGTCTTTCAAATCCTTCATTACTGGCTGCTTCATTCTCACCAACATCAGTATGATTCACACGGCGAGGCAGGTCACAAGGCTCTTCTCATCCTCAATGCTGCATGTGCTCAATGCAAAGTAGCTCAGGCTGAGCAGGCTCTTGCAACATGCATCGCTCAAGAGCACAAATACATAGCTGAGCTATACCAATTCAAGGCGCAGAACGGTGTGGTGAGGCTAAATGATAAAGAACTGGATGTTGGCTTGATGCAAATAGCAATGAAGCAGTGCAGAGATCATGTTTGCGCTCCCCTTCCTACTTCTGAGAGCCAGCAAACCTCAAAGCTGGACAGTATGTCGATGATCATGCCACCTCAATGCCAAATCCTTACTACTAACAAATGGTCTGCCTCTACTAACTAGGTACTGTCATCGAAGCCATTTGTGGGCAGCTGCTGGCCATCTGATTGGACTGACATGCAATACTATCATAAAAACTAAATTGTCATCACTAGAAAATTTAACTCAAAGTGTACATGTACTACATACATGTACTATGACATGAATACTGTATGTGTAGGACAACTGTCAGGAATTTCATCATGATTGTGTCTGATTATGTGCTGTTCACACTTTTGCACTGCTGTATACTGTAGGGATGTGGAGCTATGATCTCAGGAACATTTCAACTGAGATGTCATCACAACATCAAATGCTTGCTATGGCCATAGCAATTGCTAGGACACTATAGTCTGTTGTGGAGGAGGCCATATCACTATAGCATACTATACATTGCTATGTGATACTACCTGCATTTTTGTGTTTGACTGATGAAGTCTCAAAAGGGTCTGTTGAGTATGCCTGCCTCCTCAACATCAGAGAATGTGACTGGTTTCTGAGGAGACCCCACATATATATGGCTGGAAAATGGCACATCATCAAGGTGATCTATGTCATTGGCCTTGAGAGTGCTCTTCTGGAGGAGAGACTTGAGGCAAACTTCATCAACATAGTCAACACAACCATGTATGAACTCAGACACAATGTTGTGTGGTTGATCTTGAGTAACTGCAAAGATATTGATTGAGTCAAGTGAAGTCAGTCCAACTTATTTCTCAAGGGCGAAAGAACTCTTGATCAGCAACATTTTTGTTATTAGTCTGAAGCTGGTATGCATGTATGAGAGTATGATGTTGGCCTTCATTTTGCTGTGTACTGAAGTTCCGTGATGCCCCCTTCTCATGGATGTCTTGAAATGCATGCTTTGGGGAGTACACCTTTTGGAAATTCCAATTGGTTTGTGCATTGCCCTGGATGTCTAAGTAATGCTGCATCCAAATGGTCAGTTATAAAATTGTAAAGCAGAAAGAGCATACCTGCAGGCATTTCTGGAATGTGAGAAGCTTGGCTTCTCCAGCTTCCAGCATGCTCTCTGTATGTAAATCAAGTAAGTGTCACATCCCAAAACTTTCCCAACCCATCCGACCCAATTTCAGCCCCCTATGATCAAATCCCACATCCCGAGCCTCGGACTTTACCTTGGAAGATTTCTCCTTCATCGGACATTCCAAACCCCATATTTCCCATCCCGGACTTTTGCATTCCTGTCCCAGACTTTTGTATTCCTATCTTGGCTATCTCTTGACATATGTTCCTTTCCTTTGACATTTCTTGACATTCACAGTTCCTATTGATAATTCCCTTTCCCCCTGCTTTACAATTATTGTGCCATTGCCCTCAGTTACTATTCCACCATTCTGACACCATTCCGATTCATCCCCTACTTTGTTCCAGATACCTGAAACCCTGATTCGTCTGACATACTTTAACAGTTTTATATCTTCCAGACTCTTCAGTATATAAACCTGCTTGTACTCTCCAATATTTCCTTAGTTCAAATATCAACTAAATCCTGTTCTATCCTGCAAAGTCTCCACTGTACTCTGAAACCTCCTTCAGTCCTTAAGTTGACCTTAGGATTGTCTTCCAACCCTCTGCCTTGAAATTGAGGAACAGAACTCATACAGGGGCACAGCACATAAGCTGAAGCCAAAGTTTCTTACCCCTCTGACCCCCCTCAGGGATTCCTGACCAACTCTGCCTTTCCACATGCTCTGGACAATCCAGGAATTCCAGGATTGAACTCGGACTTGACAGTAAGATATACATATGGTACTGCAGATAGCTGGCTATGCATTGCAAGAGCACATAGCCTATTTTGTCAGTCAGAAAGAGTATCATAGATTTACGAACCTTCAAGATATCTAAGAGTTTATTCCCATCGCTGTAGCTGACATTTGTGACACTACTGAAGTGATTGAAGTTTCTCCAAGGAGGGAAAGCCTTGTGTCTAAACAAAATGCTGTAGTAAGAGAGATAATTCAGACTAGAGAAATTTGACTTACTGATTGTCAACAGTTAGTTTCCAGTGCCTTGCAACCGAAAAGCTGCAAATGTTCAAGAAATTCAAGAAAAAGGTGATTACTCCACATTCTGAGGTCACCGGCATGTAGTAAATTAAAACAGAAGGCTCTGGCTGGATCAGAATCACAAATCAGCCAGAATGTGTTCTGGGGGATGAGTCAGTATACTCCATTCTGATAATGTTCAAGTTCAGCTCTGTCTTGACTATGTTACGCTGATGAGGTCGTGAGAACTCTTCAAGTAACACCAACAGGTCCTAGTGTCGAATAGGACAAGATCTATCAGAAGTCTTTAAAGGCAGACTATAGGCCGATCGATGAAGAGAGTTCTAAGACCAAAGGATAGCTTGTTAAGCTATGTATTGCGTAGATCTAACTTGAATTGTAACCAAGTAGAATACAGGTCTTTATACTACTGAGGATAGTGCATGGACCAAGCTATCTGAAGTAGGTATTGTTCAAGAAAGGAAACTAGCGATAAGAGAATAATATGCCATTGGATGGAAGGTCAAAGAACTTGATAGAAAATGAAAGAAGCGAGATAAGCCCAAGGACTTTGCTTGGGTTCACTGGTTGTACAATGAGACTTATAAAAGGAAAAGAGAAGTCATGTGATGTATAGTGTCACGTGAGTAAAGAAAAACACCGGTTTTACCGTAACAGACTATGCACCTTGACAGGTCACCAACTCTGTTTTTTGAGGCAGCTTCTCCTTGCCTGTGATCTTGTTTGTGGAGCTTGTATCAAGCTCTCGCTGAATCAGAGGTGACAAAATACAGTGAACTCTGGAACCATTTCTGGAATGTCAGAGTCCATACCTCTGCATGTGTGGAATGCTGGAATTCCTACCTCCACTCCACTGCCAGGTGAAACTGCTTGGAGTCTCAGTATCTGCTTGGAATCAATCTGGACCTTGTGTGGATGTGCAGACTCTTATTGCATTCCATCATCCTTTGCTTGTCATCATTCCCAAGCCTCCAGGGATGCTCTGTCACTTTCTTACATCGCTTAATCCCAACTTCTCTTGTTCCTGTTCCTATTCCTTGATTATCATTAGCAAGTGCTTCTCCACCCACTCTGCTATATATATACTTAGTTTTCACTTTGCATTCCTCAGTTGTTCTTTGCCCCTCTATGGCAGCAGCTGAGGTGAGTTTACTTATACCAATTTACTACTCCTAGTGTTATGATAGATCCATTTTGACCCCTTTTCTTTTCCTTCTCACGTGACTCTGTACCATCACATGTGTTATGCTGATGAGGTCATGAGAGCTCGATCAGATAACACCAACAAGTCCTGTTGTCAAGCAGGACAAGATCTATCAGAAGTCTTTACTGGCAGGCTATAGGCCAATTGGTGAAGCAAGTTCTCAGACCAAGAGATAGCTGGTTAAGCTATGTATTGTGTAGATCTAACTTGGGTTGTAACCAAGTAGAGTACAGGTCTTGATACTACAGTGAATGGCATACGGACCAAGATATCCAAAGTAGGAACTGTCCAAGAAAGGTAACTAAAGATAAGAGGGATAAACACCATTGGGTGGAAGGTCATAGAATATGACAGAAGACAGATAAGGCCAGGGACTTTGCCTGGAGTCACTGGTCATACAAAGGGTTAGAAGAGGAAAGGGATCATGTGATGGTACAGAGTCATGTGAGAAGGAAAGGAAAAGGGGCTAAAATGGTTCTACCATAACAACATGATCCCTTTCCTCTTTTGACCCTTTGTACGACCAGTGACTCCAGGCAAAGTCCCTGGCCTTATCTTTCTTCTTTCATATTCTATGACCTTCTGCCCAATGATGTTTATCCCTCTGATCTTTAGCTACCTTTCTTGGATGATACCTACTTTGGATACCTTGGTCTGTGTGCCATTCACTGTAGTATAAAGACCTGTACTCTACTTGGTTACAACCCAAGTTAGATCTACACAATACATAGATTAACCAGCTATCTTTTGCTCTGAGAACTTGCTTCACTGATTGGCCTACAGTCTGCCAGTAAAGACTTCTGATAGATCTTGCCCTACTCAACAATAGAGCTTGTTGGTGTTATCTGATTGAGCTCTCACAACCTCATCAGCACAACAGAATGTGTCAGCTGGGTCAGAATGTGGGACACACCAGAACACATTCTGATGGTAAGTTAGATGAGTCATTAAACCCCATTTACTTAGATTCCATCAAACTTAAATTAATTACTTGCCTCAACAGGTCACCAACTCTGCTTTTTCAAAGCAGCCTCTCCTGCATTTCAGTCCTGTTTGAAAAGTTCATAGCGGGCTCTTGGCTCAATGCTAGTTCACTTCTTGTGCATGGTCAAGTGGTCATAAAGATGTTTGGATGGAATGAGATACACTAGACAGGGGCAAGCAGAGTTCAGGCCCCATATTAACACCATGATACACCTGACAACGAGTCAGAAGAATGAACAAAGACTGAGCCCAGAGAAGACTTACTGTTCTTTATAATCTGCTGAGAGAATTAGGATAAGAGGGAACAACCACTGAACAATGTCGTAAAAGCATTTTGTGAGCAAATCCTGTTCTAGCATATAAAATGATGGTGTCCAGTAGCTCCCAAAATGATTCATGCCAGATGTCACATTTTAGGTTTGTCCACAACTTTCCATCCTCTTCTGAATTCTTGGGCACCTATTTTTGGTTAGAGGCTCAATCAATTTAAGACCAGAAGGCAGCAAATTGAAAAGACTCACAATCAGCAACAAGTCTACTAGACGACCTCCTCCAATTCCACTCGTATTCCTAATCTCAACAGGCAGGTTTCCACAACAAGCAATAACTAGGTACACCTTTACTTTTCCCAAAGAGGATAAATAAGTCTTGTCAGCATACAAGATGAATGCGAAGGGAATGCCATTTTCTGGTAACTCTGACTAGAAATTTACAATGAATAGGTATTACATTAGCTAGATACCGACAGTGTAATACAAGGATTATTTAATGTGTACATACTTGAATGTTAATGTTCCACCAATGGTCTGCCATCCAGGGTTCATGAACAAACCGCTCAATGTGTGTTCCATTGTGTTTGTACAGATGTTCAGCATCCCACACAAAATGCAGGGCGAGAAAAGGGTCCTGTAATAAATCCATGGCCCAATCCCACAATGGCCATACATAAGTATCAAATTCTAGTTCTTTCTTTTTGTGCTGGACAGTTATAATGTGCTTCTTGAACTTAGTACAATTAGATCTATGATTAGTGTGATATGTGGCTCAAGCAAACATATTAGATCACATACAGGTGTCATCTGCATAGCTGCATGAGCCCAGGCCTTGGATATGTTGTTGTATGATTTGAGATTGAGCTTGGATTGGCCAGATGTAATATGATATATCAACTGGAGGAGCTCATTGGTTTGCTCCTTGCTGAGAGCTGCTTCATGCACAAGCTCTGCAAATTCAAATCGGCTCAAGATATGAAGGGGTGGTATAGTTCATCCTCAACGATAGCTTTTGGAGCAGCCTTGGTGCGACTGAAAGCAGAAAACTGCTCTATGACTGTTGCTCAACTGCTCTTGGGGTGATACTCCATCTTGAAGCTGTTGTAAGCCATCATACTTGCATTTGATGGTGCTGGACCTTGAGCAAGGGGAGACATATGTTGATGATCATTGCATTGTCTTCTTCACCTGCGAATTCATCCCAGCGAGCAGGATCAGCAGATGTGGGCAAGGGGAGCAAATTCGGAAGCATCACTGATTGCTTCTCTGGGATTGACCCAGATCGTGGAAAAACCTGAGTCTGAGGCCCATCGGGGAAGGCAATGCTGCCAGTGGCAGTTTTGTGTTCCTTGTGCAGGCGCTGTTTCCCTTTATGAGCTGCTGCCAAACCATAGTCAAATGAGAATTGAAACTAGTTGAGTAGACAATAATTATATTGTGTTGCTTGCAGCCACATACCTTTTCTCTGAGCTTTCATAACATTAGCTGCAATCTCAGCAAATTCCTTGCTCTGGTTTTTTTTCTCCCGTTTGCTCTTGCAGCTGGCTTCATGCGACTTGATGCCACAAGTTGAGAATGTTTGGGTACAATATTGAAAGGGTGTCAGGCTAGTCTGAGATGATGATGCTGATGGTTGTGTTGTGTGTGTGTGCATGAATTTATTATGTTTTGGACCGTCATATTTGTAAGTCTTTTAATATTGCTCTACAAAGTTGTAGGCTGCCTTCGGGAGAGTTAAAGATGACAATACTATGACCCATGGCTACATAATGTGTGGAATCGATGCGTCGACGCAACCCCTACCTATGCTATCCTGATGCCGAGGCTGCCGAATCGTATTTAGACCTCCGACGCTGACAGAATGCGCACTGGTATTGGCAGCAATTTGGAATTCGCACTTCATGTGGAATTCTAAACTCCGCCTTCATCCTATAATGTCAAGTTAAATTTCAAGTGCTCTGTTTTCCACCACATTGAACTATCCCCAATCTCAATCTCCCAAATTCTGTTGTGTTTCCTTCACCCTGTTACTCATGCAGACACGATCGATGTCGAAAAAGATCCATGATGCCGAAAAGGCCGCACCCTACTCTACGAAGTCTACAGCCATGCCACCGCCCCAGGATGCACCCTCAGACGACAAAACAGAATCCGCAATCCCAGAAGACGCCGCCCACCGCCCAGCCAAAAAACACGCAGCCAAACAACGCGCAAAGCGCACTCAAGGGAAGCGTAACCAAGTGACAGAGTCGTCCAAGAGGCAAAGGCGACGCGGCCTGCTCGAAATGTTGCCCGAGCTGAATCCCGACGTCTTATTTCATGTGCTTATTTCTTTTCATCGCCGTGACCCGACACTCAAATTCCTCATAGATATTCAGTTTTTTGCAACCCATGGACCTACTCAATCTCGCACGCACGACGAAAGCGTTCCGCCAGCTCTTAATGCGGAGATCCTCTGTGTCCGTGTGGAAGACTGCACGAGGTGGAGTTGAGGGCCTCCCTGACTGCCCACCCGATTTGAGCGAGCCACAATACGCTAATCTCGCGTTTTATTCACATTGCCATGTGAGTGTCATGGAGCGGCTTCATCCGGCAATGTCTGACCTTGACTGTAGAACTGCGGGAATTTTGTACCAACCATTCACTGGCAGTTGCGCCGCAGGTACTGCTCCTCATGCAGAAAAAAATGGTACGTATTACTCGAGACTCCCGCACTCCCGTCGTGCTCATTTTTGAAATAGTTTGCAGCTCCGTAAATATTCCGGCCATCTGCTCAGAGGTGGTGGACTGTTGCCGGAAGAAATTCTGAAAGTTACCGAAAGTACGTCGGTTTGTTCTCTAAGATTTCAAGTCTTTGCAACAAATTCGCAGGAATCGACTTTATTTATGTGGATATTGAGCAGTTGGATGCCTTCATGGCAGAGTACTATAAGGTTCCGGTAGATAAGCGCGACGAATTTCTGGCCGACAGACGTCTCCACGTTTGCACTATCCAGGAGGTTCGCTCTTTGTCTTCTGATGTGGAACTCTACGTTAACCCCTTTGCAGCACGCATCCAAATGTAAGGCGTGGCACCAGGATGCAACGGACGCACGTAACTCCGAGCGGCAAAACGCACGGATCGCGCGAGCAGACAGGTGAGCACACTCTGTTGTTTCAGGAATATTTAAAGTATATATATATGCTTCCTTAGTATATTTGCTCGCCTAAAGAGTCTTGGATACGAGGCGGAGATCAACTATTATGAGGCCAGCTTCATCCAAGAGTTATCGCGGTCCATTTTCAACGACACCAAGCCTCTGACAGACAAAGGTATCTTTCTTCCGGCTACTCGATCTTTGCTAGAGTCTGACATGTAGATCCGTAGTATGGGATAGGGTCTATCCGCAGTTAGAGCAGCAAATGGTTGAGTGCCGGATACGCAGGCTAGAACAGGCAGTGTACAACCCTCGCCGAAGGCTCCTGGTCGAGCTCTACGATGCTTACGTCCAAAAGCCAGCGCCCGAAGGTGCAGTCGTTGACCTGCTCCCTTCATTAGTGGATCTGGTTCATTCCGCGCCCTTCGACACGATCATTAAACTCCCTGAAGAAACAAACGTCAATTCAGAAACATTCAAGCCCGCTTTCGAACAAATTCCTGCTTTGGTTCAACAATGGCGGGCGGACGTCGAGGCACAGCTTGCGGCTCTTGTTGTCATTCCTGCCGAATTGTCTACTAGTGATGTCTCTAAAGACGATGTCAGGGATCAAAAGTTGAAGCCTGCAGAACGCCTTAGGCTGGCTAGCGCCGTCTTTCAAGTTCGATCGACCCGTGACCTTATGATGTATCCCGACATCTTGCACTTGCCGATTTTCAATGACCGCTATCGTCCATCATCATCATTTGCCTATTACGCGATCAAAGATCAGCCGTGGTCGCTCATGGATAAGGGACCTGTTGTTAAGCTGTTGAAGGGGGCAGCCCATGTGGTTCGTGCATGTGGCTTGGATCCTCAGACAGCAACAGTCGAAGATATGGATGAGCGAAACGCCCGTATGACGTGCAATTATTGTTATTACGTGAAAGAAGTGTGGACGTGGAGAAGTGCAGTAAGCTATTCATTCGTTGACAATTCCCAATGATCCACGCGAATCAACAACCAACTCACTAGATACGGCACCTCATGAGGCACTCAATCAAAATCAATAAGGAGTTGAAGCAATGGTCCCTGGTAGACGACTGTCACGTACCCAACACTCAAGCCGTGGAACAACCTCCTATCAAACCTTGTGATGACATCTGTGATAGTTCCAGAGTTAAAGTTCACTGTGCTATATGTCACAAGCGGGTGGGTGACACCCTCGCGGTGTCAGATGTTCGTAAACATTTCTTATCAATGTGGGTTGCTGGTACATATTTTTTGCTGCACCGATCACTGAATTAGGTTTCGTGTAGACATAATATGTATGTGGACATTCCAGTGGAAGGTGATCACTTCATCGGCTTTGAACCTCGATTGTACACTCTCGTAGAACGCATTGTAATGCGGAAGGACGAGGACCAGGTTCGCTTTCTGCATCCCATCAAAGTTGTGTAGGTGGTACCCAGATGGTCGTGTACTAATGCCAGTGTATCTCAGTGGAACTTACGCGGGAACTGCTTTGTTTTGTTTCCATCAGTCAAAAATGTGATAGGTGTTGGCAATAAACCTAACTTGAGACGTTTGGGTGCCAGGACTTCGCGATCTGACCCTCGCCGCATCACATAGACTCGTCACCCTGTATGTACTACTCCAGCTGAGGTCACTAACGGCGACTTCTCATGCAGAAGTCCTCCGCGTTCGCTTGGAACACTGCTCGTCTACACACAGGGTTTGCCTGAGTGCCCGCCGGAATTGAGCGAGCCACTATACGTAAAGCTCGTCCTCTGGCCCCACTGTCATGTAAGAGGCATCTCAAAGCACGTCTTTCGTGTTTGATTTGGATTTGGCTACAGCCATGACTGGAGCATACGCCACAGGTATTGCCCAGCATGCAGAAAATCATGGTTTGTTTCGAATCCTTTTCTGCGCTAGGCTTGTCCTTGCCTCTATCTGATATATTTCCAAACCAAAAGCTTTGCGGCAATGTCGACAATGCCATCCTGTCGTCGTGCGATAATGTATTGGCATGTGAGGTTCTTTTGAGCACAGACGCCCTGCATTCCATACTACGGTATGGTCCAAAGCACTACACGGGCTCGAAAACTGATGTACATGATACATATACATACAGTTGAGACAGATAAACATTTAGCAAACCCTCGTTGATTTTACTCATGAGGTAGCATCAGTATGACAGATACGGAGCATGGAACTTATGTAGCGTAGACGAAGAACGCGGCAGGCTACGCAAGCCTAGCAAATCCCACACGCAGTTGGCCAACGTCGAAAACAGTGTAAACGTTATTGAGGAAAGCGGTGCCGACAACCCAATGGGCTTGATGTTCGTTGCCATCAGCACACGCCGGGCGTCACAGTACGAGAGCACATCAGAGACTCACGAACATCATCTGATGCAACGATGGCACCAACGCAGTAATATGGGTCATCGGGGTCGAATCCCTTGTTGAAGGTCTCAGTAGGGATGGGGAAAGATGTGTCACCGAAGATGAAGCTGACGCTGGGGATATCACTGCAGGGGACTGGCACAAGGATGTTAATGAAGCATTGGAGACGAAGTAGACTGGTAACATGCAGGTATAGAGATCATCGTCATCAGGCACATGAATACCACCAACGGCTTCGTAAAAGACATCCACGTCCTCGAGGTGACCGTGAATGAGGCTGCTGCCGGTGTCGATGATGCAGGTAACATCCCTCAGCAGGATTTGTCCATTACCTACTACCGCGTTCATGTTAACTTCCCAGTAACCCTGGATATGCCGTATCAACCACCATTGGAGCCACTTTAGGCTCGACCGACGACAACTTACAACTTCGGTGACCTGAGCATAGGTGAAGTCGCCAGAGTACATGTTCGGGTTGGTACCACCGAGGTATAGCTCGGGCCCAGGGGCTGTGAACCCGAATGCAAACACAGACTCGTCTGTCTGACCCTGGGTGACGAGAGTCTGGAAGAATGGGCTCTGATTATGTTCGGAGAGAGATTGGGAAGCCATTCCCAGTAAACCATCCGCGGGGAACCGGTCGATTCGGAGGCCCTCAGAGTAGTGCGATGCGACACCAATGGTCTGACCAGTAGCCTACTCGAACGTCAGAACGATGACATCGTAACGATCATCATATATACCGTGAGTCCGACAATCGTGACATTGTCGGTGTGCTGTTGGCCGAAAACAGTGTCACCGTTCCTGTACTCAATGGCGAATGGCTTGCTCAGGTTGACGGAAGTCGAAGAAAATGCGGGACCGTAAGTGACGTGGCCATCGCAGCTGGCGTCACAGTCGACACCCGGCAAAACAAGGTCGCTGTGATAAAGTTTAGTGAGAGGTTCACATCATACGTACACCAGATGAGAAGCACGTGCCTCGCGCCAGTATCAAACAAAACTATTAGAATAAGTGAGTAACACATTCGCTGCAAGGTTGGTGCGAGCGTACCAGTGTAAGTTAGGGGAGGTGTACCAATGGAAATAGTGCCGAACCAGATGTCGATGTCTGAGTTTTGATCGATGTCGAAGGGATCCAAGAACAATCCGCCGGATGCGCGCTTCTGAGCGCGTTTCACAGCAGACGGATGCGAGGCATTACTGGCAGGTTAACATGGTCAACGTAGTGGTCAACGGAGAGGTCATGCTGACCAATGTCGACAGCATCATTGACACGGGTAGCGACCTCATCATCCATGGTCTCCCTGAGGACGTGGCGACCTTTTATGAAGCCATTGGCGGTACTCCTGCACTTATCAACCCTCAATTCTACACTTGTATGCTTCCGGCCTACTTCATATC
>MU127473.1:46370-56970 GCA_014904945.1 Gyrodon lividus
TCGAAGGGATCCAAGAACAATCCGCCGGATGCGCGCTTCTGAGCGCGTTTCACAGCAGACGGATGCGAGGCACCGGTGTTCTTCTCAAAGCTATCAAAGCCACGAAGAATCTTGCTGGATATTCGAGTCAACGCAAAGCAAAATTAATTTGGAGGTCAAGCAGATAAACACGAACGCTCTGGTTGACGCAACATGGGATTTGAACGCTTCCAAGTTGAAGCTTTTGTCAGAATTGACCGGCGATGAACGCTTAGAAAGTGGGATCGCTGTTCCCCCTTGTTTGACACGCTGAGGAATCGCAGTGACGAAGAGAGGCAGGGCAGTGATGGCCAGTGCGAAAGTGAAGCGCATAGCAAAGAGGGATATTTCTCTACAAATGAGGACAACTGAGAAGCAGGTCGTTGCATTATGATGCCTGCCTTGAAACTCCGGACGTGATGAGCCAGTGGTCAAGGGACCATGATGGATGCATTGGTTGTCCCCATCATGCGCTGTTCCGAAAAGCTCCCTGTTTCTTTCACCAGTACGTGGACATATGGAATGGCGCAACGTGAGCGCGGTTGTCCACTTGATCCAGTCTCTCGTTCGCAATGACGTGTCTCAATGTTCGCCAAGTTCTGACAGGGAAATGGCCCTACCATTGCTATTGCCTAGTACTGGTCGCACTTTCAAAAGGGGAGACTCCGAAACGCCCCAGTCAAGGAACCGTCAGTAGGCGTTTAGCCAGTAATGCTGGACCTCCGTCCATGAGGGTTGACTGCGCCCATCCGAAGAGCGGGTCGTCGAGTTTAGTGGTCGAACTTGTGTTACCTCAGTTCTTGTTGTTTTATGGAAGGTATTGGTGGGTGCGAGAGTTGTCATTGATGGCAGGCGTGTCTTCTGGGTAATAGATGTTGTTGAAATTACGCCGACTCTCCGCCTAGGGCAGGAGTCCTCAAGTAGGTTTTTACATACCTCTGGGACCCTTGTTGTGCGAGGCTTGCATGACGACGACGACGGTGCCTAACACACGTTCATTTACAGCTAGCTGTAAAACATCAGACCGCTTTCGTCTGTGCGCAACAGAGCATTCATTCTTGTATGCAGAGTAGAGCTCCGACCTGATCCCAACTCGATCTCTGCAGCAAATATGCCCTACAGAAATTGATGACAAGTTGCAGGAAGCCGAGATTACCGATATGCACGAGTGAGGATGCGACCACGTGACGAATATCAGTCGCGTCGTTCGAGTGATGTCATGTCCCACTCTGTTTAAATCTGAACTATGTCAGAATGAGACCATCCCTGTCATTTTCTTTACAAGTAGATATACAAATGCCTCAGCATATGTCATGTAGATACTGTATAGATAATGCAAGACATATAATTGTCATATCACCATAAAAATGTCATCAGATTGAATGTGCAAAAACATGCCAACTGCAGTGCCCCATGCCCCTCCTGAGCCAGAATATCATTGTCTAACTCCTCTCCTTTGTCAGCAATTACCCAGTCAGGCTCATCCTCTTCATCGTCATTGCTCTCATTTCCCTCCTATTGAGGCAGGCATGTGAATGCAGGGAGGAAGACTCCTTATACTCACCTGAGCTTGTAGAGCTTGTGTTCTTACAGAGGATATAGTTTGAGAGTAAGAGAGCATCTATTGAGTGCTAATACAGTGCTGGGTTTATATACTACAATAAATGTGACATGTCACTGATGTGACTGTCTAACTACATACATTATAGTAAGATGTGACACACTGTGGCTATGGAGTGCTGTGTTCAACACTCCCCCTCGCTAAGCATCATGTAGATGTGCAAGTGAGATATATGGCACTTCTAAGCTGCCAGTGTATGCTAATAAAATTCAAGACCTAACTGAGCCCTGAACTGCTCAAACTTAACATGTCCAAGATTCTTTGTGAACATATCTGCAGGGTTAGCTGCTCCATCAATAAAGTAAATCTCAACCTTTTTCTGGGAGATAACCTCGTGTATGTAGTGGTAGCGGATATTGATGTGCTTGGAACACTTCTTGGTGATAGGGTTTATTTCCATAAAGATGGAACCCTGATTGTCACCACAGATAGGGATAGGTCTGAGGTGGTAGTTTAGCTTGCCTAATAGAGAGCATATCCAAACTACCTGGCGACTACAATCACTGAGTGCCATGTATTCAGCCTCAGTAGAGGAAAGAGCAACAGTCTTGGGCATGGGAAGCCCAACTGAACATGCCATCAGCAAGTTTCAGGAAGTATTCTGTTTGCGATTGGTGGGAAGTGGGATCAGATGTCCAGTCTGAGTCTGTACAAGCTGTTAAACCTAGACCAGATTCACCTTTGAACACAAGAGAGTAGTTCTTGGTTCCAAGAAGGTAGTGACAGATATATAGTGCTTTATTGAGATGGTCTTCTGAGGGGTTTGCCACATGCCTAGATAGCATGGTAACAGCATAAGCAATATCAGGATGAGTGTCTGACATTATATAGAGTAAAGACCTTATGACCATTTGGAAACAACTGCGCAAGTTGAAGTCTGCAGGCTAATTGTTTGGCAAGCCGTAATAGCCCTGGGGCAATGGTGTTGGTGCAGACTTGGCATTCTGCTAGCCACATCATTCAAGAACAGTTTTGAGGTAGGCACATTGGTCTATATGTATGTTGCGGCCTTTGCGATGAATGCACATATATAGGGACTCTTTAGGGATACAAAGGTCTCTACAATCCCATTTTCATTTTCATGAATAGGGATTTGATCTCATCAACTATAGTCTTGTTAGGACCACAGAAGAGGGTGTCATCTACATAGATAATAGCTACTACAACATTGGAGCCTTTTCTCTTGTAGAGGAAAATTCTGGCATCAGACTTGAGTCTTCCAAAGCCTAATTCTATCATGGATTCATTAAGAGTTTGCCACGAGGCTAACCCAGCCTGTTTCAAGCCATATAGGGCATGTCTGAGATGGAGTACTTTGTGCTCTTGCCCTTTCTCAGTGAAACCTTCTGGTTGTTCCATGTAGATCTCTTCATTGAGCTTGCCATATAAGTAGGCACTTCGAATGTCAAGGCCAGAGATATACCAGTTTTCTAGTGCTGCTAGTGCAAGCATTAAGCGCACAGCTTCAAAGCACACGACTGGTGAGAAGATTTGATCAAAGTCTAAACCTTTGACTTGGGAGAAGCCTTTGGCTACTAGCCTGGCTTTCTTGCAACCATCAATTTTGACATCGAAGACCCATCAGTTTTTGATGACCTTTCTATGGTGAGGGCAGTCAACCAGGTCATATACTTGGTGCTTTTTGAGTATGTCAAGTTCATCTTGACAAGCTGCCTTCTATTGGGACTGATCTGCCTCTGGTAGGTGATTTATGTCACAGAATGACCATTCTCTAGGCTGCTTGTCAGTGCCAGGAGAGTTTTGGAGAGCTTTCATAAGTAGAAAGTTCGTTAGAATTGCTCCCCCCTTCATGACATATCCTCTTGATGTCTTCTTCACTGGTAGGTGAGGATGGAGCAGGTGGGTCGGGATGTTGATCATGAGCTTCTTGGCACTGAGAGCTGCCACTGGGCTCGCCGAAGATCTGTTGCCATGTATGAGTATTGTCAATTTCCTTGAATTGTTCAACCAGGTGCCATTTCTCTCCATAGATATTGCCGAAATGCATAGGAGCGTGGCAATCATGCATAGAGCAGCAAGGAGGTGGAGGAGGGACAGGTGGATGGTTTTCTTTAACAGGGGTCCATGATTGTTCAGGAATAGGGGAAGGGGCATGTGGAGGTGTCCTCGGAGGTGCTAGAACTTGGTGTTCTTTCCCTTTGCCCTTGTCGTGGTGATAAGATTTGATGATCTCATCAATGTCATTGTTTGGGTCATTATCATCTGCAGCCAAAGGTGGCGCTTGATCAGGTTGTTGTTCAGTTGCTGGTCTGTTCTTATGGGTAGAACACCACAGGAACTTGTGCTCATCAAGGAGAGCATATGCGGAAGTAAATAGCACATTGTTTGGAGAGCGCATAAATAAGAAGTTGCACTCATTATCTGGAGCAATTCCTAGGTAAGTTATTGGCTCTGATTTGGCAGCCATTTTATTGGTGCACACATCCAGTGCAAGGTGGACATAAGCTTCGCGTCCGAAGACGCGAAGATGACTGATGTTGGGTTGTTTCCTGTTCAGGAGCTTGAAAGGTGTGTGCCAGTTAAGGCGGCACATGGGTCACATGTTGGGTGGTGAATTCCCACCAGGATGGAGGTATGCAGGCCTCATGGCACATTGCCTCTGCCTTGTCCATGAGAGTGCACATGAAGCGCTCAGTGTGGCCATTTTGCATTGGAGTATGTGGGGTGTTTTGGTAAATACAGATTCCTTCATTTTTGAGCATGGAATCAAAAGCATCAGACTTATATTCTCCCCCTGCATCCAACATCCATCCTTTGACTTGGGCTTCATACTGTGTGCTCACAAGTTTTAAGAATTGGTTTGTGGCTGTCAATGCTGCATTTTTGGTGTGCAAAGCAGTAATCCACACAAAAGATGTAAAATCATTGAAGAAAACAATGAGATATCAGTATTTGTGGTATGAATCCACAGGGAAAGATTGATTTGAGATCTGAATGGATCAGCTTGAAGGGGCGTGTAGCATGCTGCTCATTGTGGGGGAAGGCTCAATTGGGCATTTTGCCAAGAGCACAACCTGGACATATCAGTATTTCTTTAGAGAAGTTGATGGTGGGGAAATTCCCCATGTGTTTCCATGCATGCTGCAATACGTCCTTGGATGGGTGTCATAGTCAATAACATATGCATTGTTCTTCAGTGCATCACCAATAGGGAGCAACTGTATTTGAAAGATAGAATCTCCAGGAAATCTGGGATAGAATGTCAGGTAGGGTTTTCCTGATGTATGGAAGATGGTAATGTGCTGCGAGTCACTGCACACAGTATAGTTTTCTCTTAGGAACATGCCCATAGAAAGTAGGTGTGTATTGAGATCTGGCATGTAATAAACTGGATGCAGCTTCACTGTAGTGGTGCATCCATGTTCATCTGCACATTGTAGGATAATGGTGCCCTTTCCATCTACTGTGCTGATCCCATTTTCTGTTTGAACCATAATTTTATCTTTTAGTGGTTTGTATTGGGAAAAGTCCTTCTTGTTCATAGTGAAGTGTATTGATGCTCCTGAGTCAAGCATCCATGTAGGTGCTTTGTTTTTGTGAGACACGTCTCGATGGTGTGAACACCTTCATAAGATGGGGTAATGCCGATTTGGCAGAGGAGGTCAACGGCCTTGAGAGTGGTCTCAAAGGCAAGGGGTCTGCAGTCTTGAACACTGGTGGTGTGGGCGAGGTGGCAAGGGTTGATGGTAGATGGAGTAGTTACCTCCATGGGAGGTAAGGTGATGGTGGTGGAGGCAAGGTGGTTGTGTTTGTGTTGGTTGTGGTTTTTCCACCACACTTACCATGCTTAGTTTTTCCCTTGTTTTGGCCAGGCACGCTGCCATTGCCTCCTTCCTGTTGGGAAGATTGTTGGGACTGCTGGTGGTGGTTAAACTTGGGGTCAGGTTGCTTGTGCTTAACAGCGCTAAGCTTCTGAGCCTCCTGGAGTTTGCTGTGGTGGGTGCCACCCTGCTCCCAAGCCAGGATTGCTGATTTTTCAATGGTGGAAGAGGTGAGGGTTGCTGGTGTTTGGCCAATGAGTTGAGCAACAGTGTCCATAGAGGACAGAAATTTTTTCTAGTAAAATCATCACCTGGACTTGCATCTTCAAGTTGTGCGAAGTGAGCGTTGATTTTACTAAAGGCAGGAGTGGGATGCTCATGCAATGGGATCAGCATGTCCAGCATTGCCTTGAACTCTGCATAGGTTGCAGCAATGCCAGGTGTACCATATTCAGTCTTCAGAGTGCTCCAGATTTGGGCAGCAGTAGTCTTGGAGAGGACTTTTGCCAAGATATTGGGAGCAAGGTGAAGACGAAGGTTTCCGATGGCCTGAGTGTTGTGATGGTTCCACTTGGAGATGTCACTGGTGTTGTCATTTCATTCTCTTCATTTGGGGAGGGACATTCATCAGTAATGACATAGTAAAGGCCCTGGGCCATAAGGAATGACTCCATCTGAGGATACCAGGCAAGCCAGTTGGCATTGGTGAAGACAGGGACAAGGTTTGTGAGGAGAGAGCATCTATTGAGTGCTAATACAGCACTGGGTTTATATACTACAATAAATGTGACTGTTTACATATGTTACATACATTGTAGTAAGATGTGACACACTGTGGCTATACAGTGCTGTGTTCAACACCTCCTTGCCTTCTTCACTCTCTACCGCTTCATTGTTGTCTTCCTCCATGTCCCCTGTTTCCCCCAACTCCTCCCACTTGTCTTTTTCAGCACTCAGCCCTCCTGCAGACCCTTGCCCACTCTGGCCCTCCATCTTGTTATCATCTGTGTTGTCATCAGGTGCTTCACATCCCTTGCATTGTAGGAACTTGTCCCAGTCTCGTGTTGTCTTGTGGCTGTTATGAATATTTTATTTTATTCCTTTTTGATCACATGACTGCTTTTACTTTTATCACATGACTTTCTACTATGACATCATAACTTATGTTCTCCTCATGTCCTATGCATGTATGCTCTAGTTTGTTCTATTTGACTTCATATGTTCTTCTATGTTATATCACATTCTTCCTTACTCCACTATGATATCATACTTTCCATTTCTATCTAGTAAGTAGTATAGCCTCGTCTGCAGCTTGGTCTGTGCACATCCATGTAAACCTATATAAGCTGCAATATAGTGACCAAGGAACTCCAGTTTAGTTCACTTGGATCTTCTCCTACAGACTATGAGTTTGGGCTCCTCTTATCGTCTTCTCTCTCTTGTCACTGCTTTGCAGAGTGGCATACTAAATTCTTCTCATCTTTTCTTGTTTGAGTGTTGTTCCTAAGACATTGCATTGCAAAGTGTCTGTGGTGCTTCAGTGGCCTAATCCACCTGGTCTCAAGCCGCTTATTGACAACACTTCTTGGTCAGGTATCCTCAAGAAGCTGACTTGAAAGGTGTGTATATGTGCATATAAACACTCAATAGACCCCTAACTGACACACTACAGATGAATAAAGCTATGAAATTGATGTGTGCTGATGACTCAGCAAGGCTGAAGGATGAGGTCAATTATTATGCAGCACCAAATCCCACAATGGCATCATTGTCACCCCCTGTATATCCTGGGAGTTCAAAGTTGCAGTGGGGACTCAATCACCTGGTCTTAGCTAGTTTTCTATGTCCTATTGTTAGCCTTGTTGAAAAGCTCCTGAGCAGGGAGATCAACATGTCAGCCAGCATTCTTGTGGCTGTCCTACGGAACAAGAACACAAAGCACTTCAACAAAGAGAACATGTTTGACGGCCTGTTTGGAGGGTTCTTCCTAGAATGGGTAGGTTTTACCTAGGCCAACACAACTACAGGTCATCCAGCACATTTACACTGGCCCCTCAACTAGCCTTGGGGAAGATTCACACAGTTCACGTGCCTGTGATGCAGATCACATATGGCTGTGTGCAGGTACAACTCTCATTTTTCTCATGAGTGATACTTTGTAAACTAATGTACTACACTCAAGGCTCACTTTGGGATTAGCTCAAAGAGCAGATGGGCAGAGACTGACAGCCCTTTCAGTTATCACGAGTATTATTATACCATTATGGAGATAATTGAGGACTGTGCAGATCCAGGGTGGAGGAATGATCTCATGAAACACTACAATGCATGAGTTTATCTTTCTCTTAGTACTAATGTTTGACTACACACTTTGCACTCTAGACTATCATTCAAAGATGCCAAAGGCCGGAAAGCTGACTTGAAGGACAACCTGGATGACCACACCACCTTGGGTGGTCCCCCCAAGACGTTCCTTGCAAAGATGCATGTGCCTTGACATCCTCTGACAACTCTGCTGAGGCACCTGATGATCTGTTACCTGATCTGGTGCCTTGTGATCCAGTCCCCCGTGTTGTCATGATCACTCCACTGCCAAACTCTCCCCCACACTCTAACTGCTCACCAAGTACCAAGAGTGCTTTGGCTTTGGTTTGCAAGCCACCATCCATTTACAAGTCAGCCATTGCCACTTCTCAGGGAGGACCATCTGTCTTCAGTGACCTGTCAGACATCAAAGATGAAGTGCTTGAGGATGTCACCAATGTCAAGAGCAAGTCCAGTGCTAAGAAGAGAGCTTCCATGAAGAAGGGGAAATTGGAGGCAGTTCCAAGAAATGATGAGGATGGGGTTCAGTCTTGCATCTGGCAGAGAACCACTAGTAAGGAGGGGAAAAGATGAGCACTGGCATAGTAGGTAAGCATGCTACAAATTATCAATGTTGCAATGTTACTAAGTCTGGGCTCAGATTTCTCAATGTTTGCATTCCGGGCATTGCACTTTCACTCTCTTGTATTGTATCCTCTCTCATTGTTACATTGCACATCCCCCAGTCTTATCGCTTGTTTTCAACTGCTTGCAGCCACAGCTCTTACAAGCCTTTCACCTGTCTGCTTCTGATACAATTAGCACGTGCAATAATACATTGTTTGAAATGTCGTCTCATAATGATTAATATAATACATGGTCTGTCTACATATATCTGTATGAAATTGAGAGTCTGGCTATCCCTTTGACTGTCAGATATCAGCAAACTGTCATGAACTACTAAAGCCTATCTGGAAACAAAGCTTTCTTTCTCAGATTGCTTGGTGCAAGCACATAATCATAATGTAGTGCTTTGGTACCATAGTATACAGACAGCTGAGGTTGACAAATAGCCATGGCTTATGGGCCATGTTAAGTCTGGGTTCGTTCCCGGAATTCCCGGATTGTTCAGAGTGCGGAGGAAGCGGGGTTTGGCAGGAATTCCTGAGGGGGGTCGGAGTGGTAAGGAACTTCAGCTTCAGCTTATGTGCTGTGCCCCTGTACGAGTTCTGTTCCTTGATTTCGGAGCGGAGGGTCAGAGATAGAGATCAATCCTAAGATCAACTTAAGGACCAAGGAAGTTCAGAGGGGATCAGGAAAGAACGGGATTTAGTTGATATTTGAACTAAGGAAATATCAGAGAGTACACGTGGGTTTATATACTGAAGAGTCTGGAAGATATAAAGATGTTAAATTATGTCGGACGACTCGGAGTTTCGGGTTTCCGGAAGGAAGGAAGGAATGAATTGGAATGGCGTCAGAATGGGAGAATAATGACTGAAGGCAATGGCGCAATAATTACGAGGCAAGGGGGAAGGGGATTATCGATAGGAACTGTAAATGTCAAGAAGTGTCAAAGGAAAGTGACATATGTCAAGAGATAACTGAGATAGGAATACGAAAGTCCGGGACGGGAATACGGAAAGTCCAGGACAGGAATGCGGAAAGTCTGGGATGGGAAGTACAGGGTTCGGAATGTCTGATGAAAGAGAAATTGTCTAAGGTAAAGTCCGAGGGCCGGGATTTGGGATTTGGTCATAGGGGTTTGGAATTGGGCCGGATGGGTTAGGGAAGTTTCGGGATGTGACAGGCCAGCTGATTGTCAGCCGACCTATGAGTTGCACTCATAGGGCATGGATGGGCCAAGATGTAATAGAAATCCCATGTGATATGAGTCAGCCAAGGGGTTATTTTAGTAAGGGTATTTTAAGTGATATGAGTGAGCTGAGGGATGAGTGATCCCATAGGTCTTGGGTCAGCCAAGGGATGGGCTGAGAAATATTCAGTAATGGTGGTGAGGGTGCACCATGGGGATGGGGTGAACCAAGGGATGAGTGATTCCATAGGTCTCCAGTGGGTTGAGGTATGGGCAACCTGTATGTCTTGGGTAGGCCAATGGATGGACAGCTCAAGGGATAAGTGGCCAGTCAGTATTGGATGCACCAAGTTATATCCCAATCTGCATTTCACAGCAAATGAGCAGTCCCATTGGACTGGTTTTGACAGTAGCCATATGTATGAGGTGGGCTGAGGCATGGCCCCTAGGTATGGGATCAGCTGAGGCAAGGAATCTCATCAGCTTCAGGGATCAAGAATCCCGCTGTAGTCCATTGGCATTGGGTCAAATAATTTCAAATTGGCTGCCAAGTTGACAGCAGCCCCCTTGGCTGAGTTATCTACATTCCATTCAATCTACCTCTACAATGAACATTCCATCTCATTGGAGACTTTGCATGTCTGATATTATTGCCAAATACATGGTCAAGCAATTCCTGGAAGCCATCGGTCACCCTACCCAACTGACTCCTGCACTACCCAATACATGCATTCCTTCACTGTGTCACATCCCGAAACTTCCCTAACCAATCCGGCCCAATTCCGAACCCCTATGACCAAATCCCAAATCCCAGCCCTTGGACTTTACCTTAGACAATTTCTCTTTCATCGGACATTCCGAACCCCGTACTTCCCGTCCCGGACTTTCCGCATTCCTGTCCCGGACTTTCGTATTCCCTTCCTGGACTTTCGTATCCCTATCTTGGTTATCTCTTGACATATGTCACTCTCCTTTGACACTTC
The DNA here is from genome assembly GCA_014904945.1 of Gyrodon lividus. Lineage (NCBI taxonomy): Eukaryota > Fungi > Basidiomycota > Agaricomycetes > Boletales > Gyrodontaceae > Gyrodon > Gyrodon lividus. Next base: position 56,895 of record MU127473.1, read on the forward strand.
TTGACATTTACAGTTCCTATCAATAATTCCCTTCCCCCTTGCTTCACAATTATTGCGCCATTGCCTTCAGTCATCA
>MU127473.1:66404-115654 GCA_014904945.1 Gyrodon lividus
AGGATTTAGTCAATATTCAAACTAAGGGAATATTACAGAGTGAAGTTGGGTTTATATACTGAAGAGTCTGGAAGATATAAAACTGTTAAAGTATTTCAGATGAATTGGGGTTTCTGGTTTCTGAGGCAACGTAAGAGGATGAATTGGAGTGGCGTCAGAATGATGGAATAATATATGAGGATGATGACACAATAATTGTGAAGCAGGGGGAAAGGGAATTATTGATAGGAACTGTGAATGTCAAGGAATGTCAAAGGAAAGGAACATATGTCAAGAGATAGCTGAGATAGGAATGCAAAAGTCAAAAAAGTCCAGGATGGGAAATACAGGATTTGGAATATCAGATGAAGGAGAAATCTTCTAAGGTAAAGTCCAGGGCTCAGGGTTTGGGATTTGATTATAAGGGACCGGAATTGTGTCAGATGGGTTGGGAAAGTTTTGGGATGTGACAGTATCCTCCTCTTAGGCACAAACCCTTGAGTGCCTGGATGGAAGTCCATAACGAGTAATAGAAGTATGCCAGAGTCTGAAAATTGGGATCAACTTGAGGGGCCTTATGACCGTTGACTGCCTGTCATTTAGTTCCATCAACCATCATGCCTACTCACTCCCAATCTGACAATGAAATTGCCCGCCTCCAGCAGGAGGAAGAAGAATGTGTGCATGAATCTGCCCGACAAATCCAGAAGGCCAAGGAGAAGAAGGCCCAGCAAGAGGCAGAAAAGCGCGAGGAGGTGAGGTGGAAGATTTAGGAGGAAGCACAAAGGAAAGCAGAGGAGAACAAGAGGTGGAGAAAGGCAGAGGAGGAGGTCATATGGGTGGCGGCAGAGAGGAGGTGACAGGAGTTGCAGGAGTTGCAGAGGCGTGGGGCAAGCACATCATGGAAGAGGCCAGAGGCAGAGCTGTCTCAAGGCAGCATGGGGAGGCCTGGGGCAAACACACCCTGTGTGGCCTGCATGAGGGTTAGGGTCCTGTGCCCAGGCCTGGGCTTGAAGACCAGATAGTCAAAGACATGCGCAAGGTGTGCACAGGCACACACATTGTGCCAGGAGGCCAGAGCAGTGGGGAAGAGGGCAGCCATGGAAGGGGTGTCCCACATGGAGGGAAGGACTGGAAGTGGCAGAGGCAGAAGAGCCCAGAGGCCTGGGAAGAGAGTGAGGAGGAGGAGGTCAAAGAAGGGCAGGATGCACTCAGGGCCCTAGTGGTGTCCTACAAGGAGCAAAGGAAGGCCAACACGGCCTTCCAAGAGACCATTGTGGCACAGCTGTTGGGCATCTGACAGGTGCTCATGAGCGGCCTGGTGGCCTTCCTCAAGGCTTGGGGATCCCAGGGCGCAGAGTCCAGAGGAGGCTGGGAGGTGTTGGAGTGGAAGGGGAAAGAGCAGGACTATGGGGAAGAAGAGCAGGGCGAGGATAAGGATGAGGAGGAAGGTGAGGGTGAGAAGGGGGGTGAGGAGGATGGAGGTGGGGTTGTTTAGAGTACCCCTTTGTCCTCCTTGTACCAATAGCATAGTTTTTGATTTTCTGATCAATTGTACACATTTCTGCCATCATTCAAGGGATTTAAGGGGTCCAGATTTCGTGGGATATGCAGAATAGAAGTCCGAGACAAGTTCGGTTGCAAGGATCCAGGATGTTTGTTTGTCAGTCCCTTCATAGCCCGCCCACTTTACCAGATACAGGAGTTGGCAATTCCTGCATCATCAGTTGATTTTGGAGTCTAGGATTTCGGAGATTTCATATTTGAGTTCTCCATTGACTTTGACTGGGGGAGGTGGGGGTTGGACCTGATTTGGGATTACGTTCGGAGTTGCAGGTTCCAACTGGGAGACATGGAAGATGGGATGGACAGCGCACATGGAGTCTGGAAGTTGGAGGGTGAAGGATATGGGTCTGGCTTGAGCAATGATGGGATAGGGGTCGAGGGTCTTTTCCAAGAGTTTCTTGGAAGGGCAAGTGGAGCAGAAGTACTTTGCCTTGACAAACACTTGGTCTCCAACCTGGAAGTCCAGTGCAGGAAGTTGTCAGGAATCTGTGGTTCCTTGGTAGCGTTTTTGAGCACGGGCCATTTCCATGCATAGCAATTCATGGAGTTCCTGTAAGTTGACTGCATATTCACGAGTGTGGGATGAGGTCAAATCCCTTTCAGGGTAGACCAAGACATTGGGATGATAGCCTTTGTTAGTGAAAAATGGAGATACTCCTGTGGTAGCACTAGGGGCATTGTTGTATGTGAATTCTGCTAGGGGTAGGAGTTCCGACCAATTGTCCTGTTGGTAATTGTAGTAGATTCTGAGGTACTGCTCGAGGGTCTGGTTTGCTCGTTCCATTTGCCCGTCGCCTTTGGGATGATATCCCAAAGTGAAGTCGGATGTCAAGGGCTTTCCTGAGGGAACGGAAGAAATGGGAGACAAACTTGGAACTGCGGTCGGAAGTTATGTGGGAGGGAACTCCATGCTTGGAAAACATGTGAAGGAGGAATAATTTTGTGAGGCTTGGAGATTCGATAGTGTTGTGAGTGGGAATGAATATGGCTTGCTTGGAAAGGCAGTCAATGACTACTAGGATTGCGGTGTACCCACTGGAGGAGGGGAGTTGTTTGCTGAAGTCCATGGAAATGGAGTTCCAGGGTTTTTTGGGGATTGAGAGCTGCTTGAGCATTCCATAGGGGCGGTGTCTAGGAGTTTTAGCTTGGGTGCAGGAAGTGCAGGAACTAACATAGTTTTTGATGAAGGTGTAGAGTCCTGGCCAAGTATATTCCCGACAGATGAGCTCTAATGTCCTGTTTTTCCCAAAATGTCTGGACAGGGGGTGGTTGTGCTTGTATCAGAGGATGCAAAGATGTAGATCCTTAGCTTCTGGGACAAAGATGTGATTGTGATTGTTGAGTGTCAGGAAACCTTCAGGAGTCCGACGAGTCTGAGAGTCAGGGGGAAGCTATGGGGTCAGAGGACAGGGATTCTAGGATGTCCTTGTGAATGTCTTTGATGTCAAGCAGGGATGAGGCCTGGAGGACCAGGGCTAGTAGGATAGTGGCTCATAGGGACAAGGCAAGCTGCTGCTGAGTGAACACTGGGCAGAGGTTATGGGGATTGACGTGAGCATAGTCCTTATCCCCCTCTTTTGGGTAGACGTCCCAGCGTCTAGTGAGGGAATCAGGCTTGGCTCCTAAGCATCGGGGGCAGAAGCAAATGACAAGGTTGAATTGGGATAGGAATTCCGACCAGTGGGCTTGCTGGTGGGTCAGGACTTTGGAGGTGGAGAAATATTTCAGATTTTGTGCTTGGTGACAACATCAATAGGGGTACTAGAACCTTTGAGATAATGATGCCAATCCCAGAAAGCTTCGTGGATAGTGAAAAGCTCCTTATCATGGGTGTCATAGTTGAGTTCCATGGCTGTCAGGGTACAGGAGCAGAACACAACAGGGCAGAATTCCTTGTTGGGACAATGAATGGAGAGGATTCCCACAATAGCATAATCTGAAGCATTGGTCTCAACCGTGATAGGACAGTCCAGAATCCAGTGAGTAAGGATAGGGGCTTGGGTGAAGGCGTCTGTGAGTTGCATGAAGGCAAAGCAGCAGGAATTGTCAAAGTTCCAGGGGGCATTTTTCCAAGTGAGTCAGGTAAGTGGGACAATGATATCAGAGTAGTTGAAGATAAATCGACAATAGAAATTGGTGAACCTGAGGAAGGACTGAATGTCCTTGACTTTCCAGGGTTCAGGCCAATCCCAGACATGTTCCTTGTGAGAAGCCATGTCATTGGAATAAATGAGGATGTTAAGGTAGATCATGATGCAGACTTCTAGGAGGTCCATGAAGATGCTATTGACGAAATGCTGGAAGGCCACAGGGGTGTTGGTGAGCCCGAAGGGCATCACCAGCCACTCATATGAGCTGTAGCGAGTCCAGAAGGTGGTTTTCCACTCATCCCTGGGAGCGATGCGGACAAGGTGGTAAGCATGACAGAGGTCAATTTTGGTGTACACCTTGGCATGGCTAGGGGAGTTGAGGAGGTTGGAGATTAGGGGTAGGGGATAGCAGTCCTTTTTTGTGATTTTGTTGAGTCCTTGGAAATTGATGCAGAGGTGCAGGGATCCATCCTTCTTTGGGACAAAGAGAACAGGGGCACTGTGAGCAGATTTGGACTGGCAGATGAAGCTGTAGTTGAGGTGTTCATCTATGAATTCCCGGAGGGACTTGAGCTCTGTAGTGGAAACTGGGTAAACAGTTCTGAGAGGAGGGGAAGCACCTTCCTCTAAGTCAATCTTGAGATCAAATTCCCTGTGGGGTGCAAGGGTGTCAGCCTTGCACTTACTGAAAACATCAGGGAAGTCATGATAGTCTGGAGGGATGGAGGACAGATTGACTTCTTCAGGGGTTCCAGGATTGAGGGATATGGAACGGAGTTTGGAGTCCTGGGGACAGAGGTGAATGCTAAACTGCTCAGAGCGAGATAGGGGAACAGGGCCTGGAATCTCCGGAGGTGATGTTGGGGTCGTTGGCAAGTCTTAAGCTGAAGTTTGGAAAGTAATACTGCCCAATACCCAGTCAATCAACTAATTGTAGTGGGTGAGCCAGTTGTGTCCTAGAACAAAGGAATAAGAGGAATCCAACGGAGTAACATAAAATGTATTGGAGGTGACAAAGCTGGAAGGGAAACAAACAGAAAGGTCAACAGCATGGGTAATTGTAGAATTGGAAGTACCATCAAAAAGTTTTAATGGAATAGGGGGAATGGAATATGTTGTGAAATGATGCTTGTTAATGAAAGTAGTATCAATGAAACAATCAATCTAACAAAGCAGGAAAAGCAGGAATTTCGGAAAAGTCAGGCAAGGATATAAGCGGCATAAGGGCCATGGGATCATAAAGAGTGGACATGTTCAGACAGGTCTCCATAGGTGCATGGTGGGATTCAACACAGCCTCCTTCCCATGTGGAGTCCAGAAGGCTGTGCCCTATTTTTTTGCCTCAGGGGTAGAGGCCTCTGGCTTGGCTTCTGGAGCAGGGGAGATCTTGGCTGTGTGGGCCTTGGATGTGCAGGAAGTAGACTTCTGGCAATCCTTAGCCATATGTCCTGTGGCCCCACAGAACATGCACAGCTTGAGGTCAAAGTGGTGTTTTTGTTTCTCAGAGGTGAAGCATCTGTCCTTCCCAAGTTTGCTGGAGAGGTCCAATGGGGGTTTTTGGATAGGGGCAGAGGATTTCCCCTTGGAGGACGACAAGGACACGGTGGGTTTTGGAGATGAAGTGGTGGGAGTACTTTTGGATGTGGAGGACTGGTTTCCAGAGGGTCTGATCTGGCGAGCGACTTCAGACTTGCATTCCCAATATCAATATCTCCCATTGATAGTCTGGGCGAGAGTCCAGAGTTCTCCTAGGGAGCATGGTTTTCCAATGCGGGAAAGCTTGTCTTTGATGCAATCAGGGAGTCCATTGTAGAAGTGGTGTCGGAGGGCTCCTTCACCATAACCCTGGACCTAGGAGGCTAGGCGATTGAATTCCACTATGTACTTGTTGATGTGCTGGGAGTCTTTCATGGATAGGTGGTCAAGTTGGTGTTCTGCATCACTGACAGGATCATGGGGGCCGAAGTTGGTCTGGAGCTCGAGGACAAATTCCTGGTAGTCATCTGTCCAGTCCAGATCATCCATCTGGAGGAGGTCAGGCTCGAACCATTCAAAAGCCCTACCTTTTAGGTAGGACTGGGTGAAGGTGACCTTTGTGTGGTCAGTCCAGAACGCGCAGGGACAGTCCTGGAAATTCAACTCGCATTGGACCAGGAAGGCCCACAGCTTGTGGGGGTCAGTCCCATCAAAGGTGTCAGGTTCCCAAACCTTTGTGCACAGAGATGAGGAGTTTTCAGACTCACAGTTGTGGCATGATAACTCAGCAAGGCCACAAACTGCATTTGCAAGCACCATGATGGGATTAGGCGGGATTGCATCATCTGGATTGTCATTGTCATGGTTGTTGGGGTCTGGGGCACCCCCGGAGGGGTAACGACCTGCAGGAGTAGGAGTGGGGATGCTTTGAGACAAGGCTCTAGCTTGAGACACAGAGGTTGATGTATGACGAGCAGAGAAGCTTTGGAATTGTTTGGCAACATTGGGGCCTTGACGCGAGGTCATCAGGGAGTGCAGTGTGTCTTCTTGGGCTGCCTCCAACTGAGCCACGTTGATGCTTTGCATACTGTGTGTTTGAACACAAGTCTGAATAGTTCTAGACATGTGGTAAAGAAGTGATGTTAGCGAACTTGTAGAGGTTTGAGTTCAAATATACTGTCAAGTCCAGGTTCAATCCCAGAATTCCTGGAGAGTCTGGAGTGCACGGACAGGCAAAGTGGGTTGGGAATTCCTGAGGGAGGGTCAGAGAGGAAAGGGACTTTGGCTTCAGCTTATGTGCTGTGCCCCTGCATGAGTTCTGTCCCTTAATTTCAAGGCAGAAGTTCAGAGGACAATCCTAAGATCAACTTAAGGACTAAGAGAGGTTTTCAGAATGAAGCAGAGACTTTGCAGGATAGAACAGGATTTAGTCAATATTCGAACTAAGGGAATATTACAGAGTGAAGTTGGGTTTATATACTGAAGAGTCCGGAAGATATAAAACTGTTAAAGTATTTCGGATGAATTGGGGTTTCTGGTGTCCAGAACAAAGTCAGAGGATGAATCAGAATGGCATCAGAATGATGGAATAATAACTGAGGATGATGGTGCAATAATTGTGAAGCAGGGGGAAAGCGAATTATTGATAGGAACTGTGAATGTCAAGGAATGTCAAAGGAAAGGAACATATGTCAAGAGCTAGCCGAGATAGGAATACAAAAGTCTGGGATGGGAATGTGAAAGTCCAGGATGGGAAATACAGGATTCAGAATATCAGATGAAGGAGAAATCTTCTAAGGTAAAGTCTGGGGCTTGGGGTTTGGGATTTGATCATAAGGGACCGGAATTGTGTCAGATGGGTCAGGAAAGTTTCAGGATGTGACATGCTGCCAAAGAGGGGCAAAGAACAAGTCTATTCACCTATAAGAGGGCAGTGATTGCCTGGACTACTAGGGATTAGCTAGGAGTAGCAAATAGGTATAAGTAAACTCACCTCAGCTGCTGCCAAAGAGGGGCAAAGAACAACTGAGGAATTTGAAGTGAAAACTAAGTATATATATATAGCAGAGTGGGCAGAGAAGTGCTTGCTAATGATAATCAGGGAATAGGAACAGGAACAAGAGGAGTTGGGATTAAGTGATGTAAGAAAGTGACAGAGCATCCCTGGAGGCTCGGAAATGATGACAAGCAAAGGATGATGAAATGCAATAAGAGTCCACACGTCAACACAAGTTCCAGATTGATTCTGAGCAGATACCAAGACTGAGTGGTTTTGCCTGGCAGCAGAGTGGAGGTAGAAATTCTAGCATTTCAGACATGTGGAGGTATGGACTCCAACATTCTGGAAATGCAGAGTTAGTGTTCTGGTTCCGCAGTTCACTGTATTTGGTCAAGTTGATCAATTTCCAGGGCTTCTGCATTACATGATCAAACACAACCCTTTGCTCCTGCTGGTGTTTCTTCACCAGTAGTACCACTTGGGCCTGCATTCAATCCAGATCCTCATCCACCTCTACTGCCAGTGGGGGGTCCTTGGCATGGCAATATCTATCAATAAGTTAACAGGCAAGGCATGAGAGGAGTGCTCAGGTGACAAAGGATGCATCACATACTTTGGTTATTTCAGGTAGTTCATGTAGGAGTGCATAGCAGCACATAGTGTTGCTAAATGTCGTGTGTCTTTCCCTTTTAGTCTCTCAAAAAATGGGTGCTTTTCATCTCTACCCAATCAGGAATTAGGATTAGGTCTTACCAAAATTTGTGTACACATCTGATAACAGATCAGTTTCTGATATCTTTTTCTTGCTCTCCCATCTACCCTCATCTCTGACTGTACCACCCTCATCTCCCTGCTCCTCTCTTACTCTCTGTCTCTATATGCAATCCACAGCATTAAGTTGTGCCTCAGGTCATTATCTAGGATTTCTTTTTCCTTTACTCTCACTGCCTTTAGAGGAGCCCCTTGGAAGGGTAGAATTGTGTCTCAGCTACATAGTATATTCACACTCCTCTTCCTTGAGAGTGATTAGTCCACACTGAGGCTGTGCATGTAGCAACGAGTAAGCTCAGTAGACTTCAAGTAGACAGTCACTATATTACCTGTAGCAATGAGTAAGCTACAGACATGTTAGCTATAGGATTGAACAGATGAGTCAAGATCATACCTCAGTAGACTTCAAGTAGACAGTCACTGAGGTAGCTAAGTACGAGCGAAGAGAAAATAGCTACATGATTAGTAAGCAGCATAGCCACACTATGTTTGTAATCCAACAGTGCAGTCCCAGGCTAAGTCTACTATACTATATCTGAGTTGGGGTGGATATTGACTCAATTAGAATCTGAGGTCCTGTATCATTGTTCAGCTATAGACATATGTACGAGGCCATGGCAAGATACTCCCAGCAGTGTACAAATGGGGTGTGTCTTGCTTTTGCAATGACCATCAATAAATCTCAAGGACAAAGTGTCCAACATGTTGGAGTAGATTTACATACTCCTGTTTTTTCTCATGAACAACTTTATGTAGCTCTTTCCCATTGTACTCATTCTCATAACATCAAAGCTGTTTTCCCACAAGATCAAGATACTACAAAGACCACAAATGTTGTATTTACTGAAGTACTTAGAGGTTTGATAGATTAAATGTAAATGTGTCCTGTTTTGTGAAAAATTCCCCCAAATAAGACCTGTGTGAATATGACAAAGTCACAACGGGCCAATGCTAGTTAGTTTACTAGTATATGACAGCACCAACCTGATGACATAAACATGTCTGGTTTCGAGCGCTGGGACACTGGGGCGCAAGTGCTGGTGCAATACTGTACAACAAACCACTGAACTTCAGTTTACGGGAGAGCACCGTTTCTGCACTTTGGTAACTGAGGTAGCAGCTCATCGTCTGACATATTCAACTATACGCAGTTGGAAGGAGAAAATAAAAATCAAGGAGGAAGAAGAAACAAGAAGAACGGGTGAGACACACCGTGACGCAGGTATGTACTACGGGCCATCCCAATCACTGCGCAGTGCACACAAATGACGCTATAGTAATACTTTTGCACCCAATTAGCTTCGCTCGCGGCGGTGGCAGGTGTCCCTGTTCATTGCACCCCAGAGCCCTCAGGCTCGACATCCAACGCTGGTTCTCAAGCGGGCCCCAGGACGTCCTTCAAACGTCGCGCAGTCTGACGTGGGCTCGAACAACAGCTGGGACGACATGGACTGCTGTGGTCTGTTCCTCGGCTATCTCTGTGGCGGACCACGCACGAAGCGCGAGAGATTTCAACCGTGGAAGCAAGAGCCGCGTGCGACATCCCAACGATAATTGCCCTTGCATACAGAACGCGTTACGCCGTACGTCCATCACACCTCCCAACGGGGCCACGTCACAGCGGCTTCTCTTGCGTCCCCTAACGCTAACGAGGTGACTCTGGAGTACCCCGGAGAAAGCCAGCTGGACAGGGCCGTTCAGGTGCTCGCAAGAGCAGACCGAACCGCTCCGCAGACAGCTTGACGAGGCGGTTGTTACAGTGCGAAATGGAAATGGCACGGGTGGAGAGGGACGCGTCGGAAAAGAGGGTTTGGGAGTTGCAGGATCACAGTCACGATCCTCGTAACCACAGGGAACACAAACATATGCAAGTACGCACTATCTTATTTACCATCTACAGTACGCAAACTGTCACCAATGACACTGGCTCTTCGTCACACCATTTGGGCTCGCCAGGTGTGGTCGCACGACATCGTGCATAGGGCTTTCAGGCTCTGCATCGAAAGCTGGTTCATCCATTTCGCAAGCCGGCCCCTCCATTCCCTCCCGCGGTGCTCCTGAAGGATGCCCTTCCAGCCTCACAATCTAACCCAGAGTTGAGTTGACTGATGCCGAGGAGCGGGAAAAAAATAGCCAAGGAGGAGGGCCAGAGCTCAGGCTGAGAGAAAGAGTTCCAGAAATGCGAACACAGGGAGTGCGTGTGTCACCACATTTGGACCATTTCGGGGTCACTGGCAGATCGCTGACGCAAGGTCTTCTTAGTTCAGTAAACAACGACCGTGACGTCGTGAAAAGTTGACCCGTCAGCCAACGTCTCCAGGGCAATAAGGTCCCGGACCAAGACCACGTCAACGGTAACTCCGGCATTACCGTGACGATGACTTTTTACATACCAAAGTTCATCAGAAAGTTAAAGTTCGCCGGTATCACGCACGCATTCTTGGAAATGCCTTACGTAGGATCGCTGGTCTTTGTCACGTCCGAGCGACCCTTTTCCTTTTCCCCCATACGACACGACTCCTCACAAACGGCGCTCTGGAGTCTGAGATCTCAACTCTGTCCCAGAGCATGCCACGACTACCGGAGACCAGCCTGTCTCCGAGCTGCCCACCAGATCACATGTGGCCCGGATGAAGGCTATCGTTAGCTCCTGATCAGCTGAGAAGCAGCAGTTGTTGTACCTCGACGGGCCTTGAAAGGAAACGTACGTAGGCAACTCGAAACCACTAGTATGGGTATGATAGTACTGGAGCGGTGACCATACCACGAACGTCGACCCGATACAGGACTATGCTTCCTAAAGCTTAATGACTGTGTCTCAGGCGAGGCATCAGAAGAGCACACTTCACAAGTTCTGTAGACCTAGCATACTCGAAAAAAACATCAAGGGCAGGACAGACACGCCGTGACGGTGAAGACGCTTCTAGATCCATCAAGGCTACAAAAGACAGAAAGGAAAACAGCATTCAAATAAGGCATTACACTATAGATGTAGATCTACACAGCGCAATCACGGCTTGAACGACAATGACAATACTAGTAGTAGTGCAGGGGTAAGTTTTCTATATATACATGCAAAGCGACCCATGCAAGCAACAAGGAAGAAAAGAAAAAAGAAACCATCAGTGAAGTCCGTTCATTGAAATCATAAACGCGGCCCGCGACTGTCCAGTAAATCCCTCATCTCCTTCATAACCCTCCGTGCCTTGTCCCTCTCCGCCTCCACGATACGCAGCTGGAGCTTAAGTCCGTCGTCGTCCTGTGCATGTGTTTCACGCCCTTGCAGGATCTTCTCGAGTGATTCGACCTTGTCCGATAGGAGGCGTGCTTCGTCGTTGGCTTTGAACGTCTCTTTGATGGCGTCCACGACGACGACGTCATTCCGGCGAAGCTCGGTCTCTAAACGTGATATACGAACTCGCGCTTCGAGGAGGAGTCGATCCGAGGACTGGGGACTGGTATCCTCCGGCGCAGCAGCAACAGAGGGCGGAGAAGCTATAAGGGGCATGTCCGACAAATCGTTTTGTGCGTTTGCAAATGCTTCGGCAGGACAGCCCATCAACCATCAGCAAACGACCCACCACAGCACAAGCACTCACCATTAGAGAAAGGATCCTGAGACTCGACAGGAGAACTCTTGGATTCGGTGGGGTGTGTAGAACGACGGGAAGAACGGGTCCCTCGACGAGCTTGTTGGTTTACCTTCAAATTGATAGTGACACTCCCATGGGGTAGCATATGCTTACCTGGCTTGTCCTTCCTGGTCGAGTGACGCCGACTTTTGGAACGTGCTTGCTCCGCGTTCAGTTCCCTCTTCTTCCGCTGTCGACTTCCTCCCGAATCGTCGTCTTCGTCGCCTGACGACGACCTCCTCGACGAATAGTTGCGGTCCTCGGGCGGTTCGAGCGAGAGAGAAGCCGTGGCATTAGAAGGGGACGAGCTGTCGCTTGAGACCTTGCGTTTCTCGTTTTGATCAAGAAGGGGGAGACTAGTATCGTTGCCTGCAGCAACAACCGAGGCCGAGGGCTGCATGGGCGACGACAGTGGGGACATTCCACAGCTCTCCGCGAACAACATCTCCGAGATCTGTGGCCACCTCGTCAACAACCACATCATCATTTTCTGAGATACCGCCTTCGTCGATCCTCCCAACAACCGGTGCCCAAAGATCCGCGCGATATCCTCGAACTGTATCTCGTTATCTGGACAAAGTGGGAGCTGGGTGAAGAAGCCAAGCAGATAGACAAGAAGGGAAAGGCTGCCGATGGGGACGAAGCGCAACAGGATCTGTGCGATGCAGATCTGACCACCCTCCAGCTCGCTGTCCGTACAAACGGGGAGATCGTCGCGTTCTCTGGGCTGTTTCAAGCTCGAGCGTGGAGGCCCGCTTTTTGCACGACGTTCTTCTTCTTCTGATTCCTGTTGCTCCCTACGGGCATCCTCTCTCTTTACGCTCGGTTTGACGGACCATTGCCAGAGTGCCGAGTAGATATGAGGGTCGACAAGGGGGCTAGGAAGGCTGGATATAAACGTCGAGAGGAGAGCACAGACGTCGGGCATCGTCTGTCCACGCATGCTAAACTGTGCGCCGAAATCTTCACTCTTGTCGAATATGTCGATGAGTTGCAAGTGACGATCCCGACTTGGCAGCGCACGGAACAGACCGTTCTGGTAGATACCTACCAGAAGGCCAGTAAGCTGAGAGTAAGCAGACGACAGGGATCACCACCGACCGGTCTTAGTCAACTCCTCGACACATGCGACGACCACTGTTGGAAGATCGTGTTGGTAATCTCCAATGACAATGGAAGTCGAAGCGTAGAGGAGAACGTCTTCGAGCGGTGCTCCGATGGCGTCTGGAACGCCGAAGGAGGTTCAGTTGGCAGTTTAGACGAAATAACAAATCCACTTACGAAAGTTTGGATCCCTGTCTTGCAGGCGCTCGCTACGTTTGCGACGAAGCTGCTCCCTCAATTGATTATCACTTTTGTACATTGCCGCAACGTCTTCGAAGCTCAGATAGTCCATCGCGCGATGAGTGGAGCGGCGAGCAAGTGCATCGAGTCTTCGATACATTTGACTGGGTTTTATCTTTGGTACCGGTGGCCTAGATGGCTCAGGTCTGGGAGTGGTGTGATTCATCCCTGCATCATCATATTCCTGACGACGCCCTCCTCGAAGGCGAGACGAATGACCCTCGGCCGATTGCCCGCACGCTCTTGCAAGTCTGTCGCTCTCTAGATCGACGGGAGAGGTCTGGGCCGTGCGAACATCTGAGAGCGATCTTCCCCTTCCAGCACCAAGCTGACTGTGTACATGGCGTCCCTGCCCCAAATCCCGGGGAAAGCGAGGCACGTGGGACTGGGCCACAGGACCTGATGCGTAGCCCGTTTGCGCCAGATCATGTTGTTGACGAACACGAGGAGCCCATGTACTATCTACACGCGGGCGCAGCTCGGGTGAGGAAGTTGTGTGATGGTGATAGGAAGAGGAAGCGGTAGTACGAGAATTGTGAGGGAGCTGTGGGCGTGGAGGGTGCTGGTGCATCGGGGGGTCGTACTGAGGATGAGCTTGGGGGGGATTTGGAGGACGGAGGATGCTTCGTGGCGTACGGACTGCCTCACTTTGTGAGGGATGCGAATGAGTGTTGGAGCCGGCGTATGGAGGAGCTCGAAGGTTGGTGTGAGGGCCACCAGGGGAGTCATCCTGGCGGGAGGAAGGAGCAGGACAAGGTGCAAAAGGAGAAGATGGCATCTTCAAATCAAGCTAGTCTATAAGATAGGGTAAGGATGAGGGATGTGCTCGCTGGGGCGTTACAGTGGAAAGGAAAGAAGTTGAAAGGGCGCCAAAATAGACACCCTCGTTTAAGGCTGGTTGAGGGACTGAAACAGCTTGTGTACTGATAAAGGTTCAGACTGGTAGAGGCTGACAAGGCCGCGCGTTTGAAAAGATGACGGTGAGGAGTTCCCAGCCCCCAACGCATTTCAATTCAAGCTAGGCATGTCAGCTGGGTATATGGCGAGTTGAATGACTTAATCTAGAACTTTAGCCTTAAAGGATGACCGACGAGAGGACGCAACGGGATGACCGAATCGATGAGAACACCAGAAAGAGGTGAGCGTTACGTGTGTGCCCGAAACGCGACATGGGCAAGCAAGAGAAATGAGGGCTGAGAGCCAACCAGAGGACAGAAAAAAATTAGATAACCGTTCGGCGTCCTGCGTCGCTCTGGACACATGGATGGCTGGGCGTCCAGCCCCTGCTCCAGACCTTGCAAAGTGCGCGGACATACTACATAACCAAGTGACTGGTTGCGACTTACTATTACTCAGATCTGTTGAATCGGCGCGAAACAGAGAGGACATACTGGTCAAGATGTTGTTATTTGCGACTCACCACCAGACTAAAACGAGGGATCTAATGCTAATGATGATGATGATGAGGGTAAGAGTCACCGCTAAATAAGTAAGTATGTACATACAGGATGTCTTGTCAATAGCCCTACTTCGAATCTTCTAATAGCCCCATTCCAGACCCATCTTCGTACCTGTTCTCGAACTTGCCTTTCCAGTCCCATTTCGTAACGTCATGTGATCATTCACACGCCCCCCCATTCCTACTTTCCTCGAGTAGTTAAGTTGCTTTTTGCTGGCCAGTTATTGGCATCATACCTGTCTACCATCCACCATGTTCATCAACGTCAACACCTTTGCAGTCATTGCAGCTTGTGCTCTTGCTGTCCATGCTCAGTCATCCACGACTTCCACTGCTCCTTCCTCTCAGTCCTCCTTGCCTGCTGGCCTTGACACCTGTATCCTTGCGTGCTTAACGGAGGCCGCCGGAACCGGCGGATGCACCAGCTAGTATGCACTTCATGCGGTCTTCTACCCTGCCTCCCTATTCACGCATCCCTATTTTTTTTTAACAGCACTGACCTACAGTGTGTCTGCACATCGACTGCATTCCAGGGTGCTGCCCTCCAGTGCCTGCAGAACAACTGCACGGCCGACGATGTGACAGTTGCAACTCAGCTCCAGAGTCAAGAATGTGCCCAAAGTAACTTTTCCTCTTCTTCTTCTTCTTCTGGTCTTCCGTATAGTAACTAATCCAAACAATACTCCAGTCGTTAGCCCTAGTAGTGGTTCGGCACCCGCTTCCACTACCACCCCTACTGGAACTTCCACTTCGACTTCCACAACTCACGCTTCTTCCACCACTCCCCCCTCTTCCACCACTCCCTCCTCCACGACAACAAAGAACGCTGCCGTGGGCCTTGTGGCTCCCTTCGCATTCGAGGGTACCTTCGCTGCCCTCGTGGCTTCCGCGGGTGCTCTCCTCGGTGCTGCATTCGTGTTGTAAAACCGTCGGAGTTTCGTATTCGCTTTTCATCACCTTCCAATTTTACGTGTCGTATCTACTTGTCAACCTGGTTTTTACGTCAAGAGAACGCCAGGAACATTTTCGGGGACAAAATTTGGGGACCATGTCTCAAATTATACCTGACGATGTCTTTACATAGAAGAGCCTAATAGTTTTGTTGCCCGTTCGATACTACGTGTCTTGATGACACCAATATGTTCTACTCGACGATGCTTTTTTTTATGTGGTTTTCAGAGCTCGAAGTGGTCGAGGAAACCTATTATTGCCGGTGACATCAAATTATCCAATTGATGTATTTGCACAGCTTTGCGGGGAAACTGCCGAATCGGACCTGCATATACAAATACTCTCAAGATCTCACGCAAGTGTCGTTACCAACTCGAAACGTCACCCACTTTATCACCATACCTACCCGTTCGCGCTTAGGACCGTTCATTTCTGAAAAGCCAAATGGCGGACGTTAATCGGAGAGAAGGTACCGCCGTTGGCCAGCAGGGCTAGCTTTCATTTGTGGTCGAGCAATCCTTGATTTCCGACACCTGGGGTCCTCTCATGAGTAAGGTGTGACCAACTCATCACGCTAGTTTTCCTGTGCTCTGGTGGAGCTTACATAGTCGACCCAATGCGACCACATCTGCCGTTTTTGGTCCATTCTCTCACTCAGCCTCATGGCTTTTTTTGCTTCAATACAGACTATGCTTTCGCCATAGTGCCTCTATGAATTGTGCTGGGACGCATTGAAATATATGAGAGCTGATTGCTTGTGATCCAGCATTTGAGTGGTGCAAGACATAATAGGGGGTTGCGGTTTGTGGCAATTGGGTCGATTATGTAAGCTTCACCAGAGCACGTGCACATTTTAATGCAGCGCATCGATACGTTTCGAATCAGTCGTATATGGAGGGTACGAAAAATAAAAAATAAAAAATAACTGGAAATCGAGTTCCTGTTGCGTTTTGATGCTGTGGAAAGAACTTGGCTAAGCTTACAGTAAAACGGTACTTGGGGCAATAATTCATTCAAGGCTCATCCATTTGGTCAGTCACACAAGGGTACCAGGACCCAGTAAACTCAGCACCCGCAACGAAAAATTTCTTACCAAAAAAAAAAAAAGCTGGCGTTACTGGCCAACGTCCAACTTGAAAGCTTCTTGAAATGACCGGTCCCTGGACCTGTGCGCTATTCGATCAAATGTAATTCAAATACGCCGTGCCTGGAGCTGCCAGCGGTTGCAGTCGTGACTGGCTTCTAGAGGACAACGAGCGACTGAATAGTATGCGTTCGATAAGTACAGGCCAATATATCCGGGCACGAGATCAATAATGAGCTATCATTTCAAAGTTCACGCGATTCTAAGGCTAGCGAAATTGGGACATATGTGAAATTTTTTACAAGAGGTATGTCCCAGAGCGGCGATACGAGGTACGAGAGGGTATACGAGAAAACCAACTAGCAGATCGTGAGTAGCACTGGATGGCCTTTCCGTAGCCTCCAGAATAAAATAATATATTATAATATATCGGAGTCCCAAAACAATTTGAAATAAGTATAATTAATTATTCACCCGAACAAACCACAGCCTTGGAGTATTATTATTGGATTAAACCACACCACGAGCAACCACCAACGTGGACCATGGACGACATTGCCAACCTGATTGCAGCAGCTAATGCCGAAGCGGATTTCTTCCAGGATGAAGAGCATGAGCTCGGATTGATCGCTTTTGCAATCCCCATCGAAGCTGAAGTCCATCCTTGACGATGGCCCAGATGGTTGGCTTACGGGGCTTCATCCGGCTTGAGAATAGATGGTTTTAGGGACAATCCAGTAGCCGGAATACCAGAGACATTAGGCGACATGTGCGGAAGTGAGCTCGGGCAGTATTCAGGCTTAGATTGCTGTCGACGTTGCATCGTCTCAGCGAACCGCCGATCGGAGAAACTGTCGAGTTACGTTCTCGACTGTAAGCGACCCAAGAAGAGTCAAGTACCTGTACAATGGGTCAGACCTCTGCTCATAAATGCAGCTTTTTCGCATTTCGCGTGTGGTCGAGGATGATGCATTGGAAATACCTTTCATTTCATGCCCGGCTTGCGGTACACCTTCCTAATACGTCGAAATTTAATATAAAATATGATAATATTTTATTCTGGAGCCTACGGAAAGGCATCCACTGAATTATTCAAACTCAATTGCCACTGAAGCGTCAGGTTTAAGGGCTCTTATTAGTGGGACCTGATTTATAACATACGACAGCAGATTTGATATGAGGGTTATTATGAGTGTTTAGCAGGGGGACTCATTGGATTTACACGAACCCAAGAACCTTTTCAAATGTACGGCTGCGCAAGAACTGATCGCTAGTGTCCTACAGAATCGCTGTATATCGTCATTGCTGAGGGTATATATTAACCGAAGATAAAAGCGTCCGGATGGCAACCCACAGCGCAACGTTACAGAAAGGCAACTACCAAGCCAAAGGAACATCGCACGGCGCATTGGCACCCGTGGCCCCCCGTTGGCAGTAGCCGCGGTGAAGATCCGGGTTTGGTTCTACGCCAAGGCTCGCAACATGATCCACGTTCTGTCAATGTCTTCGCCCGCTGAATGACTAGTCCGGGGAAAACGGAAAGCATTCTCGAACGATTGATCATTGTCGGAGTTGTGACTCGTGGCTGCGAGCCAGGTGACACAAGGACGAACAGCAATGGCCGAATACAACAACGTAGGCACTTGGTGGGGTTGCTGGTTGGCCGTTCTAATCACTGCGACGGATGCTCGGCGGTAGATTTGCGATGGAGTCATACTCATATCACAACACCTGTGATGGGGCCCATATACGGCGTAGCCACGGTGGCGGTTGACTGCGTGATGAAACGACTGAGCGTGGTGGTCCAGGTGAGCATCGCAATGGTGATCGGTGTTGACTGTACAGGATAGCGGTAGGACAACAGTGAGGCAATTCTGAAGAGAATAAGCCCCACGGCGGAAAAACACAGAGGCCGAAATAGGATAGAGTCACGGTTGGAAGGCCGGCAGACATCCGACATAAAAATATACGAAATACGTCTATGCGGGACAACTTATTGTGCATATGAAACCAACGCCCCGGGGACTTTACATGTGGGTACCCATACATGGATAGATAGATGCTGTTGAACAGATGAAACAGCATGGAACGCGCGACGCGGTGTCAAAACTTTGCTGGGTAGATAGCGTACGTTGACCGATTGATATTCCAAGTTGGTGTGGGATAGTTGGTTCCGGGCGCTGAGTCGGAAAAGTTCGGTACAATGGCAGGGGACAAGAGAAGAGATTCTGATGCGGGATACCGACTGGACCGACTGGACTCGACTCTCGTTGAACAAGGAGATGCTAGTTAGTAGTTGGCAGATGGATGATCTCGATTAATTGACGTGACGTACGCCATATGTGTGGAAATTCCACGGACAGATTTGGAACAAGGGGGCGATGAGAAAGGACTGGCGTATAACAACGGAAAAAGTGGTGAGAGTCCGTGCTGCAGTGAGAGAGTCAACGGCAGTTACAGGAGAACTTGCAATGCAAGTAAATGAAACGGACCACCAAAATTGATTGTACTGTTAGCGAGGATGAAGTGTGTTAATTGCAATGCGTGACAGATCGGGTGAGTGACAAGAAGTGACAGTCACTGAAACGTCACGTTGGAATGATGGTGCGGTAGTGAGAACAAAGCCCGCGCTCATCATCCTGAGGCAAGTCTCTTAGTGACTCCCCAACAAGCCAGTTCCCTCCTTACCTCTACTACTCACTCTAAAGCTTTATCTTCGGACTTGTAACATATTCCTCGTATTCAACAGCTGACTGGGACCCTCCCCACGTATTCATCCGGCTATCCTTTTAACTAGACAATGGGTAACTGCGTATCCGCTCAGGACAAAGCCGACAAGGCCAGATCGGACGCTATCGACCGTCTAATCGAGGAGGAATCGAGGAAATTCAGGAAAGAATGTAAAATTCTACTCTTAGGTGCGTCGCGCTCTTCTCTTCCTTGTCCTGTGCTCGGGCGCCTCCATTTCCCATCAGCTGCCCTTTTCCTCGTTTTCTTGTCTATGGCGCAATCCAGCACTGGCGACAATGCATGTTGTGGCCCTTATGTCGCTTGTTTCCTCCATCCTTCGGTCACCGTCCTTGTTTGCGGAACTGATTGATCCTTCCTCTCATAGGCTCGGGGGAGTCGGGCAAGTCGACGATTGTCAAACAGATGAAGATCATTCATCAGCACGGATTCACCGACGATGAACTGATGACTTTCCGTCCTACAATATACCGCAATACCCTCGACAGTGCACAAGCTATCGTCCTCGCTATGCGCAAGATTAACGTCGACTGTGTCGATCCAATAAATCGAGTGCGCCTTGGTGTCCTCTTATGCATACCACCTCTGTCCTCATATAGTCTCGCAGGTCAACGCAGACCGAATACTGGACTACCGAGTCGAAGCAACACCTTCCTTTGTCTTCTCCAGCGATATCGCCAAGGCTATACAACAACTATGGCAGGATCCAATCATACCCAAGGTCATGGATCATAGTAGTGAATTCTACCTCATGGACAGCGCGAGCTAGTGAGTAGTAAACGACCGTCGTCGTTCAAGCGTTCTAACTCTCCCCGTATTCAGTTTCTTCGCAGAGGTGCTCAGAATAGGCTCACCCAACTATCTCCCGACGGAACCCGACGTCTTACGAGCGCGAGCGAAGACAACAGGTATCACGGAAACGCGCTTTACTATGGGCCAACTACAGTACGTTTCGACCCACACTACACTTCCTTGGCTCAAAGTCATCCAGGATACACATGTTCGACGTCGGGGGCCAGCGCTCGGAACGCAAGAAATGGATACATTGTTTCGAAAGCGTCACGAGTATTATCTTTTGCACAG
This sequence comes from Gyrodon lividus, assembly GCA_014904945.1. Classification (NCBI taxonomy): domain Eukaryota; kingdom Fungi; phylum Basidiomycota; class Agaricomycetes; order Boletales; family Gyrodontaceae; genus Gyrodon; species Gyrodon lividus. The sequence goes on from MU127473.1 coordinate 86,587, forward strand.
CATTGAGCGAGTATGACCAGGTATTGCTAGAGGAAAAGAACCAGGTAAACATCCACCTGTCATTGTGTGGGTGGTCGCTGACGCGTTATCTGTAGAACCGGATGGCGGAGTCGCTTATACTCTTTGAATCCGTGATCAACTCTCGTTGGTTTCTCCGGACGTCTATCATTTTGTTCCTGAACAAGATTGACGTATTCAAGTCTAAGCTCCCGAAGGTACAAACTTTATTCATCGTTACGACTGTTTGTGATGACGCGGCCTCCAGGTACCATTGGAGAAGTATTTCCCCGAGTACTCGGGCGGTGCCGACATCAACAAAGCAGCCAAGTACATCCTATGGAGATTTATGCAGGCAAACCGCGCACGACTCTCTGTATATCCACAGTAAGCATCGTATTTTCAAGTCACTCGTGCCCCACTCATTGGTTCCGCAGTCTAACGCAAGCCACGGACACGACGAACATCCGACTGGTGTTCGCAGCCGTGAAGGAAACCATCTTGCAGAACGCCTTAAAAGACTCAGGTATTCTGTAATATCTTGCTTCCTTTTTCCGGTTCTCGCGTTTCTTATCTATCAGTACGTACTTCTTCTCCATGACCGTCCTCGCCTGGCTTACATGGAGAACCCAGCTCGCATTATCTGTGTGGATTCCCCTGTCATCTTATAGCATGTTTCCCACATTTAGCATATTCCCAACTATTGCTCTAACGTTCCGTCCGTCGCAAGCCCATCATATTGTCGGCCATGAAGTAATTTCACATCGCAACGCTGCTTCGTCCTGTCCTCCCCGTTGACCGGATTCTTCCTTCTCACATCTACACCAACACTGCACCTCACCGTCCTTACCTCATCGTCACCTCACTACGCTGATGCTATCCGCGCCACTCTATCCTCTTTCTGCCTTTTCAGGCAGTCATTTTTCACCCACATATCCCTCTGACGGTCTGACCCCCTAGGGACCCGGTTGCCCCCCTGTGGTCGATATCCCCAACCATCTACGCCATACCTGTACACACGCACTTTTGTAAACTATCTTGCTTCCCTCTTTTTTTTTTTTTTTTGTATCGGCTTCATGTTTTCTACATGGGGGTCTGTATCCCCTTGATTTTCTCCTGCGCGGTTTCTGCGCAGGATCACTTGCTTACTACGCGCCGAGCGTCTTTCGGGGTCTTCCCCCGCTCTCCGGACTTCTTCAATTTTTTTTTTTTTTTTCATTTTTCATTTCTTCTTTACAGTTTTTCCACCTATGTCATTCTTGATTTCACTGGACATGAACCACGTAGCAGTGTGTACGGTAGTAGGATATCACGACCTCTTGCAGCTGGAAATAGATGCGCAAATTTGACGAGGGACGGCTACAAAAAAAAAAAAAAGCGGTCTTGTTGATTGCCACAGGTTTGTGTTCGAGACATTTATGGAATGGAATGGTAAAAGGTTACATACAAAGACATCCATTATCATCATCGACTGCTTCGTGCCAGCATGCACACCCGAACTCTGACCTCTTCGCTTGAACAACATCGTGACGGATCTAGACGGCCCTGCCGCTAGCCATCGCTTGCTCCCTCGTCCTCGCTATCCCACTGGTTGAACCCGAGCTCGCGCACGCTCGAGACGGCGATCAGCAGCGGATGCTGCCCGTCGAGCATCTTCAGCAACCTCTCCATATCCTCCAGCGCGAACTCCTCCATCTCCTCCAGCAGCGCCAGCTCCTCCCGGTCGTCCTCGAGCTCGGCCGCCGGGCGCTGCGAGCGGTGCTTCCGCTTGTCCGCGAGGCGCTGCAGCTGGTGCTTCGTCGCGTCCATGAGGCCACCCGTGAGCACGGGCGTGAGCGCCGGAATCCCGACGACGCGGAGCGTGTCCGCGACGGACTTGTAGAGCGACGTGAGGAACGAGGCGTCGCTCTCAATCTGGACGCAGTATACCAGCTTGCTGAGCGACGCGCTGACCATCTCTGGCGTCAGCGTCCCGCTCGACTTGCCGCATGCCATGAGGAGCGGTACCAGCCTGTCCGGCGTCAGCGCGGTGAGGTGGTCAGCGTCACCCCGAAATAGAACGTCGTGAAACTGGGACGTCTTACCTGCACGCGGCCTCCCGCACGCCCTCGTGGAAGTAGAAGAGCAGTGCCTGTAACGTGAGCTCGAGAGTCTGTGTAATATACGGGCCGAACCGGCCGCCCAGTATGCTGCAGTAGATCACGAGCGTGTCAAACGCCTGGCACTTTTCGTCGATCGTGGACGTCCGGATTCCCACGATCCGGCCGTCCATGGATATCGTCTCCCATCCTTCACGGTCGTGTTTTTCGTCTTCGTCATCTGCACACAGTGATGAGCGTCCGTCATACGTGGAATGAACTCGAGCGTACCGTAGATAGACACGTCTGCTTTGGCGCTTGCGGCGTTGAGTAGAGGAGGCATTACCATCGGCAGGAAAGGCTCGAATTCAGGTCCGAGCGCTTGACATATCTTCGCCCAAGTTGCAATCAGGTAAGTCGCTAGGAGAGTGTCAGAAGGGTCGACGGGGGAGTCTGTCGGGTATTGTTGGTGAGCGAAGTTACGGGGACCGGAGCGTACGAGGCCATACTCTGAATATTGATCAGCGCATCGATGAGTGTGCGCGCGTCTGGTCTGAAGATATCGCGTCCAACGGCGATAGCTACGTGTAAAAGAAGAAAATGGTCAAATTCGAATGATTCCCCACGTCCAGGCACGAACCTATAAGGCCAGCACATTCCATGGCTTTGACACGGAGTTTATGATAGTCTGCGCTATTTGCGTTTCGAAGAACATTCAGGAGGAGTGGCATAATTGATGCATAATGCTAGAAGGGGTGAGATGTATGTAATGTCATGGATAACGAATTCAGAAGCACCTTTGCAAATGTTATCTCGCTGGCATCAGCAACCATAGCTAGCGTCGTAATTGCTTGTTCCTGAACATATCCTTTGACCTGTTTGCCTTCCTCCGCACTGGGGTTCAGCATTTTCAACAGTCGTTCCACGATGGAATCTAAGTATGGTACGAGTGTATTCCGCTCCACCCCTTCGCAGAAGTTGATGAGAGCGGCAGCAGCGTGGGCATGTACACTAGGCGCACAGGTCAGAGAGGTCCCTTCAAAAGTGAGCATGGCCTACCGAGGTTCGGGTGCTTCTAATGTGGGTATCAAAGCAGCGAATAGTTGTTGATGATAGCGATCTTGAATAACTTCCTAAAGCCAGACACATCAGTACCGTCGCCTGGCGTCGTGGCAGGCTCACTTACTTCCAAGTCAGTACAGAGCTGTCCACTGGATCTCCCAAATTAGCGCCGACGTGTGACAGGATATGGACACGTACAGGCACTGGCATGCAGCATAACGGACGCGAGGGTGCACGTCTTTGAACATTGGTGTCACGAGCCTGGACTCGTCTAGTCAGAAGACACAACGGAAGAGACGAGAATGCTCACTCCACGACCTTCCCGAGCTCGAGTTGCATAACCTGTCACAAGGGAAATATAATGAAAAAGTGGTAAAGGGGCGGAGAACACACCTTGCTGGTGCCTTCAGCGATGGCAGCAATAGCCATCAGGCCAGCATGCCGTAATTTCCAGTCATAGCTGGCAAGCATCGATGGGATATACTGGAATGCTGGCGGGAGGACCTCTTTCCCTCCGAGTGCACATGCAAGCCGATCGAGAGCCTGATCGTAGACGTGCGGGTAACTCTCAACTTGGGAATCCTCGGAAATCTGGAAGCCATGATTGACCATAGACGCATATGCCGCAGCAAGGAACATACATCAGCCTCCAACCACGCTTCCAACCCATCCTCGGGCAACTCCCCCATACCCTCCAGACAAGCGCGGACGATGGCCATTGTCCATCCGTCTACTCGCTTGACCATCGAGGGTTTAGCTTCACTGAGACTGACCATGAATTCCAATGCTGCCCTCCGAACTTGCTCTTTCTCATCGTCCTCAGCAGCTTCGGCATCAACTTCGTCGTCTTGTTGGTGACCGTGACCTGGAGGGAACACGAAAGATGTGCTGGTGTTAGGGAACGGTTTCGCGACGGTGGGTGTAGGTCCCGAGTCGGCGGTCGGCATGATCAAGGCCCGCAAGAACAACAACAGCGCGGTCAGATGTGGTGCGAACAGAGTCGGATGCGAGGAGCAGAGCGGTGTCAGAGAACTCAAAAAAGTCTTCAGATGGACGTTTGGAAGGGAGGGGAGGGTATCTAGCATTGGATACAGCAGTGATAAGCACTGTGATAGCTGGTGCGTATCTGAAGCAGTCAGATATGACACACAAGCTCGGAGAGCAGCTAATCGGACCTGGATTGCGATACAGTGAAGTAAAAGCGAAAGAGGAAAAATTGCTCGACGTACATCAACACTTTGAGAGTCCTGCAATCCCTTCTGGAATACAGACAGTACAGCGTCCGTTTGTAGATCCATCACGAGATTCGGGCACCCTGAGAACACTCGAAAAGCACACTCACGGAACCCAGCCCCAGCAGTTTGTGTCATGGTGAACGTTTGAGCTTGCAGAGCATGCCATGGACTCCCGCGACTCATGGAGTTATTAGCAAGGTCGCATACGGTGTCAACCGTTTTCCGTCGCACAGAATCTGAGGGCTCGTGGGACAGGGAGTGAAGGAGAAGACGCTCCAGAGTGGTCAATGCCTGTGACGACATATGATCGTAGAGCGTCGATCTTGGCTCTTTTTGTTGCTGATGCGGTGCTGGGCGGAACAGAAGGCGTCGAAGGAGGACCAGGGAGAAGGATCTCATCTACACTTGAAGCAGAGTAAGCTTTAATTTCCATGAATTGGTCTCCCCAACTTGCCACTTCGGTGTCTGCTGCAATGGCAAACTGAGCCAATGCGAGCAAGTATAGGTCTGGCGTTTGAGCGAGACGATCATTGACCGCCTTCTCTGCACTACGGCGAGGTCAGAACTTGATAGGTCTGCTTCGTTATACGGTGAACACCATACTTTGAACGAATCTTGTTGTCCCCGAGCACAAGATTTGCGAGGATCTGAGTGAGCTCAGCCGTTATTTCTTGCGGTACAACAGCTTCCATGCTTGTGGAGAGATGATAGGTCGTTCAGTTGACGAGAGATTAAATGAACAGAAGCTGGACTGGAGCAACCGCTGGATGGCTGTGACGATGGCTGTTCAATCTGATCTCTGGATCTTAAACGACCGCAGAAAACACAAAGGCCGTGAGGTTGGCTCGACGCTGGATGTCTTGCCAAAGCCTCGAAATATCACACAAGCAATTGGAGCTCAGCGACCTTGACGCTTGTTTAGGGCTGTGCCCACCATCATTCAAGATGATCAAGTTCACACTAGCACTATGCTCTGACCGAATAAACTGGATCTCTCCTTGTTTCAGCATTTGAAAAATACATCAAAACTTGTCAGATTATCAGTATAGCCACTCCTGAATGTTAAGAGAGTTGGACTCGAAGCATGCATCTGTAAATGCAATCGGGTTCAGGTTCGCATAGTCTGACGAGAAAACCAGTTTCTTTCCCCAATATAGCTCAACTTCGTGGCGCTCGCCAACACGACGGACATCCGGATACATCATGAAACGACGTCTCTCGCGCCGCTAGTGATCACGTAGAACTAGACTTGTCAGCCGCTACATAATATCATCACTTGTCCAAAAAATGATACAGCATGAAAGGCGCTGTTGCCAACCACCCAGTCTAGCCAGGTATATGTAGGTACAGCAATCAGGCCATGACGTACGAAAGGTCAGATTGATGATGTGAGGTCCAAAATGGGTTGAGAAATCGCAATCCCCAGGTCGCCGTTTCGGCGATGGCTCGAGTGTCGACGGTATTTCGTTGCCTCAGTAGGCACAGGCGTTCTCATCATTGATTGAGATGTATAGCGCTCCGCTCGATCGCGGGCCTGGTCTGATCTGTGCATCTGATCAATCGGACGCTCACCAGATTTCTCAGTGCATCACTAATCATTCGTACGAGGTTGGCGGATGGCGAGTGACTTTGCGAGGTACCAATCGGAATGGAATCAGCTATTGTTATCACCGGCTAGGTGCTAGCCTCGCGAAAGTCGTCCACGCCCCTGGCGATAGCTCCCATGTCATGCGATTCCTGCACCCCGAGGACCAGCGGCCCTACGCCCTATAGCGCAATGCTTCTCATCGAGCCGCTATTCGGTTGCGAGGTATACAAGGTAGTGCACCATCTGAGGCACGATCAGGATCTGTCCAGAGTAGCAACGAGAGTCACACCTTATCAAAAAGCGTCTTGGCCAAGCTATGGGAATTTCAGCTACTTAACAACAGCCAAGCAGAACAGCACGTATCAATCGGTCCATGGAGCTCCAGTGCTTGGGCTCCCTCCAACCAGTCAACGGAGGCCGAGGTGGACGTCGGGTGGCTGGTGACGGGCCCACCGACCGTGTTGTCATCGATCGTCCTGGGCAGACACCTTGTACAAGAGGCGTACCTCTCAAAAGGATGCTGGCACGCGAACTTAAATGGTACGTCACCGAGCAGCTACGAATGTGGAGATGAGAAGATGCAGGGGTAAGATGTTGGGACGGATTATAATGGCCAAAAAACTGCAGCCATGGTCCAACATGGGCGACGAGGGACGGGAAGAAGTAACAACTCATGAAAAGCGAAATATTCTGCATATAACCATAATCAGCAAAAAGGAGATGAGCGTATGTAATTAGTTTACACCTATCGTTGGAGGAGCGTGCGTAGGTATGAGGAGGAGGCATGAGCAGACAGGTTCAAACCTTTATCACCAAATTCATTCTCCTCTCCTCCGACGTAGTCTGGTAAAATTCGTTGAGGCTTTGGTGGGTCAAGCGGAATCTTCGAGGCACGTGACCGGTAAGCCTTTTTTGGAGGTAGCAATGGTCACGTGCCAGAAGGATAAGTCAACGTGCACAAGGACAATTTCAAGCTCTGATCACAGATACGCTTGACCACTTACGGCGCGTTCTTCTTCATGGATATTCACGGTGATGCTTCAACGAGCTCGAATTTGATGGACCACAGCTCTGAATCCATTTCTCACACTGAAAAAAAACACCAACAGCCAGAGGCAACGACAATCCCAGGTCGAGCGTGTCCGAAACGCACTAACGATCCTTCGCGAAGGCAAGATTTCATTGCTCGACTTCCTCAGCAAGGTCATTAACGTGAACTCGGCTGATCTTGTTCGTGAACACTCGATCTTGTCTTATCAGTCGGGCTAATCGTGGCAAGTGACCGTTGAACATGCCCAGCTGCTCGGGAGAGACGATTAAGTGTTGGTAATATCCACATACAAAGCACTGACTGTTGTTACCTCCCAGAGTCCAGGATCATTAGGGGTATCCTCATTTATTGCAATCGTTCTTATATTGTACTTTTCACACTCCTGCACCTGCAATATTATTGGAACATCCTCACAAGGCTGTTAGTACAGAGTTAGACTTATCAATCTTCACACCTGCATCATCTGAAGCCGTTTAAGTGGTAATATGGTGATCGACATCGACTTCGGTCGCAGTAACATAGGGATAAGCAAACAGAGTGTCTTTCCGCTACCTGTGCCTGCAGTAATTAAGGTATCACGACCACTGAGGATCGCAAGGGAGGCCTCCACTTGAAATGCACGCGGAATGATTGTGTTCGATGTAAGAAGATAGACAATTAAACATGCTCATAGGGCGTCAACTTGTTCTTGATCGGAAAGTGTTTGCAGATATTCGAGAGGAAGCCGGTCCCCCAGCGTGTTTACAGCAACCGGAAGAAGCATGTCCAATGTTGCGAGAAGGACAGCCTGGACATATATCGCAACGCCCATGTTACCGGAGAATATTGTCGTAGTACTGTAGACTCGTCTGCTAAATCAATATCACATTTTGTTTATTTTTATTTTCATCCCACCAAAACTCGTATTTTCTTATTGGCTGAAAATCACGTGCCTCGAAGATTCCGCTCGACCCACCAAAGCCTCGAAGAATTTTACCAGACTACCTCCGACGGTCAGATACACCAGAAAGCATTCCCACAAACTGAGCACCATGATTAGGTGCTCCCCTGTGCACCTTCGCCAGCAGAGGTTTGAGACAACGCGCGGTCCTCCTCAGAATGGCGGATTGCAGAAAGTTTTATCATGAGATTCTGGACATCGTGGAGTCAAGTTCAAGATCAAAAGCCATGCTACAGAACTACGCGAATGCTGAATTGAACAACAACTGGACGGGCGAGAGTATGCTCGATCTTGAAGCTTGATGCCCCGATGACGTCTCTGGGAGAACTTGAGTCTCCAGAGGTGTATAAAGAGATGGTCGCGGTGCTGGCAGACTTTGTACCCAAGACCTGTTTAATGCCCCAGTGGCAGACCGAAAGTGCGTAAAAGGTTTGAGACGTTGGGGAGAATTTGTGATCACAACAAAACGCCTGGAAGGCGATGATTGGTTGGATGGAAGTCCCGAGGACATGGCAAAGTGAATATTACTGTCTTTTTCAGGCGAGTTGTACTCCGATGAGTGCATAGAATGCATTCCATGTCGACCGGTTGGCAAAGAACAAGTTTTTCCAAGAGCCCTCGGGTTTTCTTATCATATTCGAGAATTCATTTGTCATTGCGGAATCGATTCCTTGACCTTGTCGAAGTCTGGCTGTCTTGTTTTCATTGAATTCCGGTGAGCTGTTGAGGAGATATGGTCGAGCGGAGATGAGATGTTTTTGTGTGTAAAAACGTCACATGGCAAATTTACCTGAAAAAGACAATAATACTCAGAGATAGATATTGTTCTGAAAGCTACGTGCGATATCGAGCAGGCGTGCAGAGTCCAGCAAAAAGCGGAAGGTCGCCACTGTTTGGCGGCACACTCGAAATCATTCTTTTGCATCAAGTTCTGCACTCGTAACCTCTATAGCCTGGATTCAGTGGTTGGTTTGTTTAGAAGCACTTTGTGCCACTCATATAGACCATGTTTTCCTTTAAAAATGCTTTACTTTTCTCAGGATTGATATCTCACAGCGCCACGGTACATAGCCACACGGGAGTTGGGCTCATACCCAGTCTGGCATCTGCAGAGCTGATAACCAGATGGCTCTGAAAGACGCCAAATAGTAAGTTGCGATTGAATCCGCTGCCCTACATTTATCTGATATCGTACAATTCATGCTACGCTAACTCGTAACGCAGCTTACTTCGCACCATTATACATTCCTCGAACAATAAACTTCGCCGATCCCGGTATCAGACATCATGCATCATGTGTCACACTCAATTACCCTTGACCTGGATCCAGACCGCCGTTTATTGATAGATATCAAGTGAGTTGAACTCAAAATATGCATTCGTGAATGCTGATGGGTTGTTGTTGACATAATCTGACGCGAGTCGGTCGGTCCCTGGCGTTCGGGTGGAAGGAAATGCGACACTCACCGTCACAAGTCGAGGGACATCCAGAGGCACCGTATACTGCACTGTTGCCCGCCCAATCACCACCTGCAGACTAGATCAGACTGACGACCGGAAAGTTCACTTCGAAAACTCACAGAACGTCAAGTTGATGATGATATTGTGAGGACCGAAGTGACTGGGGAAGTCGCAATCCGTATCGGGGAAGTAAGCATTAGGTGTACCCTGTGGCGAGACTATCAGCCTAACTCATCTGGTTAAGATCAGCAGCGTACCCAGTTGTCGGTGTCTACGGATGCACCCGGGTATTGAACATCACTCGGAACCGAGGTGCTTCCTCGCTCCCAGAAAAATATCTTTATGAAGCTCGACGTTCGCTCAATTGCGTACCTATAGATTATCAGTACTCCTTCCCAATCGGAAACACGACCATACCATCCACCACCGGCACCGTTGAAAACTGGGCCATAGCTCTTGCTGTCGTTATTCAAAACCCCACATCCAGAGTTATTGTTGTCGTACACGTCGCAGTCCGTGCCTTCGCTTGTTCTAGAAATCATGAGGCATAGGTTCTAGCGTAGTAAACATAGACACTTTACCCGGTCATTGTCCTTGTGGAGGGCATAGTGCAACCTGTTTTTACACTCAGTGTGTTGGTGAGATCACGAAAATATATGTACGTACCCGCACTGGTGTGGAGAGTCGACTGATTGGGACTTTGATCGTTCACACCCTCGACAATATCGACTTCTCCCTAGGTACATATTAATCTATGCAAAAGCGGCAAAAAGAAAAGTATTAGCGCGCACCTCATTTGGCCAGTCAGCACCGACCTCCTGGAAAGCAACGTGTCAGCATACCCGGACATAATCATGAACATCGACCGCACTTACCCTACGATGGGTACATGTATGTAATCGATTCCAGGGTCAGCGCAAAAAAATAGGGCAAAGGTCACGACCAACCCTAGATAACTTAATGTCAGGCGAAGGAACCACAGATGAGAAAGTCATGACTCACAGACAGCAGGCCACGTTCCACACCCTTGAGGCATGTGAGCAATGTCGAAACTAATCATAGAGTGTCAGCGACCTCATCTTTCGAGCCACATGCAATCATCGCAGAACATACACAGCAACATGCGTGGTATATTGCGCATTTGATTCAAGTCTGAACGAGTTTCTCCCAGGACCTGAGGGGCTGAGAGTAGTCGTGCTGTCGGCGCGTAATACAACCTGATTCCCCCAAACAGAGACCAGGCCATCCGCTTGGGCGGTGGCTTCGCTCACATAGTTACTTCCCTGATATTCAGCGAGGCAGAAGAATAAAAAGAAGGTATGGAGTACTTACACGCGTCCATTAGTAGGGTCAGCAATCGCTTGCCAGCTGAAAGCATTGAGGAAGCTTTGTCCGACGAGGTTACTTGTCACCGAATACGTCGCAGCAGAAGCACCGCTAGCGACAGCCACCGCAACCATAGAAGCCAACAGACGAGGGAACATTTTCGTGTCGAGTTAATGCTGGGGGGACGAAGGGTGATGGGGGAGCGACACACCTGAAGTGAGGCAGTGAGGCGACAGGTCTCGCCTTGGGAAACCCCACTTTTATCTGCAAGCAAGGGTACCATCTGGTTTAGGTGCACTAACGCGGTGAGGCACATGTACGCCTGCAAAGAAAACCACTTGGTTTGGGATAAGAGATCTACCAACGAGCAGAAATGCCAATCACGTGCTACCGGAACAACCTTACCTATCAATCAGGACAATGAGCAAGCCATAAAGGAGGATAGCACGATGCGAAGGCCTGCGGACGATGCCGAGAAAATTCAGTAATTATACACTTTTGCCAACGTACTTTTGACAGCATGATTGAACGAACGGCGGGATCCACCCAAGAGGGAATGGTGGGACTGATCGAGGAATGGATGGTTGCCGTCCGTGGCTATTGTCGGAATATGACACGACGGAACGGGTGGTCATGGGAGGTTGGGAAGTCTTGGGTCCTAATGAGAACACTTCAGATGCGGCTACTCCATCCACTACGACCGATTGCGACGTATCCGGTGGAAGCACGCACCAAGTCAAGTGACAACGAACATATCCTTGCTCTGGATCCGAAACACGGTACGTCGCCACACTCACCTTTAAAGCACAGTGTACGACTATCCGGGGACGGTGGCACACGTGACGAGAGGCTGGAACGTAAGTCCCCAATCAACCAATCCGAGAAAGGGTAACTACAAGGAGTCTCCACCACAAGCTCCTCGGTCCATCAAAAGACCTCGTGAAGCTGGAGAAACTGGAGATCTCCGATGGTGGCTTAGCGCCATGCTCTATTGCGGGGGGATATCGGCGTTACAGATAGGGCCCCGAGAAACATTTTTGTACTCGACACGACGAAGGAATAATCATACGCTAAATCAACCCAACTGGGCAGCTTCAAGCACGTCGCATGATCAACCATCAACTGTCAGTCGACTGCTCCATACGATGCTGCAAAGCATCGGCGGCCACTCCAGCTATCAGGTGGCGATCATTGGTAGCTCCGTGTTGAAGGCGAGTGACAATCCGGAGGTTGGTTCGGCAAGGAATCATCGACAATGTGAATCGCCGAAGGTCACAAGCGACAAACGATGACCCGCCTTGAACCAGAAGAGGTCGGCTGACGTGTTACAGTGTCAGGTCCTTGTGGACGCACTGATGCATGGGAGCTGGGCTAACATCATGCCCATCGCGTTTCGTTGACAATAAAAAAGTGACCCGGTGTTCTGAGATTTGTGAAGATATTCTGGGGAAAGAGCATCAGGATTCTCTATTCAACTCACAGGGTCGATGAACGTATGCCCCTGCACACTGTCAGCAAACCACCAGTGGATTTTATATCCCGATACCCCATACTGTTCACAAACAGTCATCCCACCTTCGCTCTAGATCCAAATTTAGGACATGTGCACTGATCCATCGTGTACTTCACTGATAAATGCTGAGCCGATTAAACTCAAAGTAAGCATCGGAAAAAGCGGACGGGTTTTGGTTGACAAAGTCTATCAGAACAAAACCATGAGACATCTGCCTCCAGGAAAGATGACGATCATTTGACTGACCAACACAAGTCGAAGGGCACCCGGACGCAGTATACGTGGCATTGCCCCCAGCCCAATCACCGCCTGAGCGGCCCGATCAATCAAGGCCCAGAAAAACAGCAAGCAAGAGACACACAGAAAGTCAAGCTGATCATGATGTGGTGGGGCGCGAAATGGGTCGAGAAATCACACTCGGTATCTGGGAAGTATGCAGCGGGTATCCCCTGAGGCACATGAGCTCATTAGCCATAATATTAGCATTGTGCTGGGAATGTACCCATGTGCTTGGATCGACCGTTCGTCCAGGTTGAGACACTTGTCGAGGTACGGACACGTCATCTCGTTGCCAAAAGAAGATTGAGATATGAGTGGCCGTTCTCTCAACAGCGTACCTGAAATGAATTGGTGATATAAATCCAGTCAGATGATGATTGTTCTCACCATCCCCCACCCACGGTGTTGAAAGGCGGACCATAGCTAGCGGGGTTTTCAATGTCTACCCCACAACCAGAACCGCTCGAACAGTCATCTCCCTGGACCTTTCTGAGGCATGCTCAGTACGAAAACCACTTGAAAGGTGCTTTATTACCCCGTCATTACCCTAATGTCTGGCACAGTACAGTCTATGCCGTAGGTAAACGACGTGGGTACTAGAAGAGGGCCGAGGAAAACTCACTTGCGCTCGTGTGTAGACTCGAGAGGTTGGGCGTCTGATCGTTCACACCTTCGATTATGTCAATCTTGCCCTGATTTCTGTAAGACGAGTCACAGTGGATATGGTGGTCGAAGAACGTACGCCTGCAGTCGACGAAGTATCATCGATCTCCTGGCGGAAATAAATGTCACCTCTAATTTTGCACTGCTTCATCAGATACGTACCCTAGTGATATTTCTGAGTGACAGGGTGATTGAACAGAAGACAGCGAAACGTACCCTGCATATTTTTCTTGAGTCGGATCAATTGCAACACTCAGCGAAATTAGTACGCACTGATTGCGGGCCAGGTACCACAACCTTGAGGCATATGTACGATGTCGAAACTAGACGCCAGTGCTGGTCAAATTCGAGTTTGCCCTTCGATCAATCCACGAACGCACATCGCTACATGAGTGGTGTAACGCTCATTCGACACGAGCCTGAAAGAATTTCTCCCGGGTCCTGTGGGATCAAGCGTCGTAGTGCTGTCTGCGCGCAAGACAACGCGATCACCGTGCACAGACACTAGAGAGTCCTGCTGAGCTGTCGAACAGTTGACGTAGTTCCTGAGGCTAACGTCAGATTCTTTTTCGAGGCGCTGAACTTGCAATAGCACACGTACACCCGGCCATGAACGGGATCAGCTATCGTTTGCCACGTGAAAGCCTCGAGGAACTTATAATCAGCAAGACTACTCGTCCTGGTGTACGTTGTGCAAAGAGCAGGGGGTACTAGGAGAGAAGAAAGTGTGGCAAGCTGCAAGAACTGAACCGCAAAACTCGAAAAGCCGTTCCAGTTCATGATGCCTAGACCAAACGCAATGGTATGCTGTGTAGACACTGTAGAGTCTTGAGGGAGGCTTGAGGCTTGAAGGATGTTCTCGTCACATTTGACGGTGTTCGGTTGAACTTCGGTCAACTTGCCGCTTGGTAATATTTCGGTTCAATGGTGATAGAGCCTTGCAGGTGATTGGTGGACGTCGTGACAACAAAGGGAAGTTCCCCAAAAGCAGGAAGTGTGAGGGCAGGAGTTTTATGTAAATCTTGTCGCTCGAGCTTGAAAGATGTCGGTCGTATGGAGAGTTCCTCGGTCAAGACTTGAGTAATATCGTGCGCAAGAGGCAGCCGGTTGCTTTCCAATTCCACAGGGACGTCTATGTGTTGTTCACGCAAACTGTGGTCACTTAGATAGAGTAGGAACGACTGTCTTTCTACTATCTATACCGGTCTGCCTAGGGGAAACTAGCTCTGGTTTTGGGTTGCCCAGATGGCTGACGTTGCATTGTAACACGGCAAGCCTGTGTGTTACTCTTCAGCACAAGGCTAGTCATTTTCCGACCCCCGACATCACGATTCTGCGTAGTATATGCCTTGCATATGAGAGTCTGAAGCGATACTCCCCTGCAGCCTGCAGCGTGTCGTCAACCCCCTACGCGCCGCCCCCGGACCCTGCCCACGCTAAGTCCACGACATCTCGTCCGCACCCGCGCCCCACATGCCGCCTACTCGCAAGACAGTCGCTGCCAGGCACGTGCTATGTTCAGGGCAAATGCCTTTAACTACCAGAGACCCAGCTGTGCCGACGCGGCTCAGAAACATGTCCGATTCCAGAGCGATGTACCCCTGCCTAGGCCCGTCCCCTGGCTGGCCGACCTTGTTCTGAGTTATGGTGTGGCGTGTGGCATCGTCATCTTCTTCTCGGTGGCCTCGCATTCTCCCGCCCGGACTGGACGTCTGTGGGTCAACCGATCCTCTGCATGTTCGATCTCTGCTCTGCTGTCTGCAGGCGGGCTTCTGTTGTATTACGGCTCTTACGACTCTGGTGCCCCACTCCACTCCCCTCGCTGTGAAGCACAATGTCTGGATTGAGTATTGAGGTTCAACTACAAAGGTTCCTAAGCAAGCACGACAGACTCGTGCTCCACCCGTGGTACTCGATGCCCACAACCTCCACCTGGTGTACACAGATGTACACGTGTCGTACATGGGTCAGCGACCTGGTGGTATCCGCATCTATTTAGTGCCAGTCGGACGCGAACATGATATCAGACGACATTGTCACTAATCCATGTGCTGATGCGGCCAACAGCAGGCCCGTCATCGTTAATATTATGCATGCGGTGTGGCCATTTTGAGGTGCGGAAGTCGTTCGTTCGTGTTTTTATATATTCATTTTTTGATGGGTGTAGGTACGTTGCCCGTCATGGTAATATTCAGTCAATGTGGATCCAACGTGATTCGTGCTCTCCCTCTTGTAAATACACCCTTTAGGTCCTTGAAGAGGGACATCCAACTCGCCGCGCGATTTTATTATTACACCCCACTGTCAGCGATGCAACATCGATTTCTCTTGCTCGGTTTCTAATCGCATCAAGAGAGGTTAATACGATCTATGAGTGGGCATCTATCGAAATTCTGTCAAGTACAGGTATGACACGAGGTAGTCGTATCCTCCGATGACCGTGATGGTATGCAAACACAGCTGACGTGATGGGTCCACCTACACCAAAGCACGTTCTTAATTACTCGCTGCAAGTCGACGCGGCGAAACATACCTGATAACTCAAGTCCAGCATGCTCCATTTTGACACTAGCTGTTACTATGTTCATCTAAAACCAATTGAACTACGTCTGCTCCCCATCCGGGGACACATCCTTCACACCATATTTCCGGTCCAAACATGATGCAGACAATGAACTAGGCAAAGGGGATCTCCATTTCTGGAACATTGCTGGACCAATCAACGTACGTAAGTGGCACCTTGACGAGGCTCACCGGCTACGAAATATAGATGTAGCACTCGTGGGCGAGGTTTAGTCCTGACATCCCTAGATCATACTTGTAATGTCGAGTGTAGTATTTTGTCTCGCGTATCAATGAAATTGCATTGAATTACCTTGATGGTAGCAAGCCTTTACACGGGTTAAATTTGGCGTAGTAGGCAAACTCCGCGATCACGCAGCGAGTCTCGACAGTGTAGTTCCTGTATGCGACCGTGCACAGGAGGACGACCGAAAGGTATGTAGTCGGACTGACCAGCTAGTAGCTTCAGACTGTGTAAAACGTCCAGCATGGCTAATAAACGAATGACGGCACATACCTACTTCTGTGAGTATTAAAAGCTCGACGACCGGTGGACAACGTTCTATATCGGTGCGATCGCGCAGACCAGAACTTATTCACTAGCATGAACCACGTTCGAGGGCCTTGGTGTATCGTCCGAGGACAAGGTCAGCCGCTGCAGGTGCAGTTACCTCGTGCTTTGCCTCATGCATCCTAAGCAACGCGGTGAGCCCACAAAGAAGCAAAACATGCGAAACCAAGATACAAAAGCAGGCTATTTGGTGCAACCTTGGGCGCAAAACCACAGGAAGTGACACTGAGTCCTGCGCCCACAACAGTGACGTGACGCCAGATCCAACAAAGGATAAATAGCAACTTCCACCGAAGCTTTGGTACCCCACAGCGCGTAAACTTTGCTTTCCTCCAACACCTCGCATCTCAGTACACCTTTTCAACGACGTGACTCAGTAAACAGAATCCAAGACGCACTCTATCGGGAGGTGAGGTCGCGGAGTGTCAGAAGGTAGAGCTAAACAAGCCTACTCACCCTCAAACGCCCCCTTCAGAATCCTCGGTATTCCACCATGAGCGACTGCGAATCGAGTTCGAAACCACCTCTCGAGGCGTTCTTTGTGCAATACGCCGGACCTGGCTTCTCATACAGGGCAGAAAGGTCTGCCCATGAAAACTTTGCCCGCCTTTGCAAGGTTTCTGGATGGGCAGAAAATTCTGACGAACGCCGGGACGCCCGTGAAGGATTCAAAGATGCGCTCGTCCAGCAGTTCAACTCCATCTACGGGACGGATGGAAATGACCTTACAGTATGGCAGAACCTCTGCTCTGTCATTGGTATCGAGCCTGTCCCTAACGACATTGATGAGTGCCGAAAGGTGCGTATCATAGTGTAGAAGCGATATGTTTGCTCAGGTCATGGTTTAGGTCGTGTGGGATGCGCATGTCAATATCGTAGATCTCATCGAGACTGTAAGGACTGGTAAACAAGTACGAAGGTTCGATTCTCTCGCCGCGCTTGCAGAATACACGAAGAGAACAGATAAATTCTTCCCGAAGGAGAATGCGTACCAGGGTGGATTACTGAAGGAGCTGTTGCGAGAGATCATCAAATCGTATTTGGGAAACAGGCAGAACGCAGGGGAGAGGATAAAGAGGAGGAGGGCCCGTAAACGGGCAGCGGCTGCAAAGTTCCTGTAGTGTTGTTCCGACCAACCACGCCCCGTACATACTCCACAACTCGTCAATGTGTTTGTAGCAAATCGATCAGGGATCATGGTGCTGTACAGTCACCCACCGTCACTTGAAGCAGCGATTTTGCAGGCGTCAAGTAAGACACAACAACACATTTTTTAAATCTGAGTAGGGCATCATGATCTAGACTATCTCCACTGCGTTTCATTTTTGTCAACCTCCCTTCTAGAAACTCCATTTATACTCACTCCTCATCCAAACAACATCAGTGATGACTGATATCAGCACTTATCTCTCTGGCAAGATTCCCTTTATGGACACAGATGTCATCACTGAAAATGAATTATGCAAGGCACTGGTCACATCCCGAAACTTTCCCAACCCATCCAACATGATTCTGGCCCCTTATGATCAAATCAATCTCGGACCCCGAGCCCCGGACTTTACCTTGAAAGATTTCTCCTTCATCTGATATTCCGAATCCTGTATTTCCCGTCCTGGACTTTCACATTCCCATCCTGGACTTTTGTATTCCTATCTCGGCTATCTCTTGACATATGTTCCTTTCCTTTGACATTCCTTGACATTCACAGTTCCTATTGATAATTCTCCTTCCCTCTGCTTCACAATTATTGCGCCATCGTCCTCAGTTATTATTCCATCATTCTGATCCCATTCCAATTCATTTCCTTACTTTGTTCCGGAAACCCCAAACCCCGATTCATCCAAAATACTTAAACAGTTTTATATCTTCCAGACTCTTCAGTATATAAACCTGACTTGACTCTGTAATATTTCCTTAGTTTGAATATCGACTAAATCCTGTTCTATCTTCTAAAGTCTTACTTCACTCTGAAAACCTCTCTCAGTCCTTAAGTTAATCTTAGGATTGTCCTCTGAACTTCTGCCTTGAAATTAAGGGACAGAACTCGTACAGGGGCACAGCACATAAGCTGAAGCCAAAGTCCCTTACCCCTCTGACCCTCCTCTCAGGGATTCCCAACTGACTTCGCCCTTCCATGCACTCCAGACTATCTGGGAATTCTGGGATTGAACCTGGACTTGACACTTTGCAAGTCAGGGCGCTGTCCAACAGTGGAAGTTGGTGTCATCTGATGGCTGGCAAGTTCAGGGGTGGCATCATTGTTGGCATCATTGAGTTTAGATGAGAGCATGACCAGGCGGCGGGGACAAGCCACAGTCACCGGCCCTTTGTCATCACTTGTGATTACCGCTGGCATTCTTGCAGTATTTGAGAAAAGAAGTTACAGTTGAGTATCTCACAATGCATTACATCATCATGCATAATCCCTCATAATGCATAGGCAGACCTGGGAACCAGCCTCATCCCCACTATATTATGCATTATCATATCAGGTATATGGCAGGGTTTTACTTGGTTTGGAGCTTATTAGGGTCACACATGGGTCTCTAGTCTCAAAGTTTTGTGTCATCCGATAGTGAAAATGTCACCTAGCAAGCAGAAAGTGTGCCAGCCTTGCACTGTCTCTAAGCCTTACAATCATCCTAAACCCTCTGTTCCTCCAAAAGGCTCCCGATCCCTAAAGATATATATATATATATTGGCAATCAAGGAAAAGAAGCACAGTCATAACATTCTCACACTCCATGATTGGCTGACTGTTGTTCTCTACCATGATGAACACCAGCCTATTTCTCAGGCCACTGTCATCAAATGGTGCTCTCATTTTTGATCAGTCAAGCTTATCCCACCATCTGTCAGAGAAGGGGCATAATGAGGACAAAAATCGGCTGGAATCAACTCCTACTGCTTTGTCATCAAAGCAGCTGCACATGGTCACTAGACCAGATGTTGAAGAGGCTCTATTCATGTGGGTCAAGCATATGGAAGAGAAAGGCGAGCATGTAACTGGCCCCATGTTAATGACTAAAAGAGAAAAATGAGCTTGCATTGGATGTGCCAGAGAAGGAGAGGTTAACGAGTGTGGGATGGGTCAAAAACTTCTGCAAAACATAGACAATTTGAATTTTCTGTTTGAATCAATTTCACTAAAAATAATTCCAGATATAATCTCAAGGAGTTCTGGAGGCACAGAGAGGCAGGATCTGTTGATATCAAAGCTGTGAAATGTGAACAAGAACAAGTCCATAAGATCTATGCAGAGTATGGCCCAGAGAATAATCTGAATTTGGATGAAACAGGTTTGTTTGGCTTGTGAGCTTAAGCATTTCCTTAGTTTATGTTGACATGCTGACACATGATTTCAGTGCACCCCCTGATTGTGGGCTTGCAATGAAGCAGATGTCTGGGAAGAAGGCAAATAAAAACTGCGTCACAATTGTGTTGATGTGCAATGCTAGCGGGACTGAGAAATGGCCCATCTTCTACACTGGCAAATTGAAGCAGCCCCGATGTTTTGGGGAAAAAATGCCTGAACAACATGGGTTTTGGTACTGCAACAATAAAACAGCATGGATGACATCAGAATTATTTGAGCAGTGAGTCCATGCTGTCTAGAAGCCAAGGATTCAATGACGAGCATAATTTATTTGGTAGATTAAACACTACAACAAAGTTTTCCAAGACAGAAACTGGAAAGAAGTCTGTCTCTGGATAGACAATTTCACTGGCCACACAATATCCTACAAGCCAACCATCATCCACATGGAACTGTTCAAACCAAACATGACTTCCTTCATCTAGCCTCTCAATGCCAGCATCATTCGGTGCTTCAAGGCTCACTACTGACATGCTTTCTGCATGCATGCGATTGAACTAGATGAAGCAGGTGATGACAACAACTATAAAATCAACTTGCTTGAAGTCATGCGGATGGTGAAGCAAGCATGGGCTAATGTGAGTGCAGAGACAATCCAAAACTGCTGGGATCATGCATTCAAACTTTCCATGTATGTACTTGACATCAGAAACTTTTGTTAAGTCTGGGTTCATTCCCGGAATTCCCGGATTGTCCGGAGTGTGGAGAAGGCGGGGTTTGCAGGAATTCCTGAAGGGGGGTCGGAGGGGTAAGGAACTGCGGCTTCAGCTTATGTGCTGCACCCCTGTACAAGTTCTGTTCCTTAATTTAAGAGCGGAGGGTCGGAGGCTGGTCCTAAGGTCAACTTAAGGACTTAGAGAATCGGAAGGGAGAGGATCAGGAAGGAACAGGATTTAGTTGATATTTGAACTAAGGAAATATCAGAGAGTACATGCAGGTTTATATACTGAAGAGTCTGGAAGATATAAAGATGTTAAAGTATGTCGGACGAATCGGAGTTTCGGGTTTCCGGAAGAAAGGAAGGAATGAATCGGAATGGTGTCAGAATGGGAGAATAATGACTGAAGGCAATGGTGCAATAATTGTGAAGCAAGGGGGAAGGGAATTATCGATAGGAACTGTAAATGTCAAGAAGTGTCAAAGGAGAGTGACATATGTCAAGAGATAACCGAGATAGGAATATGAAAGTCCAGGACGGAAATGTGGAAAGTCCGGGACGGGAAGTACGGGGTTCGGAATCGGGCCAGATGGGTTAGGGAAGTTTCGGGCTGTGACAACTTTACACACATCTTATTTCATCTTATGTGTCTTAGTTTCATCTTATTTGGCTTAAGCAATTCACACAAGCCAAATAAGATGAAACTAAGATGTGTGTAAAGTTTCTGATGTGAGATTATCTGACATTTCCACTGGCACTGGATTCTCACAATGCATTGCAGTACTAGACACCCCGAGCCCAAGTCAGATGGAGTTACACCATGTGATAGCACTGTCGACTCAATGACTGATCCAAATGCTTGGAAAATTGTCCTGGATTTTGCAGCCAGGAACATCAGTTCACTTCCCGAAACAGAAAGACAACT
Source organism: Gyrodon lividus (assembly GCA_014904945.1). Taxonomy (NCBI): domain Eukaryota; kingdom Fungi; phylum Basidiomycota; class Agaricomycetes; order Boletales; family Gyrodontaceae; genus Gyrodon; species Gyrodon lividus. The sequence goes on from MU127473.1 coordinate 107,872, forward strand.
TACTGCTCATCTTGGAAGCAAATTCAGCTTTCTGCAATGGAAACCAGCCTTTGACAAAATTTTCAAAGCAGAAGATGACAACAGTGCCACTCTTGTGGCAGTTGAGGCACTGAAAAAGAAGGTGATTGAGTCTGCCTGCAGGCCTCCAAAAATGATTGCTGTTGCTCACCTGCCACTCCCTGAACTCAAACAGACAGAGTCAGAGCTGACGTCAGCCATCAATGAGCTCAGCAAACAAAGGCAGGTTTAAGGAACACATCCAACCCTTGACAACCTTCTCAATCCTGTCAAAGAGAAAGAAGTTGGTCACTCTCCATACTATTACCCAGGTGGTGACAATGAGATCATTGAAGAAGTAAAACGCAAGAGAACAAGTGCCACAGACAATGAACCAATCAGTACTGACCCAGATGACAGTGGCAATGAAGAAAATGGTAGCATTAACCCAGTGGCACCAGAGTTCACAGCATGGCAGGGAATGGATCTGTGTGAGCAGATGGAACAGTTGTGCTTGCAGTACACAGACATTGACACTAATCTGGACATCAACACATTCCAGAGGCAAGCTCAAAAGCTCTGTGGCCATTTGAGGAAGCTGGATGTTGGGGCTCATAGACAGGTTACACTCGACCAGTTTTTCGACTCCCTGTAATTTCGATATAATAGAGTCTAATTGCGGCTACGAAATATAGACGTAGCACTCGTGGGCGAGGTTTGGTCCTGACATTCCTAGACCATGCAATTTGCTTGTAATATTGAGTGTAGTATTTTGTCTCGCGTATCAAGCCTTTTCACGGGTTTAATTTGGCGTACTAGACGCCAAACTCCGCGATCACACAGCGAGTCTCGACAAATAGTTTCTGTATGCGACCGTGCACAGGAGGACGACCGAAAGGTATGTAGTCGGACTGACCGGCTAGTAGCTTCAGACTGTGTAAAACGTCCAGCGTGGCTAATAAACGAATGACGGCACATACCTACTTCTGTGAGTATTAAAAGCTCGACGACCGGTGGACAACGTTTAATATCGGTGCGATCGCGCAGACCAGAGCTTATTCACTAGCATGAACCACGTTCGAGGGCCTTGGTGTATCCGTCCGAGGACAAGGTCAGCCCCTGCAGGTGCAGTTACCTCGTGCTTTGCCTCATGCTGAGCAACGCGGTGAGCCCGCAAAGAAGCAAAAACATGCGAAACCAAGATACAAAAGCAGGCTATTTGGTGCAACCTTGGGCGTAAAACCACAGGAAAGTGACAGTACTAGTGAGTCTTGCGCCCAGAACAGTGATGTGGCGCCGGATCCAACAAAGGATAAATAGCAACTTCCACCGAAGCTTTGGTACCCCACAGCGCGTAAACGTTTCAACTTTGCTTTCCTCCAACACCTTGCATCTCAGTACACCTTTTCAACGACGTGACTCAGTAAACAGAATCCAAGACACACTCTATTGGGAGGTGAGGTCGCGGAGTGTCAGAAGGGAGAGCTAAACAAGCCTACTCACCTTCAAACGCCCCCTTCAGAATCCCCGGTATTCCACCATGAGCGACTGCGAATCGAGTTCTGATCCACCTCTCGAGGCGTTTTTTGTGCAATACGTCGGACTTGGCTTCTCATACAGAGCAGAAAGCTCCGCCCATAAAAACTTTGCCCGCCTTTGCAAGGTTTCTGGATGGGCAGGAAACTCTGGCGAGCGTCGGGACGCTCGTGAAGGATTCAAAGATGCGCTTGTCCAGCAGTTCAACACCACCTACGGGACGGATGGAGATGACCTGGCAGCATGGCAGAACCTCTGCTCTGTCATTGGTATCGAGCCTGTCCCTGATGATATCGATGAATGCCGAAGGGTGCGTATCATAGTGTAGAAACGATATCAGTTTGATCAGGTCAGCTCTAGGTCGTGCGGGATGCGCATGTCAATATCGTAGATCTCATCGAGACTGTAAGGACTGGGGGACGAGTGCGCAGGTTCAATTCCCTCGAAGAGCTTGCAGAATACACGACAAAAACAAAGAAATTTTTCCCTAAAGAGAGCGCGTACCAGGGTGGATTACTGAAGGAGCTGCTGCGAGAGATCATCAAATCATATTTGGGAAATAGGCGGAACGGAGGGGAGAAGAGAAAGCGGAGGAGGGCCCGCAAACGGGCAGCGGCTGCAAAGCTCCTGTAGTGTTGTTCCGACCGACCACACCCCGTACATACTCCACAACTCGTCGAAATGTATTTGTGACAAATTGATCAGGGATCATGGTGCTGTATGCAATGGTTGGTTATCTTGCGTGTAAAAGGCGGGGCGAAAGGTCCTTGCATGGTCCAGTAGAGATGGGACAACACGTCGCGTGGTCGAGTAGTCGACATGACTGGAAGGAGCATCCTGGGAGGGGGGAACCCTCGCAAAGATCCCATAGGTAAATGGGTGGAAATGGGGTTGCACCCTTCAGTCGGTCCCACGCGGCCTCAGCAAGGATAGCAGGGAGGTGCCAAACAACGGGAGCAAACATCGACCACCTGGAACGAAAAAAGCAGTGAACGCCTCCTCCATTATATCGGACTAGCATATGATGCAATCCGTCGCCTCCGGCTTCCCCAGTCGGGCATCAAAGCGGACATGCAAAGTGCCGTTTGTCGCTATAAACGGCGTGTTACTAGTCCTTTCGAGTAAGCCTCAAGTACATCGGGGTGTTTTTTTTTTCAGAAACTCACTCGTATAGAAGCTCTGCACTTGCACCCTCGCCGAGGGGAACGACGATAGCGTTAGTGTAAAGCACCCCGTCTTCCGACCAATGATCGACCCGTGGGGGAATCCAGCAGCCTTTCTGGCCCGAGAACGCAGCGTCGAGAGCGGCGAGGAACAAATTCGAGGAACGGTATGCGAGGCGGTGGGCACTCTTAAGGCGCACTTCGATGGTTTGTGGTGCCTTGGATTTGGACTTGGATTTGGACTTGGTGGTTGGAGAAGGGGAAAGTGAGGCTGGAGACCCACTCGAGGCTTCTAGTGGCGGAGGTGATAATGAGATCAGGTCATTCACTTCTAGTAGGTCGGAGGGCTGTGGAGATATATCGACGACAAGCCTTGAGTCGATGAAGGTAGGTGGGCTGTGTTCGAGTAGGCAAAGCGCGACTTGCCACGACCCCACTGCTTTACCAGCAATAGGGGAACCAGTGGCCGGTGCGGAGAAGAAGGTCAAAGACCATATGCGACCTGGACCAAAGCAGGCACATTATGAATATAATATGAGTGATTGGCTGCGGAGCGGCGTACCTCTTGCGATAAACTCCAGACTGACTCGACCAGATATCCGCATGCGTTTCTGCCAAAGGCTGATCCGTATGTCTGCCACAAACGCGCCTTCGCCATCCAGCTCGCGTATCGAAATGTTGTCGGCGGGCATGGAACCCAGCACAAGTGTATCTGCGCCTGCACAGTGTCAGCAAGCCCTTGCGAGCAAGGCGTTAACCGGGTCCTACCAGAACTCGTACTAAGAGGCACTTTCTGTTTCGTAAACGGTTCGCGCTGACATCTCAGCGCCTGAAACAGCTTTTCATTCGATGTGGCAAGACATGCCAACCGAATATCTGAAATGGTCGCCGATGTGAGGGGTGATGCGTGCGCAAGCAATGATGGAAGGAGCGATTCGCGGCGATTCACGATCGCCCAATATATCGCAGAATGATCCTCGATGGATAGCTCCTGCACAAGGGCAGAAAGCTCCAAGCCATGTGCTCTGCACGCATCTGCGCAGCTGTCTAGGATGTCGGGTGACTGCGGATTGATGACGAGGTCGCGGACGAGGGAGAGTACGGTTTGACGGACTTGCTTAGAGGTGCGTGAGGAGGCAAAGGAGAGCATGGACAACCATGATGATGAACTGGATTGGGATGGCCTAAGAGGGACTCTAGCGCTCTCGACATTCCTGCTTGGTGTGAAGACAGACTGGCGCGGTGACTTCCCATCTACGAAGGGCTCCGATCTGTTGCTGGATTGTCCGTTGGTGCCCGATGTTATGGTCTCGTAAGAAGGAGGTGCATCCACGTCGTCATGATACTTGTCCAGTACGACCATTGTCCGTCACGAAATACTACTACAGTTTGCACGGTTTCCTTGGTGCAGATGGTGAGGTGGTCCAGACGAGGGTATCTATGGCTCGAGGTTATCAATTATTGTGTCAGACTGCGGAGGTGACTTTGGCGAATGTTGTGTGAAAACAGGCTGATATAGTTTGCGGTGTGTACTCACTGACTGCGCGACCAGCGTACGTGACAAGTGCGCAGTCAGAACTTGCACTGCATCCGCTGACACGTGTGCTTGGACAAAACATACATCCCGGCTTATTTGCTAGCTCATCGCATCTCGCTGATGGGGTACTTACTTACTGATGGTTGATGTTTTTCGATATTAATTAATTTGGTGAGAGTGCAGGCTGCCAGACTCCAGAGAGGCACAGAAGCTGTGTACCAACGCTCACAGAACAGATACAGTATTGGACCGGCACTTGCGCCAACTCATTCTACCGCTTCAATCTTGTGATGTGCAGCCTCCACAACATCTCAAGCTAGTGTGTTAAATATATAGCTATGTGTAAAGAGATGGTGGTTATACTATACATCGTCTGATCTCAAATATCACTTGCTTTTCGTCAAAAATGTGACTGCTTTCCAGCTGCATAGTTGCTAACTAGATGAATGATTTTTGTACATGCTTGAAACTTTTATGGTCTTAGTACTACTATCTAATCTGCAATCAACAAAGAGTTACCCAAATGCAGCTAGGCCACCCTGACAGTAAGGAGTAGTCCCCATAACAAAAATGCCTGGCTTACCCCGGAAGAGGAAGGACAAATGGTTATGCTTTGCCTCGATCTAGCTGCACGAGGCTTTCCTCTCAATCATTGCTCACTGAAATTTCATGTCGAGAGAAGAATTGACGCGTGAAGAACGGCGCAAGCAACGGGATGAATGAACAGAAGGAACTGGGTTCGGAGACAGGCTTTCAAGGACAAGCTTGTAACCTGAGAGGCAGAGCGAGACTTGGCAAAGGCAGAGAAGCGCCAAACTGGAATCAACCGAAGTTGGGAAAGCTGAAGTCATGTTTGCCCAAGCCCGTTTTTGAGAGTGTCGAAGTGGATGGGAATGGCGACAACAACGAGGGCATGGATTCTGATGATGGACGGGCTTATCACCTGATCTTACGAAATGATAACTAATGGTCTGCCTGATATACTACTTTTGGCACTGGCGCAAGTGGTGGTGTACGTGCGATAAGACCTCAAATTCAGACTCTCTGCTACGACACAACACCACTAGTACTGATGCTATTCAATTTTTTCTAGAGACTCCTTAAGTACATAAGAAGTCATGGCAAGTGTCTGATCTACAAAAAAGATTCAAGTGTTGTGTAACGCGAGACGCATGAAAACTGCTGGCGCAAGTGCCGGTCCAATACTGTACACATAACGACATATTTACGCGGGTCAACTAACAGGTAACACATTCCCCGACCATTGCTAGGCTCATCTCCAACCGCGCTCTCAATGTACCATCAGGAAGTAGATATTGTGAATTCCTGATATTATAAAACAAGCCCATCGTCGGTACAGTTTGAAAAGCACCATCAAATAGACATGGTACTCACCCATACAGTAGCTCAACGTCTTCCAGGGGCGAGACGACTGAATTCGTATAATGCACACCATTTTCCGACCAGTTTTCTGGCTTCTCAGAGGGCTCTCGAGAGAGTTTCAGCCCTCGTGTGTCGTCAGAGAGAGACACGCACACACCTGGTGGCTTAGAGCCTGCTTTGTTTCGATGGCTGAGCTTCCGTGAACCTGACCCCAGGTCAACCTGAATCGAGTTTACTGTTTGCGAGAGGGCTAAGTTTGATCCACGCAGTGAACGCGTAGGTGGTGGTAATGGCATTTTAGACAAAGAGGGTGTGTACGGGCGGCGTTTATCGTGCTCCGGAGGTGCGAGAGAGTTGTTTTCTTGGGACGACTGTAAACTTGCCTCCCCATCGTGATTCATCGATGATCTATTCTGCTGCTTGTTACGAGATGACGCCACAGTAGCCGATTGCGCCCTCTGGATTTTGGGAATGTGGCGTGAAGGAGAGATCAGTGGGGGAGGTGCGTCAATAATCAGTCAGGAGTCTACGAATGTAGGTGGACTGAATTCAAGAAGGGCGACCATTACGTGCCATGTACCTCCTTCTTTCTCCTTCTTCGACTTCCCATGCGCCGGCACTGGCGATGGAGAACCAGTGGAGAAGAAGGTGATAGACCATATCCGACCTATTGTGTATGTGCAGTTAGCAGAGGAGACAATATTACAAGGGATATTATTACCAGATGCAATGAATTCAATGCTAACTCTACCAACAGCTTGCATGCGCCTCTGCCACAGTGCAATGTCGAATGTCGCCACAAATGCCCCTTCGCCAGACGGCTGTATGTGTATCTCATCCGCAGGCCGGGCACCTAGTAAAAGTCCGTCGGCTGCTATTGTCGTTGTGACCCTATTAGTTTTTCAGGATGTCTCCAGAAATAAAGTTGAACCCACTTGTATGCACACTGGAAAGCTGGAGGCCATCGGTCCCGTGGAATGGCGGTCGACGAACACGCAGCGCGTGGAATAATTCCTGGTTTGAGCTGAAGAGGCATGCACAACGTATATCCGAAATTGTTTGGCCAAGTAATGGCCGAGCATATTTTAACAGGGCCACTAGCAACTCCTCACGATAGTTGACCGCAGCCCAATACATGGGAGTGTGTTCCGCGATGGATAGCTCCTGGAGAATGGTTGAGATAGAAATATTACATTCGGTGCAACTCTTGGCTGCAGAGGCGAGAATTGCGTGTACGTTCGGTGGTTCGCAGGCATCTGGGTGGGATGGCGGAGTGATGAGGTCGTGTATGATTGTCAAGACAGACTTGCGGACTTGCTTGGCGGAGCGAGAAGAGGTAAAGGGAAGGAAGGAGAGCCATTTGTTTTTACGTGCACGGGGCTTCTCTAGATGTGATGCGCCTATTTCGTTTGGAGGGGATGTGAAAGCAGGAGATGGACGCGAAGGTGGGGATTTGTCGACATCGGGGTGAGCACGTTTTGTGGTATGCACGAGATCTGGGTTGGCTGATCCTTCAACTGGGTCCAGAAACGAGGATGAGGTTGTGTGTGGGTTGAGATTGAGATCAAGGGGGCGATGTAGAGACATGGCATCGTGTGCCGGAGGTTGATCGCCTCCTGAGTCGGCGCCATCGATGTGGTCAGTATCAGGGTTCCCGACGTGAATCATGACTATCTTCTGCGGTAGAGCCTTGACCTTGATAGCAAGAGAAAGAGATCCCTGGGAATGAGTTGGTGCATGAGTCACGGTATATACATGTAATTAGAAGTCAGCACTGCGGACTTGCTGTAGAGAATTGTGCAAACATTGAGATATGTCTAAGTTGCTTCCTTTGTTTACGATGACTTTCTGATCTTGAAGGATAGCACTAGTATCGTGTATTCATGCACAAGTACTGTATTTGATAGATCACCCCATATGCAAGGCCATCGAGCTATGTTATGCGTGCATGTTATTCGTTGTGCCCAAGCGTGAATTACCGACCTAGAATAATGCGAGATATGACAGTATATGACAGTATATGACACTGTATGACAGTAGATATGATCGATATAACCCAGCGACAATCGATCATGCTCTCAACGGGCTGTCGACTCAGATAATGTCCGAATCGATGAAACCCCTCTGTCCATCAACCTCACGTCCACGACACTGTCATATCCTCCTC
>MU127474.1:4353-29634 GCA_014904945.1 Gyrodon lividus
CCCCCCAGATCTCTTTGTTGGTAAGCAGCTCGAGGACGGTCGGACGCTCCCTGACTATGACTATGATGACATTCAGAAGGGGTTGATCCTTCCCCTCGGTACGTCGCCTTCTGCTGGTTGCCGTCCGTTCAGTCCGTGCAAGCTCACGCGTCAGCCTACCATACTATTCCTTATCTAATTCCTTGCTGCCCGCACGCACCTCATCACCAGCGGGGGGGAGGCTCTGTACCTTAGCCACAGGCTTGTTTGCTGCTTTAATCTCTCGCCTATGTCGTCCGTACTCCGTTCACGTCTCGTTCTCGCTAATCAAGTGATCCGTTCGTGTTCGTGTTCGTTTGCCCGTCTTTCGTTCTCCCTTCGTTCGAGTGTGCTCGAGCCGTCGTCGCCCTCCCTCTCGGATTCCCCTGGATTCCTCAGATCTAGCTGACTCAGCAGCCCTCACCAACGCGACCACACAGCCACGGGTAAATTTCTCGAACTAAGTACATGCGTCGTGGCGGGAACGGTCGGGTCAATAAAACGTGGGAATGGAATCGGAGCTGCCATTGACGAACCCATCAGCACATCAGATCTGTCTTATTGCCATTCGCCACCGCCTCAGGAACGTCAGAAGGAGCCAGAAAAACCCACGAGATGCACAAATGCAAATGAACGGACGCGTTGGGAAAGGCTTTCCACGCGATGTTTGTGTCCCGAGAAGATGCAGAGATCGAGACGCGCCGTCAGCGGATGGCGGGAGCGTTTGGACCAGCGACTAGTGTAGTTGACAGGTGCTCCCCTGCGCTGCTCTTTGGCCTGCACGGTCGGAGAACGTCCTAGTAGAACGCAGGTGCTCTTAACAACGAGACACATTTTGTGTTACTATCGGTCAGCCTCAGCCACGTTATGACTATTTTGTGGTACCCCACACGAGAGGTAAGAGGGCGCTACAACCCTTTCACCTTGCGTTTGAGAATTACTCAGAGAAACCGATGGCGAGGAAGATAGTTCTCGAATCGGACAGGTTGATAGGAGGTCGGTGAACTATTGGCCGGCACCGTGCACCGTTCACAGCGGAAACGAGAGAATAGCCAGGCATGAATTGTACTAAGTAGGTTAATGTAGGATGTTCGGAACTATACATACTTGCAATCGGTGACCTGGGTTGGGCACTTCAATACGAATATGGCAGTCCTCTTTGTTTATTCCCCAAGGCTTTTGCCAAACACAAGGCCATAACTGTAAGCCGATCGCGCGTCTTGCCTTACTGGAACGGAATCCGGGCGTCGCCGCATTTATCTCTATTTACCTCGCTAAACGGTAAATATAACGGTATAGACGTTCTCGACGGACTGATTGCGGTTGTCATGATCCCGTTTTCAAAAGGACGGACAACCTGCGCGAAAAGCTCGGTAGATATCCGGGTAATCGGGAGCGCATAGGCAAGGAAAGCCAGGTAACCGCGCTCATATCGTACCATTCCACATGTCCACGTACTGGTCAAAGGAGCGGGGAGCTTAGCGGAACAGTGCATCATGAGATTTGCCCGGGGACAACCGACCCATCGTGGCAGCTTGGCTACCGGTATAAGGCAGGCGTCCTGACGCAACGACTCGCTTCTCAGTTGTCCTCCTTTGTAGAAAACATCCCTGTTTACTATGCGCTCCATTTTTGCAACGGTCATCACTTCCCTGCCTTTCCTCGTTGCTGCGGCCCTTCAGCTTACCAAACAGAGGGGCACAGCAATCCCACTCTCCAATCTTGCGTCGCTGGTCGCTGGCAACAAGAGCGTCAACGTTGGAGCGCTCAACTTCCATATTGCTTTGACCATGGCGTTCGTACCCATGTGCTTGAGCTCCAAATTTTATTTGATTTGAATACCAGTAAGATTCGTCATGGTTTTGATAACTTTGAGAAGAACACAGGCGCCGCGCATCCATTTGCTGTGAAAGGTGCTTGGAAGCGCGATCTCAACGGGCTACCCTTAGTTTCCCTCTCCGACCCCTTCGACCGCTGGTTCGGCACTATCTCCATTGGTACACCTCCCAGAAACTTCGCCGGTACGCGCGCTGACTATGCAGCGAATGTGCAGTTCACTCACTTTAACAGTTTTGTTTGATACCGGATCGAGGCACGTAGTTCTCATCTGATGTACGCATGATGTGAACCTCTTACTGACCTTTATTACAGTGACCTTATTTTGCCAGACATCGACTGTGACGACACCTGCGATGGCCACGCCACCTACGATTCCGAAATGTCTTTGACTTCCATCGACCTGGCCGAGTCCTTCTTCGTTGAGTTCATGAGCGATGAGGCTTACGGTTACCAGTACGTCGACAATGTCACAGTTGTCGGACTCACGGTACAAGTGATGGTCGTTACGATGTGATCGGTTCTGACGTTTTTGAGCAGGCTACTAAGCAAAACCTGGGCGCGGCAGTGCACTACTCTCAGAACCTCCAAATTGAGCACTTCCCCGGGGATGGTTTGTTGGGAATGGCTTTCCAAACTTTGTCTCGATACAATCAGCGCCCTTTTGTCCAGAATCTCGTCAATGAGCACCGGACGGGTGAACCCGTGTTTGCATTCAATTTCGCAGCCCCCGGGCCCGAGCTATACCTTGGTGGTACCAACCCAGCCATGTACACTGGCGACTTTACCTGGACTCCGGTCACCCAACAAGTAAGTCATCAAACCTAAAGTTGTCCCAACAGTGGCTGATACGGGGTATTCAGGGTTACTGGCAAGTTAACATAGACAGCGTGGTTGGCAACGGACAGAACGTGCTGACCAATGTTGCTGGCATCATTGACACGGGCAGCGTTCTCATCTACGGCCCCCCCTTGGAAGTGGCGGCCCTTTATGCAGCCATTGGCGGTACTCCTTTCCGTGGCGACCAAAGCTTGTACTCCTGTATGTCGCCAGCCAGCCCTCTCTGATCCTTTATTAACACCCTCATACTAGTCCCTTGCGATTCTGTCCCCAGCGTCAGCTTCACCTTCGGTGGCAGATCCTTCCCCATTTCGACCTTCAACGTGGGACCCACCGATGACCCATCACAGTGCGTTGGTGCCATCGTTGCAGAGACTGTTTGTGAATCTCCGATCCATTCTCCTGTTGGGATGACTTGTGCTGATGGCCAATGAACATTTAGTATTTTGGGTTATCGGCACCCATTTCCTGAATAGCGTTTACACTGTTTTCGATGTTTCCCGTCAACGTGTTGGGTTTGCTATGCTTGCATAGCGTGCCATCCTCTTCGTCTACACTAAGCTCCATGTGATTCCTGCTATTTCCGGCCTTTGTATTTTCGATACTGGTGCTGCCTTGGTACTTTACAGGCTCAGCAGACTTACTTACTGTGCATTGACCTTCAAAACCATTTCAATCATCAGGAAAACGTGGAGGTGTTAAAGCTCTAATAATCAATCCAAGGATCCGGACCCAGCCTCCCGAAAAGGAAATCTGGATGCAACGGCACAGTCACCTGTAGTGAGATATAAGCTACAGTAGTATTAGCAATGTGAGTAGACGAGAATAACAATAGTCTTACCTCAGTGTACTAGGCAGTAGTCACTGAGGTAGCTGGGTACGAACGAAAGAAAGAGTAAGTACATGATTAAGTAACCTGTGGCATAGCCACACGACGTTTGAACTCCAACATGTCTTGTTAAGACCCATGCAGTGTGTCGTATAGTTGTTCCCTGCTTTCACCGAGACGTGAACGTAGGGGAAGGTGGAACGTGAGCATGGGGAAAGCTGACATTGTACCGCGGGTGCATTCAAGGTATGTGGCGTATGCTGTATTCTGAACTAGACACGTTCTTTCTATTGAGGGGTCGAATTGCTGACGCGTGCGGTCTTCTTGGTGATTGCGCTCAAACTTCTCGAGCTCTGCCCAACATTGTTGTCGTTGTGGTCCAACAGGCCATGCTTTAGATTGCCTGACTAAAATCTGTCCCTGTTTCATATGTACAGATCCACCATGACATCCTCTGACCAACCTGGCACCCAGACAATAAGTCGTCCGGGATTGACGTATTCAGGTTCTAGTGCGACCCGTCTATCGCATACTTCGGGCTCTGCATAGTGGTTTTCCGGTCGGAGAGAATAGACGTCAAGCTGACGGATGGAGACGTGAAGGGCCTCCGAGGCTGTAAACAGTCTTTGGGTTCGCGGCTGGCCCGTTGTTCCACGAGGAAGGCCCGAGCTTGTTGGCGCTGCGACGACGATCTTCGTTGAACGAGCGTGCATTTTCAAATCTAAAGACCTACGACTATCGAGCACCAGTTGACCCGTTAGCAACGCCTCCAGGACAAATGGATACAACTTAACCCCGGCAGCACCATGGCAATGAACCGAAGTCCATCAGAAAGTTAGATAAAACCAAGTGCCTGTATCACACATCTTAGGATCATCGATCACGGTCTCCGTTACGTCCGAGCAACCCGTCTCCCTTATACGATACGACGCCTCACGAACGGCACCCCCCATCCGAGAGCATGCCATGACTGCCAGAGGCCACGTTCTCTGAGCTGCCCCATGAGATCACATGTGGCTCGGATGAAGGGGGCAGCTATCGTAAGCTCCTGAATCAACTCAGGAGTAGTGACAGTTCTACGTCGACGGGTCAAAGGAAACTTACGAAGGTGACTCAAAGCCACTGTGGATATAATAGAGCTGGGGCCGTGAACGTCGACAGACCAGTGACGCTGTGCCCGTCCATCGAAATCATGCCCGTTACGGTAGACGCGGCAGGCAACTGCCCATAAATCTCTCCTTTCTTTCACAACCCCCCGTGCCTTGTCCCTTTCCACATCCACTATACGTAGCTGCAGTCTGTTGTCGTCTTGCGGATACGGACCCCTAAGGTCGCTTTCTAAGCGAAATAGTCGAACTCGCCCTTCGAGAACTGAGCAACTAACAGCGACATGTGCGACAAATCGACCTGCAGGGGAACTCTTGGATTCAGAGGAAAATGTAGGATGGCGAGAAGAACGGGACCATCTACGAGCTTGTTGATTTTCCTTCAAATTATCCGCATTCAGTTCCCTCTTCCGCCGTCGGCTTCCCCCCCAGTTGTCGTCTTCGTCATTTTACGATGATCGCCTCGAGGAAATATTAATATTGCGGTCCTCTGTCGACTCGGGTGAGAGAGAAGGTGTAGCATTAGAAGGACTCCAATGCGCTGTCACTTGAGGCCTTGCGCTTTTCATTTTGATCACGAAGACGGAGACTTACTTCGTTGCCTACAGCAGCAGCCAAGGTTGAGCGCTGCATGGGTGGCGACTATGGGGACGTTCCACATCTCCGTGGGTTGTGGTCACCTTGTCAACAACCACATCATCATCTTCTGGGAAACCGATGCCCAAAAGATCTGCGCGATATCCTCGAACTGTATTTCGCTTTCTGGACATCGTGGGAGCTGCATAAAGAAGGCAAGCAGATAGGCAAGAAGGGGGAGGCTGCCGATTGGAACGAAGCGTAGCAGGATCATCGCGCAGATCCGATCATCCTCCAGCTCGCCGTCCGTGCCAACATGAAGATCGTCGCGTTCTCTAGGCTGTTGCAAGCTCGAATCTCCAGGCCCACCTTTTTCACGGCGTTCTTCTTATTCCTGTTGCTCTCTACATGCGTCCACCCTCTTCCCTCGGTTTGACGGGCCATTTCCATTTCCAGAGTGCCAAGTAGATATGAGGATCGACAAGAGGGCCAGGAAGGCTGGATATGAACATCGAGAGGAGGGCACAGACGGGGCACCGTCGGTCTACGCATGCTGAGCTATGCGCCGAAATCAGCGCTCTTGTCGAATATGTTAATCAATTGCAAATGAAAATCCCGACTTGGCAGCACACGGAACAGACCGTTCTGGTAAATACCTACCAGAAGACCAGTGAGTTGAAAGCAAACAGATGACAGGATCACCACCGACCAGTCTTGATTGACTCCTCGACAAATGCGACGACCACTGTCGGAAGATTGCGTTGGCAATCGGAAATGACGACGGAAGTCGAAAGGTCTTCAGACAATGTTGGTGTCTGAAATGCGGAAGCAGGTTCAGTTTGCTATTTAAATAAAGTAGCAGATCCACCTACGAATGTTCGAGTCCCTGTTTTGCATGCGTTCACTACATTTCCGACGAAGCTGCTCCCGTTAGCGCAACATGCGGACACCCGAGAACAACCTTCTCCTTCCAGCAACAAGTTGACTGTAGACATGGCCCATCTGCTCGTGGCCCTGGGGAACGCAAGGCACGTCCAGCTAGCCCGCAAGATATCCCGTTTTCGCCAGATTATCACGTGGTTGTTAACGAGGATGAAGAACTCATGGACTATCCACATGCAGGTGCAGCTCGGGTGAAGAAGTTGTGTGATGGTGATACGAAGTGGAAGTGATAGTGTCTGATTTGTGAGGGAGGGAGGATATTCTGCGGTGCTCAACTGCCTTGCTATGGACGGACTCGTGTAAGAGCTGGACACGACATATGGAGTTCAAGTATTTTCGAAAGAAGAGTCGTCTTGGCGGGAAAGAGGAGAAGACGAGATCTTTGAATCAGGCTACTTTATAACAAAAATGAGAGAGTCCTCGCGAAGGCGTTGCAGTGACGCGAGGATTGTTCCAAGTGTATCGAGTGGAAGGCAACCTGGATCCGATACCCGGGAAGTGCTGCATTCCGATCAACAAGCCCTAACCAAACTTTGTCGTTACTACCATCCATTCAAAACTCAGCCCCAAACTCGTTGGGATTTCCTGGACGTCCCCCTAGCAGGATCAATTTGAAGTCTTGAGGCAAGTGTCCATCTCAACTACTTTGGTGGCGGCTCTTGCAAGGGCTTGATGCCCAATACTCACTCTAATCATGACTAAAAGCGAAACCCCTGACATACATCCAATGAGTAATCCCGCTCGCAAGCAGAACAACAGATTTCACCACACTCACGACAGATTTCCCAGGTTCCTAGGCAGGTTCCTGCTGACTGATTGGTAGAATTCGCCGCTAGATAAATAAGCTCAGTCTCAGAGAGTCCCACACTGCGATACATCATTCTCCCTTCCCTTCCCTTCCCTTCCCTCCACCCTCAAACCACAACAGGTCATTGCTGCCCATCATACACTATGTCGCGCACCGTCTACCGCGCCCTCTACCTCATGGAGAGATCCGGACCCTTCGAAGTCGGTCATAAAGAGCTGCCCACCCCCGGATCTGGAGAGATAATCGTCAAAGAGATCTCCGTCGGACTGAACCCTGTCGACTGGAAGATCCAGGCCACTGGGTTCTGGGTCACAGACTACCCCGCGATCTTAGGAAATGAGGCTGCGGGGGAAGTCGAAGCTGTGGGTGAAGGTGTGACTGAGTTCAAGAAGGGTGATAAAGTGTGAGTACGTTGGGTTTTGGCCAGCGTGCTACTACTACCATAGCATGAGCATTTAATAATTGTGATGGTTGTTTTCAGATTCCACCAAGGGACGATGAAAAATGACTACGCCACCTTCCAAGAATATGTCCTTGTCCCTGCAGAGATAGTCATCAAGGTGAGCTGTTAAAACCCCTACGACCAACACATTCGAAACATGCCAATCCTCACTAGCTCCCATCCAACATCACCCTCGACCAAGCAGCTTCCCTCCCTGTCTGCGTTGCTACGGCAGTCATCCCGCTCTACTCACCACCTCCGATCGGGATAGGCTTCAAAGCACCTTGGGACGGCGGGCGTGGTCAGTTCTCAGGGAAACCTGCTCTCATCTTTGGAGGAGCTACCTCCGTCGGGCAATACGGTACGTCATGATCATGCATGGCACGGACTTTCTTTTCTTTCTTGGATTCTGTCGAGACTCAACAGCCTATCCCACAGTCATCCAATTCGCCAAACTATCTGGCTTCTCCCCAATCATCGCCACCGCCTCCCCACACAACACTGCCCTCCTTACATCCCTAGGTGCGACGCACATCATCGACCGCAGCACCCCCGCCTCCTCATTCGCCTCCTCCATCACGCGCATCACCAACCTCCCCATCTCGCTCGTGTACGACGCAGTCTCGCATCAGGACACACAACAGCTCGGGTATGACGTCCTTGCAGAAGGTGGACATATCGTGATCATGCTCCCGTCGTCGATCAAGGAGGTGCAGGCAAGCGGGAAGAAAATCGTGAGCGTTTTGGGGAACGTGCATCAGCCTGAACACAGGGAGATCGGGAGGGCGCTTGCAAGGCATCTGCCAGGATTGATCGAGGCGGGGGAGATTACGGTGCGTATCTCGTCATGAGACTATTGTCATTCTTCATATGTGTTCCATCTTCGACATCAATTGCTGATTGTGATGCTCTTGCACCGATGCAGCCGAACCAGGTTGAAGTCGTCCCCGGCGGTTTGGATGGAGTAGCGCCTGGCTTGGAGAGATTGAAGAACAACCTTGTCAGTGGTAGGAAGTTGATAGTTCATCCTAGGGAGATTGTGACGACGTGAGGTGTTCCGAACTCTATGCGAGTATGAGATTCTGAGAACTACAGCGGTCCCCCGCCAACTAACATATGAGATGGGGGCTTGTGGAGCGCTGGATGTAAATTTACCAATAGATTGTACGGGTTGTTTAATATTCATTAGTATCTATATATGCGTCGTGGGGTGGGTCTTCGCCAGTGGTTAAGGTTGCGAGTATGGATATCTTACTAGTGGTGAATGGACGTGGGGCTTCCACTCTCTAAACAACGTTCCTTTCGACTACACACTGGACAGACAACAACTGTTGTCGAACTTCATGATGTAACGGTGAGAAATGAAGGAAAATTTGTCCGCATCCTTCTTCGCGATGACAAACTTCGTGTTTTCCACCTCGGGGACCACCCCAATGGAAATAACGTCACTGACACCACCAAGTTTCTTCACGGGGTCCAGCCCACCAGGGTTCACGTCATGCCTCTCACCAACGGTACACTGGAACATGACATGTACACGATAGGACGCTGGACATAGAGAAAGTCAAAAGTGGGCACTACGCCACCTTTGAAGAAGTTCCTAGAATACGTCCCCGTAGAGATAGTCACCAAGGCCAAAACCCTAGGACCAACGCATTCGAAACGTGCCAATCCTTCCCTCTCCCATCCGACATCACCCTCGATCAAGCAGAGCCAAACCAGGTTGAAGTCGTCCCCGGCGATCTGGATGGAGTAGAGTCGGCCTTAGAGAGACTGAAAAACAGCCTCGTCAATAACAGGAAGTATCTATATCTATGCGTTCTGGGCGGGGTCTTCGTCAATGCTTAAAGTTGCAAGTATGAATATATTTGTGATGGGTGGACGAACGTACGCGCACGATGGTGCTTACCCTGCTTTCCGTTCACATTTCTCAGCACTTTCACTTTCTAATGTCTGCTTCCGAGATGACGTCTGGAGTTGGCCAACCGGCTCGGGATTCATAGCGCCACTAGTCAAAACATACCCTCCATGTTTGATCAATTGCTCATCCATCTCGTATCGATTCATATATCGTCCCCCGCCCATCGAGCACCCGCAACTGACCCTTGGTTGCTCTCATCGCGTACCGATCCCCTATTATCAAATGTCACGAGCACAATATTTACTGAAAGACCTGACCGCCGTATACCCTTAGATCGCAACCTCAGAGATTCAAGTTTTATTCCTCACCTGCTTCCATGCACTGACCACCTTCCACCTCAAGGCCTCACCACTCGCGCAGCGCAAACTTCTTCATCTATACACCCGTGGATTCTCTCAAAAACTCTACCGGGGCAAAAGAAAAAAAATCATGTCGACAGATGATCACACCGAATCTATAAGAAGAATCGCGACCCTTACCTCGCGTTAACTCGTACGCTGCGAACGTGCTCCCAGCTGCAGGTATACTGTAGGTCGTAGCGACGACATCAGTTGAATCACCATAAGAACAAGAGGCTTGCGCCTTTGCCTTACCTTCTGAGTACTATGGTGCGTTGTTGATCAGTACACCGAAAGCCATGAAAAGAACAGCAACTCACAAGATGGAGTCAACCCCCTGAACAAACCCGCACTATTCAACGACAACATCAAGACTTATACCAAAAGCAGATAAATAGATTGGACGGACAATCCACCCTCAGCAACGACAGTCCTTAGCTCTGCATTGATATACGACCATGGTCTCGAAGCGGGAGGCGTGGAACGAAGTTGAATACGTGATTTGATGACGTCTATGGAACATGCAGTTATACGGTTAGCCAACGCGGCACAGCACGGGCATCACTAAAACAAGGGGGGACGTACCCAGTGGGTAACACGAGAGCCAATACGCGATCTATGCGAAAAAATGAGGAAGTGGGAAACGTGGATCAACGACAGAGAACCACCGAGAATGGGTGACACGTACTCCGCCCATCGATCCACTTGCAAGCAGTGCCCATACAGGTACCTGTTTACCATATCGCGCTTGGAATTGGCGTTTTGAGAACTCGAAGGCTGAGAGGTCGAGGAGCATGTGTCGTGTATCAGACATATGTACGTTCAGGGTGCTGTATATGAGTGCTCTTGTCACGCGATGAAGAAGCGAAGAAGGTACGCACCTGCGTAGAACCTGGGGAAGGCGGTCGGTGTTAGTGAAGATACTCCTACGTAGGAGAGTGCGGGAGAAGTGGGAGAGGATTGCTTTACCCTGCATATGCGGGAATTTCTCTTGCGACAGTAACCTGGAGGAGATGGTTTCGAAAACCCAAGTCAGCAAAACGATTCTGTCCGTTCCATTCGAAACTTGCAGGAACGATATTATTATACGAGCCACCGATGTGCCCGCGTTGAACGGAGCATTTCCAAACCACGCACCACGAGCACCACCGATCCATCAACCGACCCGATCACAAGTACCACCAAGCCATGAAATAGAAATACTAAGAGAAACTTACCCAATACCCCCTCATGACCCCCTGCTTAAGCCCCCACTCTCTCCACATTTCACGTGCGACGTCCCGTAGCCGCTGATCAGTGGCAGCGCCGTATTGACCTTGCATTCGGACTTTGAACATTTCAACTGTGCGCAGACAGACAGGGTGGGGCCGTAGGTTAGGACTCCACCACGAACATCAACAGGGAGAGGAGTTAAGGGGCAACAGACGAAGGAGACGATAAATAAAACAGAGCCACCCACCGGGACTAGCAAGTACAGCATTGGCAAATCCCGCCATACCCCCCGCAAGCGCGATCTGCTGAATACTCAGCTCCGGGAAGGGTGATATTACGCGTTTGGAGGCCGCGTAAGAGGCGAAAAGGAGAGAGTTGACCCCCGCGATGCCGAGGAGAGGGCTGGCCATGCCTGGGGGGTTGCCGTGGGGAGGAAAGGGACAGTATTAGATGCGTTTGGAGTGTTGGATTAAAACGTTGATACAACGAAAAATGATTCAAGTTTGGGTCATACCGGACAGGGAAAAGGAGCGAGAGACATAGTACGAACCCTTATACAACGCAAAAAAGCCCTCCTTTCTAAGCGTCCTCACGAGGATGTCCATAGGCCCCTTCTATAAAGCAAGAATAAAACCACACTCATTAACGCCCCATCCAGTCTGGTTCCTAAACACAAAAGACGCAAGCAAGAGATTTAACTCACAAACAGACCCTCTGCATGACCGTGTCTCGTTAGAACAACCATGCGACAATGCGGGAATATGGAAGGAGAAAGAGGAAGGAGAACGCACTCGGAGCAGTTTGCGCACGCGTCTTGATAGTATCGAGTGGCTGACCGACGAGGACTTGTGCAGCGCCTCCAAAGCTCCCCGCGATAAGATCGTTTGATGTGGAGGTGTAGGGAATTGGCATGGCTGCAGGTAGTATCTGTTGGTTAGAAGTGTCCGTTTACTGGCCTTGAGAGCGTCTGTAGACTAGTTAGATGGCCCGGTGGGGTGTTGGGAGTTGAAGGAGGATAGGGAACACAGGTACATGCGCACGACTGACGTGATCCTTTGCACTCACACGCTGGTTATCACGCTATCATGAGATTTTGTTTCGCTTGTTCGGTTTGTCTGGACTAGTAGGATCGTATGGTACAATATGTGGTCAACACATGCAGTTAGCTAGCGTATGACGGCTTTTCATAGAGCTCAGCTCTAATTCGTACCAGTGACCTCTACATCAAGTAAATAACTACCAATCCACCACACTTCAACTCGACGAGAACGGTAATATTCTGAATCACTGGAATTTCTAGTGATAACGGCCCCTCCATGTCCAGCTTTTCCTCATAATGGCATTACATCTCACACTCTAATACTCCCCTTCTTCCCTCCATTACCACCAAGACTAGTCCACCACTTCTCCCCATCCGACCCGGTTCCCATCTTCCTGCTCCTACCCGCTTTGCCACTCGTACTCCCTCGCAAACCCTTCCCCTTAACATCTTTCCCCTCGCCGGCCCTCCTTACAACGATCGATAACCCCGACGAGACACCTTTCCGTGTAACTGGATCCGGAGCTGGATCTGAGTCTCGCTTTTGTTTTGGGGGTTTAGATAAGGTCGCTAGGTGGAGAGTCGGGGATTGCGCTCGTGTGGGTGACGATGGCGGAACTCGTGTATTCGATGGAGACGGAGAACGTGACGATGGCTGTGGTATTAAGGATCCCGACGCCGACTCATGATCAGTTCGTTTCCGTTTCTCCCCACGCACACTCGGTTGCTCAGGGGCGGGCGAGGATCCAGAGGCAAGTTTAGCCCCGAGCGCTGATTTTGATTCCCCTTTGGATTTCGATTGTAAGGGCCGCAACCTGCTCTCCCATTGTTTTTTGTACAGACGAAAGAGAGCCATCGTAGCGCGTGCATCTGTAACCTGTCCGTCGAGTGCATGTTACGGGTGTGAACGTCAGCAGCAGCATTCAATGCGATGGTAACAACGTCGAGCCAGCGATGGGGAGAAGTGGCTCGGTTGATAGAGAAAAGCTGATGCATCGGGAATGTATGCTTACACTGCTATGTTCACCGCCCTGAATCGTGACCGCTAGCTCTTGTTGGACGAGTACGCGCAATGCTGGACGACGCGATTTGACGAGTCGGTGTTTGAACGCTAATGATTGGGTATCGCGAAGTTGCGGGGATGGGTGGGAGAGCAGGAGAGCCTGTATGCGCCAGTATGCGGATCAGGACAATGCTTTGAGTAACGCATGTACGAGGAAATGGACCTTACACCCACCTTGAGATCGTTATATACTGCGTGCCCGACGAGTATGCTATCTTTGATCAACTCCGCTACGGTCTTTTGTACTTCATCGAAGGATTTCGCTATGCAGCATCAGCCTCCGATTATACAGCTACACCAGAACAGGGTGAAATCTTGATGGATGCGCTTACCTCCCCCACCCAAATCATCCCTCCTCACCCCACTCCACTGCGTCCGGTAATCGATAACCCGCTCCCGTTGTCGAACGAACACGTCCAGTATGACGGCCCCTGCATAATTGACGATGCTGACACGTGCAAGGGAAGATTCAGCACCGTCAATGCCGACGCCGACCATTTCGCAGTCGATGGCCAGGTATTTTCCGGGGCTGGGAGGGATGAGTTTATCGTGGGTGTGGAGTGGGTACGGAATGAGTATATGAGAGGGATGTGAGGGAATAAGCAAGTAATGAGGACGTACACGACTTGCGAAGATCGATACTCTACTTTTCCCAGTATCATCTTTCTCAATTCCGCTATTGACTCCCCGTTCTTAGTCTCCGTCGTGTCTAGATCCAGTTCCTCGTTGTTTGTATTGTGTTTTGATCGGATAGATGGAGCAGAGGATGCACCCCTAGGGAAGGTGGTGAACATAGATGAGGAGGTAGGCGCGGTTGAGGCTTCGCCATCGATCTTTCTTCGCTTTCTTGGCGGAAACTGTTTCTTGCTCCCTTGTGGAAGAACCTTTACAGCACGAGCATGAGACCTCGTTTGCCACATAACCGCTACGATCCAAGGACGCACCTTCTGCAGTGCAAGCCAATTTGAAGACGCAGTGGCACTATCTCTGTTTAAATGACATGAAGGAATGAAGAGGGTCTCACTACATTTGTGATGAAGATACGCTTTTCGACATTGGGTCGATGTTTGATCGAGCTTTTTGCACTGTTGCGTAGGTCGGGAATGTTGCACCCGACGACTCGGGAATCTCGGATTGTCCTAGTGATCTACTCAAATAATGTAAACGTCAAGCTTGCTTGTTGAGCCGCCTAGAAAGTCGAACGCTGAGCTTCGATACTACTTAGTCTTCCCTAGGTAGCCCAAAGAGTCGAAGTAAGACAGTCGTTATTTCTCGATACTACTGGCGTCTGACTGTGAAGATTTGAGGGCAAGGTTAGTTCCGATATCCGATACCGCTTTCGATGAGGCAAGCGGCTTTCTGACCAAGTTTGGCATGAACATTTATTGACTACTGACGATTTGGAGCTCATGTAAAGCCTACAGTTCACAGTTGCCTCCACAGGCCCGCTGAACTTAACGTGAGGTTGAATGGGTCGGGTTATGTAAATTGGATGGTTTCTACGTGGAATGCTTGACTTCTTCCCTTGTTCAATGCACGAGGCAGCAAGTCGTAATTGTCACATCAGAGTTCGCACTACCACTGATCAAATAGTTGAACCAACTTTAACCAACCCCATCTCTCTTCGGTCTTTTGTTCAAACGTTTCATGCCTGGGAAACCAAAGTCAGGTCCACCCTACAACGACCCTCCCCCTGGGACATATGTCGTCGTGACGAATCCATGGGGGATGAGCACTAATTCGCGTGCACGTGGACAGTCTGATGTCAATAGAGTAGCTGCTTGGCTGGCAGTTGTGCTTCGGGAGGCTGGCGTTATCTATGAGCGAGTACCAACTGTTGAATGTGTATACGGGATGGGAACAGTGAGTGTGTTTCAGTTTTTCGACTTTTGGTCGGGGTCTCATGGATGTGTTCGAATGGATCTGTAGCGTGACGAAATCATCATCCAGTTTCCAGTGGGTACCGATGTCTTCCCGTTACTCGGTGAACACCTCTGGGCGAGAATAACTAAACAATGGTCGGGCTCTCCCGGCGATCTGCGTTCCAGCTGCGTCTTCCTATATAACTGGCAAAACAACGGCGATCCAGCAAATCGTAAGCAGCTCTCAATGTACTTAACAAATAGCTCTTGGTGTGTTAAGAGACACTGGCGTGTTGCGGATGTCTGCGCTTGGCAGCATGCTGAGAAAGCGACGAGGGAGGAGGTGACACTGAACGTTGGACGCTAACATATTTCCCACAGATAACTGGACAGAAAACTATCCAAACTCCATGCCTCCCGGGTCCGTCCCTTCCAGATCACCTTATCCTCCCCCGACCTGGACACGTCCCCCTCCAAGACTCACTAACTTCGTTCATTCCCTTCCGCGCCCACCTACTCCGCCTCCGTTGCCTGCCCTTCAACTAGAGTCGGAGCTGGGCCCCGAGCCTACTATGTTGTGCTCACCTGAAAAGGTGGTCCCTGCGTTCATACCTCAAAGTGAAGGCAAAAACCAACCTGGAGTGTGTGACGGAGGGAAACGCCCTGTGACTCAGAGTCCAGCGGTGAGCGAGTACCACTAGTTCATAAAGCTCATCGTTTCTAATTACGCCGACAACCCAGCCCGAAGAACAACCGCCACCAGAGAACACTGTAAGGACCCTCGCGTCCTTGCATTCTCTTCGTTCTTGACCCCTTGATACCCTACAGTCCCTTTTCAGCCCATACCAACCTCCACCTCAACACCCCTCTCATGCCCATTTCCTCGACCAAAATCAGCAACACCCTCCTACACCCTCAGAACTTACCCCTGAACCCAAGTTCATCAAAAAACTCGATCCGTACGAAATAGGTGAAGTCCCACATGCTGGAACACGCACTGCTCACTATTTAACATTTGTCATTTGTCCTCATCGCAGAGGAAGATGCTCTCGATCTGCTCCGCTCACTGAGACCCGATCCCGATCCCTCGCAAGACTCACAAGATCAAGACATCAAACAAGATCCGGAAATCGAGGTCAAGATAGAGGAAATCCATACTAATAGTGTTCCTGGTACGGCCCCTTATTTTTCCTTCCTCCATCTACATCAGACAGGATCGTTTGACCGAGAACACGGCGCAGGGTACAAACCTTCGTTAGCACTGCTCGAGGCGTTCAATACACTGAGGCACGCCCCTTCACATATTCACCAACCCATTCAAGATCCTCGGAAACGGCCCCTAGAGGGTGAGTCATCTGCCCTGTCATTCATCATTGGCTTGTCTTTGAGGGAGGTTTTCATAGCATCATCGCCGCCGTTGGCGAAACCGGGGTACCAGCCCTCTGCAGAACTAGAAGCTGCGATCAATAGTCTGTTTCAGAGCACTGGTGCTACATCGGCGAGCACAATGACGACGGTGACGAATAGCGAACCTCGGACGACACAGCCCCATCCACAAGGGGGTTTGGGTAAGATACCTGTTTTTTGGTTGTCCGTGTGAGATGACCACCTCGAAACAGTTAGTGTCAAAAGGGAATACGTAGACGATGAAATCGAGTCACCATGTATGATTCTGCACGTTAACTTTCCGGGAAAACTTACAATGACTTGGTGTATGTGTAGGTGGGAAGAAGATAAAATTGGAACAACCTTGACATAATCTGTTGGTATATGGCTATCGGAGGACACATAGTCTCATATTGCATGTGTGCTTACCCCAGGGTGCGATGGATACCACTCGCAAATTGTATTACGACTATCGGTCCTGTAAGAACGAGTAACGCATTTCGGATGAGTCTGATCGCTGACTCGCGTTCTCCCTCTGAGCGTCCTAAGGGCTTGTTCGCAGGATCCGAGGTAAGACGACGAGTCGCGTTTTATCGTCAACGCAACGATAACTTACGGTCACATCACGAGCGGCGTGCGCGTACAGGTACAAGAAAATCAACGACCCACCTACCATCGCCCCTCAGCATCACAAACTGACCCTCTGGTCGGTGACATCCATTGCGTCAGCCCACAGACCGGCACGACGTCACCTGAAATATTACGGCTCCCGCAGACATCGCTTTAGGCTGGCGCTAGATAGCAGTTGCTATATACAGCAAAGATCACAGAGTTTCTTGGCGTGCACTCCCAGGACGACGTGAACGCCAGTCTGTCGTGCTTGGTTAGCAACCTCTAGCCTCCGAGTCCTCCCCAAATCTGTCGCCGGAGGCACTCCTACCCTCTTTCGCTCCCCACTCTGGCCTTTATCACTGTTTTTAAGTCATCTCGCCAGTCGGAAGAGTCTGTCGGTCTCACTCCGCCCTGTAACCTATTTCACAAGGGCGCCATTTCTGGAAACATCCTGTTCGCACTCCAGTCACTGAGGTCATGCGACAAACGCAACATCGTTCATTCGGCTCAATGGGTTCATCGTCTGACATTCAACTGATCCACTCAGCGGTTAGTAGTTGGGAGGAGTGAACGCAGGAGACCGAGGAAGAAACAGTCTTGTAAACCACAGCAACCATACACCAGTACGGACCATCTTCTCTGCTATCCCCAAACCGTCGCTTAAGACGCTGGCGCTTCCTCGCCCGATTAGGTTCCGCGGAACTCTCAGGCCCTACATCAAACGCTGGTCCATCCACTTCCTCCAACACCGCTCCCGCAGGACGCCCCTCGAGTTCTGTGCTCCCTCGGACGACAGCTGGGATGATATGGATCGCTGCAGCCAGTCCCTCGACTATTTCTGTGTTGGTCTACGTGCGAACCGAGAGAGATTCCGTCCGTAGCGGGAGAAGTCGCATGAGAAGCGGGCGAAGGAGGAAAAGAGGGCAGAGGCTGATGAAAAGGAGATGACCCCACATAAGCGGCGCAAGAATTGAGTGTGAGCATTGTGAGGAACGCACGCCATTGTATGTTGCATTCATCTGACTTGATAGCCTTAACGTTCTCTGACTTGTTCGTTGGTTCCCCTGCGTAGGTGAATTTTCATTCGTACGTTGCATCTCGTCATAGATCAGGGGTGGATATGACCGGACACTAGATCGATGGGGCCAAAAATTCGATAGCAAGAGAAGATACTCCCGCGTGAGAGAGTGCAGGACTGTCAAGCGAGAAAGGATTGATGTATGTACAAGTATAGAGAAAAGCAAAACGGATATACGAAACCACCACACTGCCTCAAAATCGCCACACCCCTAGGTGCAGTCGTTCCTCCTAATGCTCCCCCTCACTCATCCATGATATCAACAACCGACTCGAGCGCCACCTTGGGCTTAAGTAACACTGTAATCTCCCACTGCTTCTCCTTCTCACCAACCATCCCCACCCTCGTCTTCTTCCTCAACCCCAAATCCGTCGCACACAACACCTTGGGCACCCTTCCACCTCTAGCCCTCTGAGAGCTCCCGTCTTCGTATGAATCTTCCATCATCGTCCCATCAAACGCCGTCCCCGGTGGCACCACCAGCACTTCCAAATCACCTGAAGTAACGTCCTCGCCAATGATCTTATTCACGCGTATAGCAAGAGAAACGAGGAACGATATCTTCTCTCTGAACTTGGATGACAAACCTGAGGCGATGTCAGATTTAGATGTGGTGCACCCAGCGGTGAGGAGGATGTCGGAGAGGTCTGAGATCATCTTGGTGGCGATTTTGAAGGTGAGTTGGAGTTCGTCGAATTGGGTGTGGGGGACGTGTGCGCGGGTGAGGGCACGCCAGCGACCTGATATGGCCTGGGCCTCTACGGGCGTGAACGTGGTTCATGTTCCGTCAGTCAGTCCGTCAAGTCAGGCGGCCAGCAATTATACGGAGGTAACTCACCTTTATCACGCACGCTCTGGTAAATCGTATCGATGAACAGGTCATGCTCTTCTTCTCCCCCGATGATCCAAGAGCACGCGATCCAGCGTAGCATATAAGTCAAGTACGCCTGGAACGCAATCTGAATCAAAATTGGATCGTCCTTGTGTTTCTTCGTCCCCAAGAAGTGAGCAATGACGCCTCCAATTTTAGCTGATGCACGTGTACCCCCCGCTGCCTGTTCATCTGTCCTGGATTCTCGCATCGTCATCCAAGGGTCGAACAACTCCACCATGGACTCTGCCATGAACGCGGTGCTTTGCAGCACTTCTGCATTGAGCCTCTGGAGGGTATTGATGACCTCGGAGCCCGAGAAGGCGTCGGCAGTCGTGAGGAAGCTTTGGGCGCCTTTGAGCTCCGAGGTACGGTCCTCGAGGAGCGTCAAGACCTGATGGAACTCCTTTTTCAGCGCTGACGACTCCTCTCGTGCCCTTTTGAGTTCTTCGGATTGGGCGTCGAACCGCTGCTTGAACTCAGCGGCTCTAGCGTGAGACTCTTTCGCATTCGACATTTCCCGGCGGAGCTGCTCAACCTCGCGAGTGCTCCGCTCTAGCTCAGGAGCGTGCGCGTCGAGTGCTTTCCTTACTTTTTGCAGCTCTAAACGTGCTTGTGTCCGGTCATAGCTGACTTCGGTGAGTGCAGCTTTTGTCTCCTCAGATTGCCTCGCATGAGTCAGCTTTAACTTCTCGATCTCCGCGGTGAAATTTGCAGTGACAGCGTCCCTATCCTTCCTCAACCGTTCGCGTTCGGCTAAGAGATGCTCGATCCGCTGAGCGTGCTGTTGCATGCTCGTTTTCCACTTCTCCGTCTCTCCGTCGTGCGTCCCCACTAAAGCATCTCTCTCCTTGCGAAGCTGATCAGCCTCAGACCGGAGCTGAGATCTCTCGCGCTTGATTTCGTCGGTTGCGTGCTCGAGCTGTTGGGCCTGCCGATAGAGCATGTTTTTGAGCTTGTCGTTTTCTTCTTTGACAGCGTCTGTCGTGGCGATGGCGATCGTCGAGACCCTTTCTTTCTCTCGTTCCCTCTCTCGGCCTGCCTTGGTAGACGAGCCAGCCCGGTCCCGGTCCCTCTCAGAACGACCGCTAGACCGCAACTCCTTGACCTTCTTCGACAACCCATCCCTCTCCGCCTCTACCTTCAGCTTCGCAGCAGCCACATCGTCGAGCTGTCGGGTGAGCTGTTCGATATCCTTTTGCAACTGCACGATAACACGTTGAGGATTGGTCTCATCCACTTGGCTATCCCCGAGGCGCTCAAAAGTCGCCTCGTCAGCGTCGGGGGACACAGTGGAGGCGGATTTGATGTGCTCCCATTGGGTGTCGTGGTGGTGCGGTGTGGGGGTCGTGAGCTTGGGAGTGGATGGTCTCAGGTTCTTTGGTTTCGCCGTTGAAGGGCCGCTGCCCCAAAAGACGTTGGTCAAGTATGAAGACATGGGGATGGATGATGGGTGGTGTGTTGTGCAGTGGTGGCCGGTGGGCGATAGATGGATATACGACTCAGATGATTGA
Organism: Gyrodon lividus; assembly: GCA_014904945.1. NCBI lineage: Eukaryota > Fungi > Basidiomycota > Agaricomycetes > Boletales > Gyrodontaceae > Gyrodon > Gyrodon lividus. Next base: position 24,647 of record MU127474.1, read on the forward strand.
AATGGCTTGTGAAGACTTAATAGACGGACGGCTGCTGATTCAAGACACGTTTTCTGGGGTTGGTATACGTCCTCAGCAGATGGAAGGAAGGAACTCGGTGCTCGTTGGATGGATGCTAGCAGGCAGGCAATGGGATTAGGTTGCGTTGGGGACGTCACGCACGAGGCAACAACGGCGACCTGGACTCAAGTTTGACTCTTCTGTGACTTGTCTCTGTGCTCCTGACGGATTGCCTCATGCCCGGGTCTCTGCCTCGAGTCCAGGGCATGCAGACACCGCCTCGTCAACGCCTTACTGTTGGTCACCTACATCACACGAGGCGTTCGCCGTTGGGGGCCGAGGCTTGGAGCTTTACATCTAGGCTATCCAAAGAAGGGTAGCCCAGTGGCCCGCGTAGACGTGTTTGATTGATCATTTGGAGCATCGGAGACGGTCACGCCCACCAACTTTCTGTGAGATGAAACGTATAATTACTGCCCGGGCTGACTCGATTCATGCAAGGTGATTGCGAACGTCGTTGGGAAACTTCACAAGGCGAGCTACGTCTTTTCTATGAACGGCCTTGGGCGGTGTCCGTTACCCTGGATTCTGGAACGGGCATATTGGGGAAATTCACAACTGGCCAACTTTGCCCCCTCGTCAACGTCGTCCAAGTTGTTCGCGAGCTTGTCAGGATACTACATACTAGATTAATTATGGTACAACTAAGCGTATGTCGATATGCTTGTGTACAAAACGTTGAGAGAGCTCGATCTGTCCACTTTGAAGGCTACATCATTCTCACTCCTACCCTCGCCCTCTGCAAAAAATCGTGAGTATGCCCCGATTCAAAATGTGTCATCGAGAACCGAGGCTGATCGGGGCTTATAACGTATATACAAAGTGTGATAGCGACCTATGCATAATCTATCCTATCCTATCCCTATTCCATTCGGTGTGGTCCGTCTCCCAACGTTGGCCACATGCCTGTCACCTCCAATCACACCACAGAACGAATCGCTTCATTCATACCTCAAGATAAAGATATTGCCCTCCTTCACCGACAAGATCACAGCCCCTTGGCTCTGATCAATGTTAATCGTCTCAACCCCATCCAAATCAAGCTCGTCCGGTATCTCAAGCGTACGAACCACCGCTTCCTCTCGAGCCCGTCTCGCTTTGCCTCGTCCGTGGTCAACCGCGGTGAATACCGGCGGGAACGTGACGAATCGAAGACACTTAGGCACGCGATGGCGGCGTGGGTCAAAGATCGTGCCGTCACCGTCATGTGGGTTTGTTGAGGCCTCACCGCCACTGCCGTGATAGTGGTGACCATTCGAAGCGGAAGTCGATTCAGATCCAGACCCATCATCAGACATGCCATCAAACAGCTCTGCATCATCTTCCACTTCATCGTCGCTATCCACAAACGTTGCATCTCCCACGAGTCGCGACGCATCGACGCCATACACCCCTCCAGGTTCCGCAGCGTATTCAACCCAAACGGCGTGTCCAAAATCGACGGCTACGAGTGGACGCGGTCGATCACCGGCATCGTCCTCGTCACCATGATCCCCTGCGCTATCGAGAACACAGACGACTTCGAAGGGCGTAGAGACGTACCAAAGATGAAGCATCTCGTCGTCTCTGTCTTCCTCCGAGTTGGAGTTTGGGGAGGATGAGTTGGGCTCGGATGGCGCGGGCGGGTCGCGGACAATCGGTACACGGAAGTAGTGCTGAGCGAGTACAAATCGTGTGCGGTGCGTGTTGGCATCGTGTGCGGCGAGGAGGACGACAGTACAGCTCAACCGGGGGACACCAGGTAATGTCGGCCACCATTGTCGGACGAAATGCGCTGACTCGGGGTACCAAGGCGGGAATGGATACGGATTTGGGGCCGGTTCTGTGGATACTTCGAGTGGCGTAGTGGCGCTATCTGATACCACCGCATTAACGGCAGGCGGTGGGAGGACATTGGGCGCAGTTTCAGTTTGTGGTGATGAAGAGGATAAGGTACGTGATGAAAGTCCCGAATGATGTTCATCTTCGCTATGTTCTTCAGAGTCAACCTCCCTCATTTTCCCCTTGCCTTTCGCACTTGCTGAGGGTAACGGAGAGAGTAAACCAGTCTCGTCCTCCCCAAGAACATCGTTTTCTTCAGCTCTTGCCTTGCCTTTCGCCCTGGAGCCCTCTTCTACAGCTTCTTGCGGCCATTCATCCTCTTCTCCCGTCTCGTATTCCGAGTGTTCGTCATCAAACGAGGTCTCTTCCTCGTTAGTCTCGCCGTCGAGATTGCCCACGGACACGGTAGACGACGAAGGTCCCTCACCCAGCTGCTCCGACTCAATATCTGGAAGAGAAGATTCGTGAGCTTCAACATTATCAGCTCCCTCTCCAGCTCCCGCCTCAACTGGTCCCGCGCTGACAGGTTCCACATCGGGGCCAGTACTCGACACGACGGTCGGGAACACAAATTTCTTCGAAATCGATTTTATAGGAGGCAGTCGAGTCGAGATCATGGGGAGATTGTCGCGGCAAAGCGGTGAATCGTAGTTAGTGGATTCGAAGTCGTTATCGCCCGTACCAGGAACGATGAGGCTGGGCCGCCGTGGTTTGCTAAAGTTGCGGAGAGTGTTGAGCGGGTAAAAGTGTTGGTAGGCAGCGTCTGCTTCTTCTGAGTGAATAACTATCTGGTCTTCGTGTAAGATGCAGGACCAGTTGGATGATATAATCTGTAAAATGATTTGTGGATTAGACACATCTCCACGGACAGGTGTTTGGGAGGTTCACTACGAACCACTGCCAAAAAAATAACAAAAAGATAACGATACTTACGCAGCCAACACCGGTGTCCACGAACACATACTCATCTTTTGCCCAGTCGAGTAAAACATATAACCCTAAAATGGGTAATCAGAGAGAGGGAACAAAACCGTTCGTCTCTCCATTACTCACCAATGGTATTACTGCTAGCGACCCATACAAACGCGCTCAGAAGGCGACGCGGTGGATCCAACAGGAAAACGTTCATTACCACTCCAGTTGTGTGAAAGGACGTTAACGGAAAAAAGTCAGGTTTCGGTTCGGGTGTGGGTTCCATTGGTGGACATTCAACAGCAAACGTTGCGCGCAGAGAGGCTCGAGTGCCTATCATAGCTGGCATACATCTGTTGGAGGGAAAAAATGGACAGAGTGAGGTCGTTGGGCATGGGCAGATTGTATTTCGGGGCAACGTTTCACGGTCAAATTCCGTGTAGTCGGGAGAGGGGGGAATGGTGCGCCCTAATATCGGAGAACTTGGAGGGAGAATTGTTGCCGTATATTCCGTCCCGCCTGAAGTGTGAAGAGTCGAATCCTGCGGGGATGATCCTTGGGACGCTGGTGGGGACGTTGCGGGGCTCTTCAGAAGAGAACTGTAATGGGATTCGGGAGTGATAGTTGAGGGTTGCAACAGCGGAGATGCGGCGGGCGTTCGATAATCCCGCGGGTCGGGCGGGAACGCAAGTTTCATGAGGACAAATTCCATAACTCGATTGTCATCGTAGCTGGTAATCCGGTTAGTACAAGGTATCAGGCTCTACCGACTCACTTACGATCCCTCCAAAACTCTTGCCATCGTGAAATACACCGCTCGTTCGTCAAATTCAACGCGGCACTTCCATAATTCCCACTTCTTTTCACTATTCGAACCTTCGTCGTCATCGTCATCGTGATCTTCTACCATCTTGTGTCTATTGCCCTTGACAGTATCTTTGGGGAAATGCTCGCCACTACCACATTGCATCGCTAACGTCCGCGGGTCCCACTCCGCTAAACAAACATCGCGAGCAACGTCCCAGCATATGACACGGCCGCTCTTAGTTGCACAGAGAGTGTACGAAGACGTTATCGGGGATAACCAATCAATCTCCTCATTTGGAGGAGCCGAGATCTTTGTATACCACTGACGTTGTCCATCGGAAGTCGCGGACCCTGGAGCCGACAATGAAAACGATGACCTCGCGGGTCTGGGGGCACGGACTCTCCATGCCTTCTCAAACCTATGAGCCCTGTCTACTGCCTTGATAAGATTTTGGGTCGATAAGTCAGCAAGACGCTGGAAGGCTGGTAAAGGCAACGGCCGCGAGCGGGCAAGTAACCCATGTGCCAGAGCACGATAAACGGGCCGCGTAAGAGTGAACGAGCGCAGCGATTTGCACGTCTATGATTTATGCATATAATTTTCTGCTTGGCAAAACTACAGAAAGAAACTTACGGCCTGGAGATAGTGCACATCATCAGTGCTTAGATATTGGGCGATGTTGAACAAAAGATTGTAGGGGAGAATATGGAGTGCCATGAGCGTGGTTTAATTTACGAAGTTACTGTTACTCTGGCTGATAATAATATGAAACAACTGGTTGGTGAAGAGGATGATCGTTGATGGTCGAAGTTGTGGATGAGGATATGGGAATCAGAAAGTTGTTGCGGGGGCGGCACGTTCAAGCTTGCAAAGCCTTATTTTGGACCAAAGAGACAACCACGTGGCAATCAAAAAATGATCCTCGAATGATCTATACCGTTTCATGGTTCGACTTCACAGGCCGACCTACACAAGGCCTAAGCATCGCAATATAATAAGTTACGATACGACATGAAGCAATGAAAGAAAGGAAATGTGAGTAAGTTTGATAGTTTGTGCATGATTCAGAATACTTTCATTGCCCAGGCGATCTACCGTGACTTACATATCTGACTGTGTCAAGACTCAACATGTATCAAAGACACTCGTGAAAAAGAAGCGATGATCTCCCTAGGCCGTCCTTTCGGAAGGTAGCAAATCCACCCACAACACGTCATAGCACCGTTATTATGACTGAACAGCGTGCGTTAGGCAGCGAGTGCGCACCATGTAGTCTTAAATCGTTCATCCACCGGATGGTCTCTAGCTATGGGTATCGAGCGATTCGCCAGACGATACGTGCGACTAGTATGGTGCTAGAAAGATGAAAATTGAAACTAGATCTTTT
>MU127474.1:29924-48670 GCA_014904945.1 Gyrodon lividus
TGTCAGGTTACGTTCTAGTTGCGTTGCACTTTGCGGGTCTCTCATTGGCCAAAATGACTGTAAGTGACTCAAGAAGAGCCAAGTACCTGTACCATACCAAAATGGGTCGGACCTCTGCTCATACATCAGGAAAACAGTGAGGAAAAGATAAACCATTATATTGATGTGATGGTGATGATAATGGCATAACCCACATTGTAATCCCTCACCATTGATTACCTTTCCCCCTCTTGTGGTTATAATTCGTTATCTGCTCTTTGCCATTTTCCTGATGTAAATGCAGCTTTTTCTGACTTCAACAAGAACTCGAAGAAACCGAAGTTCAAGTTCCTGACCAAATGAGGGTGTTTGTTTGACGTGACTATTCGCCTTGAATGGCAGTAGGTATTAGGGTGTATGCAGGAACACCACGCAGCAGCGCTGACATGGAATCAAAACGTGCCGGTTGCAGTTTCAAGTTAAACAGGGGTGACTGGTGACCGGTGACTAGTGGCTGCTCCGGGGAGCAATCAGTCAGTGGATGTCAAGGGAATTGATGACGGTACCTACAGTATGTAATGAGGAGAAAGAAAAGAAAGGTAAGGAAAGAAAACAACGGACCAGCGGAAGATAATCAACACACAGCGTCAAACACCCCTAGTCCTCCTCGTCCTCCTTAGGCGAGGTGGGTGGTTTAGAAGACGTAACACCGACGACGCATCGAGCTTGCCATTCATACCGGCGCCTACATCGGCAGTGGCAGGACAGCCCTGAGCTTGGTCCTCGTTCCGTAGCATTTACAATACTAACATTGTGCGTGTTGTGCACTCCAAGGGGAGAGAACAACTTGAACTAAACGGGGAATTTGGGAGGTGTCAATGCACGTCGCTCGCTGTAAAAAAACACTCACCGAGGCCTGAGGGACCATTCGGAGTTAACTACATTGATTCAATTTCAAACACTTCATAGACATCTAGATTTCGTCGAGAATCTCTAGCGTCGCTGATGCTTGCTGCAGGTCCAACCTCAAGTACTAGTAGTGTGACTATAGTGCCACAGGCTCCTCTCTGTTGTCCCTGCAGGAGTGCCTGAATACATACGCCAGTGCCCAGCTTGACTATCACCCCATCCATCCTACATTTCTGCTTCTTTCATTATATACCTAGGCATGTATTTATTTTTATGAACATTGGTGTATTGCGTCAACCCCCGTGTGACACAGTTAAGCTGAGAGGGGAGAGAAACCGAAATACGAGAGGACAATGAAACAATACGTTTGATGGACCAAAGCGCTCGGTCGGTGAATCCGAGAGGACTGAATTCGATGCTGATATGAGAGATACATGAGGTCCAAACGTAAGTGGCACATGGCCTAGCACGGCAAGTGACTCTGAGACTGAGAGTAAGAAAGAAGAACCAGATACCTAGTGATCCAAGCATGAATCCGTCGTCAAAGGAGTGGAACTGTAATGTAGTTCATGCGACGTGTCTAGAAATCGCCGACTTTAATCCCTACGAATTCGATACAATATTAATATTGGCATGATGTTGTCAGATCTTGGACCGTCAAACCTTCTAGGTATCTGATCTCATTGTCCCCTGTCTCGACGATCGTGCCTTTCCCGGTCGACGGACCCACTGTCCCTTTGCCCTGCGCGATCTCGTCCACTGTACCCACTCTCCTTTTTATCCCTCCCCCTATCTCGGTGGTCGTCACCGTAATCGCGACCACGCTCGCGTTGGTCATCTCTGTCCCTATCCCGGTCCCTATAGTCCCTCCTGTTGCGGTCACGGTTGTCGTTGCGTTCCCTTCTTCGATCACGACCATCGTACCGGCTCCTCTCTCTGTCTGACACACGTTCGTCTCTCTCCCTTCGCGGTGGGGAACGCGAGCCGAGCCTGGACACGGTCCCGGACCTGCTTCCTCCGCTCTCACCTCTCCCGCTCTCACCTCTCCCACTCTCTTTCCTCACGACAGGGATATAGCGCTTTTCTGGTCCCCTCTGCTTTTCCCGCTCCCATCATCATCCGGCTCCCGTTCTTTCGCGCCAATACCCAGCAAAGCAGGTCGTGCTTGTGGCAGGTACGGCTCAGTAAGACCGCTTTTCTTTCCCTTCTCTGATTTCGATGCCACGATCCCGTCCGCCCAGCCCATGCCGCGCAACATTGCGACACCAAACGCTTCGATGGGGACACGAGCGTAGTCCTCGACCGTAGCGACGTCCGGCAGTTCTTGAATGTCTTGCTGCAACGCGTCAGCCTCGGACAGTGCTGGTACGGGGATAATGTCGATAGTATGTAGAGCGGACGAATCGTTGTCGCCTGCGAGAATAGCGCGGAGAGCTTTCTGGTCCTCTGTTTCCTCGACGATCTTCGTCCTGGCTTGATCTGCAGAGACTGTTGTCGTCGTCGTTTCAATCTCCTGCATAGAAAATTCTTCTTCGAATTCGACCTTGACTCGTTTCTTGATCTGTAGTCCGGATAGTTGGGATCCAGAGTTAATGGCATCCTTCGTTCCGAGACCGCCGACACTACCATCTGTGCCTGTAGCAGCGCGAGCGGAATCCGGAATAAAGGACGGCGTGGAACGGGAAGCTGCCGTACGGCGTCGGCGAGCTGCCTCGCGCCAATCAGGATTTGGTTGCGATGGAATGACGAGGGGTCCTTCGGGCGCTTTCTTCTTCTTGTCGTGTAAACTAGAGTGGAGAAAGCCACGATGTACACATCATATGCAAGAGATGCAAAAGCTTTTGTAAGCTGAATCTTACCAGAACATGATGTGCAACTGGAATAACGCACCGCTGAACGCCGAATTGGTCGAAACCGGTTACAGGTTCATCTTCTTCGTCGCTTGAATCCGTCTGATAGCTGGTAGTCTTTCGTGGCCCTGTGCCATTTGTAAACACGATTCCGTGTTCGCCGTCGTCATCCGAGTCCTCTCGTGAACCACACGTCCGAGGAGAACCTGCTAGTGGGCTTCCACTGGCGGAGCTACCAGCGCTGGTGAGATGACGAGGGAGTGCAGGGACCTTGAATTGAGCGTCTGACTCTGGACCAGACGATGAAGGGCGGGATGTCGGTGTGGGACGACGGATTGTGAAGGAAAGCTTTGATGCAGACATTTCGCTCGTAGTCGTCGTCGTGAATATGGTGCAAACCTCATTCTTGAATTTGATTGGGTCAATGTCACGTGAGAACGAAATCAGGATTCAGCTTACCACTGCCAAGCGACAGCGAGCTCATTGACTATTGCCTCGAGCGACTGACAACGGACGAATAAGAATGAGCACTACGAATGGTCTTGTTGTACTTCGGCGGCTTAGCAGGTCTCCTACATGCCGAAAACATATCACGCATTCCTACTTCCGCAGTTCTAGCTCAAATCTTCCCCGCTGTACACTCTCTCGGTTGCGGACACAGGCATACCAGTCTCCGATGCATCTAGGAGCCCCTACAGTTCCTTCTCACCCACGCTACCTATCTCTATCTACTTCTCAAGCCGCTCGAGCCTCTGAAATTCCGAAAGCACCTACTGTGCTTCTCACATCGCCAACCGCCAAGGATCTAGAGGAGCAGGAGCTTGACGCCGACTTGATAGCCGAAGACCAGATCAATATCATTCTCACCACCCGTGCAGCTGAGGTATGATCTCTTTGAATCAACAGGACCAGGGCTAACACCTTCTGTGTAGCAACTCAGAACAATAGCTGCTCGCGAGAACAACCCTGATGTAGCACTGCGCATCAGCGTTGAGTCTGGAGGATGTCATGGATACCAATATAAAATGCAGCTCGCGACAGAGCGTGCTCCAGAGGACTAGTGCGTCGGTCATCTCACCCGTTCTTCCAATGCCTATTCAACCTTCTGGACGTTTATCTTCCTCAGTCATTTTGCCCATCCCGACGTCCGTCCATCAAACTTGTATATCGATGCTGTGTCACTACCGATGGTCAATGGGTCAACGATTGATTATGCCACAGAGCTCATAGGGAGCTCGTTCCGAGTGGCTGCCAACCCGCAAGCGAAAGGTGGTTGCGGTTGTGGTGTTAGTTGGGAGATGAAAGACTAGAGCTAACTTCCAGCATAAGTACACTTGGAACACTGGATTCTCAACTCAATTCCATCTAATGGATCAATCCTTCCGAGGGTGGAGACGACACTTCACAGCCGATCATTCTGGCCTTCAGTTCACAGATCAGCTCGAAGAACTTGTATCGTGTGGTTTACTAGTTACCCTCACCTTTGGTCCGTTGGCCACTTCCCAGCGCGCAGATCACCGAGATGCCCTCATCCCATTTTTCCTACCTAGAACACTCTCGATACTCCTGGTTCTCTCTATGCAGGTCAAGTTCTGTATAACGGCCTCAGCAGTTCACCCGACGGGCCCATGTGTCAGACTCAGAGCAAGGTTTTCCTTGATCGGCCCTGACTGCCGGTGAGAACAAGCACACGAAATGGGACAATCACTTGAGTTCTCTCTGTGACAATGCCGGATCTGAGGTCACAATGGGGCTGAGCCATCAAGAAGTGTACAAACATCTCAAGGGTACACCCCACTTACAGGGAGGTTCGCTGGCCGCCAGTCGTTGGATCGATGACACTTCTTATGTTATCGGGCGGTACGACGATTTTCCAAACACTCTTATAAAACCCAGTGTTTGGCTCACTGAAAGGTATGACCCCACCCAACCGTGTTTCCCGCCGCCATTTCCCTCCGAGAATGGAACCAAGACGAGCACCCTCTGTCCGCGCTGAACATGTTGGCTCCTTTCTCCGTCCCGGTTCCCTTCTCCAGGCGCGGAAGGAGTTTGGCAGGAAGGGGATCAACCAAGAGCAACTATTCGAAATAGAGAATTGAGCCGTCGTAGAAGCCATAAATATGCAGCGAGAGGCAAGCATTAAGAGCATCCCTGATGGCGAATATAGGCCAACGATAAGACCACCAAAGTATCAAACAACGACTGACGTTTCATCTACTAAGACGCCACATGTTCGCCCTTGTTGTTGCCCTTGTCGGACTCGTCCACTGATAATTCAAGTTAGGTTTTGCGATGGCTTCTTTGAGTTTTTAGAAGGCTTTGAAGGAAAATGGTTTCGTGAAACCTTGTAGGGACCATCGCTCACTTCTGTCAGAGGTGCACAACCCATCCCTCGAGATTTATGTAAAAGGTCAGCAGCGACGCGATCAACGCCCTCGAGGTAAATGGCCAAAAACCACATAGCTCTACGTACCCGATCTGTACGCTTTCACAACTTATAATAAGTACATGCTCCAGAGCATGACGAGCGTTAACGTCGACCTGTTTTTTCCCATCAGACACGTCAAGTCCGGTTATCTACCACAATTTGAAGCTCTGAAGGTGCTTGTCTACCCCGAGATGAAGAAAGTCAAGTTGACCCCGCCAGCGCCCGAGTGGTTCCACCTACGCCATGGTAAGTCATCCGTCCACCATCGTCCGCCCCAACATCAGAATGGACGTGTCGCAGGAGAGCACGCTTTCAAGCCAGGCAGGTATCTACCCTGACCGCGAAGCTTATTTCAACGATATCGCGACGGCTTATCAAAAGGAACTCGACATTCTCTACACTGCGGGCTGCCGCAACGTTCAAATCGACGACCCGCTCCTGGCTTATTTTTGTGACGTCTTCACGCTGAAAGGCATGAAAGAGGCGGGAGAGGATGCCGACGCTCTGCTCGACGCTTATATACGGCTTTACAATAACTGCCTCGCAACTCGTTGACTGGACATGACCGTAGGCCTGCTCCTCCTCCTCTGTCGCGGTCACTTCAGGCACTTGATACATTTCTCTGGTGGTGGGTATGACGCTATCGCGACGAAACCGTTCAATCACGTCAATCTCGGTCGCTATTACCCCGAGTACGATACGCAGCGTGCCGGGTGGGTTTTGATTTTCACGCAGTGCGGTTTTTGCTTCGCGTGAACTTGACACACAGGATATAACAAAGAAATTGCAGCTGGTGAGGGACCTCGCTAGTAGCATTTGGGCAGATGCTTGATGTCGGATATCCTGATGCTGTTGAAGTCGGGCGTCATCAGACCGGTTGACCCGGCATCGTTCAATACCAGACGACTTCAAGGTTGTAAACATTGACATTGATTGGGATTTGTAGCGGCCTGAAGCATCATGGAGTCTAGTTGTGTATACTACCGAGTATACAGTCCGCGTGAACTGCAAATGTAAACCCTGGATAGTATTGTTGGAGAACCTTGCGATGACAGTCTTATCTTCAGCCTCAATAAGGAACTAGTGACGGTCGTCTTGTGAAATAATTTCCCGTGGCAAGATCGCGGTATTAGTATTACAAGGCAGGACCTCAACCTATCCAATACAAAACCTCCCTCTGATCTGGTCTACCACTTCCAGGAATGCAGAGAATCCGAACACCAGGAGATATCCTCCGTGCGTTTCAGCTCTGGAACAGTTCTGAGCCTGGAGAGGTTGACACCACCCCACTCGGCCAGTAACGTAGTATAGAGTAAGTCATGGAAACATCTCAATGCAACGCCTCAGCCACCAGCTCCAATATTTCTTTCGTCCCCTTCCCCACATTCTTGTCATCCTTCGCTACAGATTGCCATACTAATCCGTGATGGGGTTCTGCAGCAACGCATTGCTTCACAACCTCCGCAACGTATTCCTGAAGGGAAAGAGTCAGAGATTTGACGATTAGGTCACAAATGTCGATGGAAATATTTACCGGTGTCCCATGCTGTCGCTCGAATCTAAGCCACCAAGCCCAGTCATCCCCCAGGTCCCTGTCTTGCTCCGTCGCCACCGACCGCGAGAACCACTGTCTCGCTTTTTCAATCTTCCTCTCGGCCCAAAACAATCTCGCAACAGTACACGTCACAATGGCGTTGTCCTTGGACTTTTTCAAACCATCAACCGAGCGAGATTTGCGTGCGGGACGAGGTTCAGCCCAGATGGCCATCGACCAGAGGATTCCAGAGGTAGGGCATTCTTGTAGACCTCGGGAAAGCATGGCCTTGGCTTGTGCTGCACCTCCTGACCGCTCTTCAACGCCAACGGCTTCCGCCCAAAGTATCTCGTTCGCGGGGTTCACGAGCCGCCCCTTCTCGAGGATGGCTCGTGCTTTGATACTCTTTTCATCCAATTCCTCGAGCTTGCTCGCGAGAACCCAGAGAGTGGTTTCCTTGGGGCATGCCTTTAGCCCTGCAGCGTAGGACGCACGGGCAGCTGGGTAGTTCTTTTGTAGCTGGTGAATCTGTCCTTGGATCATATACAACTTCGCAAACTTGGGGAACTTGGAGAGAGCGGTTGATACCGTTTCAAGAGCAGCGCCGTACCGCCCCTGTTGCCGCTCGAAGACAGCGGACTTCATCCATATCTGACGAAGAATGGGTATATAAATGAAATGAGAGGACCCACGAATTACTTACCCGCTCAGTGTCCGCCACCGTTCGTGCACGAACGAGCAATTCCCTTGCAACACCCAACTCGCCGTTCTCTGCCTCGAGCTTGACGGCAGCAAGCCAGATCTGTTCGCTCTCGGGGTTCGCAACGAAGGCCTTCTCGAGGACTTCGCGAGCAGCAGGTACATCTCCAGCCAGCCACTTCTCTTTGGCTGACATCAACCATAGCACCTCAGCCTGGGGGCAGTAGTGCACGGCTTGCGCCAACACGGCATCGAGTGATTCACTGCAAAAACGCCGTGAAAAAGGTGAGATAAGAGTGGGTCAGAGCCCCCAATACGTACCGAGTTCCATGTACCTTCTCAAGATCTGCTGCCTTCCGCCATAAGTTGCGTTTATCGGGGAAGACCTTGAGCGCATACGCTAATATGGCTCTCGCGGTCCCAACCATTCCCCTCGTCTCCGCACTCTCCGCGTCCGCTACCCAGGTGTCCAGTCTGTCCTCCTCCTCGACCTCCATAGCAACAGTCGCCTTGATAATCGCCTCGCATGTCCTTGGCGACGCCTCAGATTCACATCGTTCGGCTTCCTTTAACCACTGATCACGCGTCAAAAGCACCTGGTGTCGTCTCAGCTCTCGCACACCAGCCTCGATCGTCTTGTCCACCACATCAAGTTCCTTATTCCGCGCCTCGACTGGCTTATCGGGATCTGCAGTCGCTTCCTGCTCGAGGAGACGACCGGCGGCTATCCATATTTCGTGTGAAGTGGGGACAGACTTGCGGGCTTTGTTAAGGACTGCTTTGGCACGCTCGGGCGTCTCGAGGCGGGCGAGAGCTAGCCAGAGCTCGACTGAGAGAGGAATGACTTCAACAGCGCGCGAAAGGAGGATACGGGCATCCGATGGGGAGGTTTCAAGATTGACAGTTTCTTTCCACAGTCGCACAGAGTTGGGGATGTTCTCAAGAGCTACATAGAAAGGTTAGAAGCGTTCTGGTCAGAATGAATGATCGCATTAAAGCATACCTTTGCGGAGCACGCGCTTCTTCGCTTTCACATCTTGCTCAAGATCGGCAGCAGCAAGCCATATCTTGACACTTTGTCCGACATGCTGAACTGCGTTGGCAAGAATGACTTTAGCGTCGTCCTTATTCTAAAATGGGAAGGTTAGCATCCAAAACAGAGAAGTAAATTTTCTATGCTTACATGTAAGCGAGCAGCCTCGAGCCATACATCCTCACTCTTCGGACATTGTTCGCATCCAGCCTTGATTAGCTTGCGTGCTGCTACCATCCGGCCAGCATGCTCCTCCAAACATGCCGCAGCAATCCAACCAGGCGCATGCTTGGGATTCGATTTTACGAGAGAATCGAAGAGCATCCGTGCACGTTTGATGTCACCAATTTCAGCTTCAGACTTGATAACAACGCTATCCAAAGACGTCAGGTAACCCTTGGGATCGACGGAAGTAGCGGATCCAGATGTGGCTGACGTGCCAGAGATCTGAGGAAATGTCAGATCACTGAAGGAGCTCCGTGCCAGCTTCATACGTACTTGGTCAAGCTTAAGTGATAGAATCTTGTCTCGAGCTTGACCAATCTCCACGAAGTTGGTCATAGCCCCGGAGTCTGCAGGCGTCTCAAAACCGCCGGACTGAAAGAACAAAGTCGGTATATGTCACATAAAGCAGTCATGATGAATCTTACCTGTTGTTGTCTGGTGTCCAGTGAACTTTCATATTCCGTCTTCCCTCTGTCGCCCACGATGACGCTGTCGGGGACGACAAAGGTTCTTTCATCCTTTCTTCTCTTCTTCCGCGTGAGATTACCTACTTCCGGTATATTCTCCCATTCCTGATCGGTAACGACGGATAAGCCACGCTTCAAGTCTGCAAACTGCTGCTGGATTTTTGGGCGCTCTGCACGATGCTGCGCCAACTCCGCATTCTCGCGTGCCTCCCTAGAATAAAACCACGGCGGGTAGAATCCCTGAGCACGAACGAACTAGGGTGAACTAACCGAAAAGCACACACCTGCGTGCCCGTCTCCGCGCGTCCATGCTCTGGTCGACAGCTTCGTATATCTTGTCAGCTTCTTCATCGTCCTGTTCGTATGTTGTACCAGCAAAAAGACCATATTCGTTGTCTGGGTCTTGGAATTGCTCCGGGTCAACATCCACTTCTTCACCACGTCTAGCCTGGGCCTCCCTGTAAATGAGAAGCGTTTTGAGCGTGCTTGACAAAGGCAGGGAGCAGTGATACACATACGCTATTGCTTCTGCAGACGGTCCTTCTCTGGCCGGACCAATATCTGAACGAGTGGTAAAACCAGAAGCACTACGGATATCATCATTAAACTGTGCATTCTCGAGTCAATAGCAAGGAATCACTTGCCCTCGACCGAGACCGGCAACATACGACGCAGGCGCCGGCATCGACAGAAAAGCTAGCTTGTTTTTGTTGGCCGCCATGACGACGATGACTGACGTTGTGGTCGATGATAGTGGTCGATGAGTAAATGTACAAGCTCGCTGTCTCGGACAAGGAAGAGCGACGTACTTTTCCGAAGTCCGAATCCGAAGCTCAGCTTTGCTTACTAAGCATGCACTGATCTTACCACACATCGTTTCAACTTTCTCCAACATCATGGAGGTCCAACTAAGTCGTTCATGCAACATACCCTCTCTTTCTGGAGCTGTTCCGTATGATGGCAACTCCACAGGTCGTTATAAAGTCCAATAGGAGCACTGCACAAGTACGGTGTACTACTTGTGCCATCATGCACCGTCCGTCCCAAATCATAGACATGCAAAAGAATGGCCATTGGGCTTGGAAAAGTAGATCACCTTTAACTTGCGCTTTCCTCCGTTTGAGAGTTTGTGGTACTGCTCAAAAGACTACCAAAAGAAAGACTGGTACGCTTGTTGGGGCTGGGTGAAAACTCGGGATTCTGCATGGTGCTTTGGCGATTGTCAGGCCTCGTCACAGATCAGTCTACACTCCAGCCTCCAAAGGAGTCTTGACGCTTATAGAAACACTTGTTGCCAACATCACACTTTCGAGGTTCTTGATTTGGACTGTCTCAAATGATAGAAAGCGGGAAATCAGAATCGAAATCCCTTTCACGATCTATGTTGACATCGGAATCGAGCCTCCGACATATTATTGTCGCAAATTTCTAAACGACATGCCAGTGAAGGCTCCGTGAAACGCCATCGCTATATATGGAATGCGGGACGTCCGTGCTCAAAGGAACCATCGACTTCGACCGAGCGCATACTCCAAATGGAAATAGCATTCGGCGGACCTCGATCACCGTACACTGCATGTTACTCGAAAATGAGGCATAACTGACGGTGGACCGCTCATGTTCCCACGGACGAGACAAAATCACAACCTGATTGGCTGAGACATAACTGAGTGACCAATTCGGATGTTTGGTGGACACAGTATTTTCCATGGTAGGTCCACAGGTCCACAGCTGTGCTTGAGCATGCTCAAGGCCTCGAGCTCAAACTCGAGCTCAACTGCTGCCCTCAAGCACAACTCTCTCTCTCTCTCTTACAACCACCAGCTTTAGGTTTCCATCTCAAGTGAGTGCTTTACACACATTCTGTCTGCTTTCAAGGTTTAAAACACTTATTTCCACCATTGCTACAGCTGTTTGATCTATTTGGCTTATTTTGGCCTGTGCCCCTGTTTTTGGTGAAATGTTTATGTGTTTGAGCACCTGGAACATTGACTGACTAAACAATTATATAGTATCCCACTCTCCTATCCCCTCTTCCTATCTGAAGGAGACTATGATTGTTTTCTGTGCACCCCAGTGCTGTGCAATTTGGTAGTTGGGTGAAATCCATAGAACAAGGTGAAGCATGTTAGGTTTGTATGTATCACTCCTGAGTTGTTGGGAGGCCTGTGTGCCACACCCCTTTGTCAAGTTCTACTCCCCAATCATCCTTATGAGTATTTGCCAGTAGCTTGCAGCTCTTTTGAGTTAGAACCTCTGACCACACAACAAAGCAGAAAGATTGGGTGGCAGGGCACATCATGTGCTGGGTTAGACTTGCTAGTGGTCTATTGGCAGGGCTGTCTTACAGTTGCCACTGTGTCCAACTGGACATCTCTTGAATAACATAAGCTATGACCTCTTGCTTTGTAATACTCTGATTTCTGGAAAGTAGTGCCAGGTATTGGTTGAGTGCATCATTTTGTGTTGCAATTTCACATGCAACTTCAGTTCACCACATCAAAGCTATCTGGCAGGATAGTGTTGACAAGCCCATAAATACTAACATTGTATATTGTGAAGTTCTCTTAGGTTAGATGGGTTATGACAAAAACTATAAAAGGGTAGTGATTTCCTGGACTCAGCCACTGCCAAAGAGGGGCAAAGAATGACTTACAGTGGCTCAAAAAACCATCTGGATATTTGGACACTTTTCACTGAACACAATATTCTCTAATACCACCTAATCCTAACCTTGAACTATAAGTGTATGAAATACAGTACCTACTATTGGTTTTCTATTGGTTTAAGGATCAAAGGTTTTTGGATAAGGTTTAATGAAATGGCAGCCATTTCAAAATGATGACTCATTTGGACAGTTTTTTGACTTCAAGTTTTAGTTATATATATTAGATCCTAGCATGCTGTAATATAATTACATACATCTGGTAACTGTTCTATTATGTCACCTTTATGTAATTGAGTGTCAGACAGCATATATAAACCCCACAATTCCATGTCTATTTTCCCATCATTACAATGAAGTCCATCTCCACATCAAGTCAAAAAACTGTCCAAATGAGTCATCATTTTGAAATGGCTGCCATTTCATTAAACCTTATCCAAAAACCTTGATCCTTGAACCAATGGAAAGCCAATAGCAGATACTGTGTTTCATACACTTAAAGTTTAAGGTTAGGATTAGGTGATATCAGAGAATATTGTGTTTAGTGAAAAGTGTCCAAACATCTAGACAGTTTTTTGACCCACTGTATGTAAGTACAGGCCATCCATCTCTCAGCCAACTCATATCACATGGTATTTTTATTACATCTCAGCCTCTCTGTGCCCTATGAATGCAAATTGTACATCAGCAAACTAACCCTCACCTGGACTGGACTAGACTGAATAGGGTTGGATAGGCTGGACAGGGCTAGACAGGGGTCCCAAACTGACAGACACCCCTAGCAAGGTAACTAACTGGCTAGCTCTGGACAGCTCTAAATAGTGCTCTATAGTCTATCCTAGACTGTCATCGGTCCACTTAATTACACATTTACATATGATAGTTTGATTTGAAAAATTAAATTAAATGCTATACTACTGGTACATGGACTACTATATAAGTGTGAGCAAGTGGCCCATTTTTCATGTGCATGTGTCATTTGGGGTGCGAGTGACCTGTTTTGGATGTGGGTATGTCATTTAGGGTGTGGGTATACTGTTGAGAGTGTGGGATGCATTGTTTGGGGTTAGCATAACCCATTTTGAGGGTGAGTGTCTTGTTCAGGGTGTGGGATGCATCATTCAGGATGTGTGTGGCCTGTTTCAGGGTCAGGTGCTTTATTTAAGGTGCCCATAACCCATTTTGAGGGTGGGTGCCTTGTTTGAGGTGTGTGTCGCCTGTGTTGGGGGCAGGTTGGGGTATTGGTGCACCTTTCAGAGTGCAGGATGTGCTGTTGGAGGCATGTGGCCCATTGAGGGCAGAAGCCTTACAGTGACTCCATAAACCATTGCAATGTTTGGCCAAAATGCAATGCATGAAGCACATTGCAACAGGCCGTGAGAATCTCGCTTAGCTCTGGTGAGGCGCATTGTAATACTCACTCCTGGCTACAAATTGGTCCCTTGTTCATGTGATTTGCTTTAGGGACGGCAGAGATATGCCAATTATAAAACAGTAACACCATTGCAACAGTTTATGTACTCTTAGTTTGAGAGGTGGAATTTCAATGAAATGAAGGGATAGCTGCAGTTGTTTGGTGCTACAAACAAATATACACATATAAATACTATGTCTGAATTTGAAAAAGTTCACACCCCTCTTTCCTTTCAACCACAATCATCATGTGATCCCTCTCTTCTACTTAAAGTGACATCATTTTTACCATGCTTGACTCTGGTCATTCTGGTCATTCTATTGTCACATCCACTGGTCTCCATACTTCTACCATCTCTAGGGTGTGTGCCAAAGAGTGTTCAGAGCTGCAGAAGTCCACTGGAGGTCATCCATTCAAGCTTTCCCCTGCTAGTGTCTGCCATCCTATCCATCTCATTTCTACTTGCAAGGCAGATAGTGCTGTCCAGATCACCAAAACCCTTACCAACATCATCAACCAACCCCTTCATCTTAAAACTGTCTGCCAGGCCTTGAAAAAGACTGGTTTGAAGGCTGTAGTCAAGCATTGTAAGGCCCAGTTGGACTATGCCTATGCTCACAAGGATTGGACTGTGGAGGATTGGAAGAAGGTAGTATGGTCTGATGAGACTAAAATCAATCACCTAGGATTAGATAGACACAAATAGGTGTGGAAAAGCCCGGAGAGGGGCCTAGTGACAGGCTGGTAAAGGAAATAGTGAAGTTTGGAGAAGGTTCCTTGATGATGTGGGGCTGTATGACTTGACAGGGAGTTGGATATGCTGCCAAGATTGATGGTAGGATAGATAGTGACCTTTACCTTCAAACTTTGAAGGATGAACTTCATGATTCCTTGGGGTGTTATGGTCTCAATCCTCCTGACATCATCTTTTAGCAAGACAATGACCCCAAGCACACATGCAAGAAGGTTAAGGAGTGGCTAGAGGAGCAGGATTTTAGGATCATGGTATGGCCTGCAGTCTCCAGATCTTAATCCCATAGAACATGTCTAGGGTTGCCTCAAAAGGAAGCTTGCAGAGCATGAACACCCTCCTAAAGGAATAGAGGAATCGTGGGAGAGAGTTTAGGTGGAGTGGGAGAGAATTTCGGCTGCAGAGTGTTAGAAGTTAAATGAAAACATGCCTAGGAGGGAAGAGGCAGTGATTAAGGCCACAGGACGCTATATCAAGTACTGATATTCCCCAAATACCCTAATGTATCATAGAGTGTCACATCCCAAAACTTTCCCAATCCATCCGGCCCAATTCCGGCCCCCTATGATCAAATCCTGCATCCCAAGCCTTGGACTTTACCTCAGAAGATTTCTCCTTCATTGGACATTCTGAACCCCATATTTCCTGTCCTGGACTTTCGCATTCCCGTCTCAGACTTTCGTATTCCTATCTTGGCTATCTCTTGACATATGTCTCTTTCCTTTGACATTCCTTGACATCTACAGTTCTTATCGATGAGTCCCTTTCCTCCTGCTTCACAATTATTGTGCCATTGCCCTCAGTTATTATTCCACCATTCTGATTCATCCCTTACTTTGTTCCAGAAACCCAAAACCCCAACTCGTCTGACATACTTTAACAGTTTTATATCTTCTGGACTCTTCCGTATATAGACCCGCTTGTACTCTCTGATATTTCCTTAGTTCAAATATCAACTAAATCCTGTTCTATCCTGTGAAGTCTCCACTTCACTCTGAAACCCCCTTCAGTCCTTAAGTTGATCCCAGGATTGTCTTCTGACCCTCTGCCTTGAAATTAAGGAACAGAACTTGTACAGGGGTGCAGCACATAAGCTGAAGCCAAAGTTCCTTACCCCTCCAACCCCCCTCAGGGATTCCCAACCAACTCCGGCATTCCACGTGCTCCAGACTATCCAGGAATTCCAGGATTGAACCCGGACTTGACATAGAGTACATAAACCATTGCAATGGTGTTACTGTTTTATAATTGGCATATCCATATCTACACTGTCCCTGAAGAAAATCACATGACCCAGGGACCAATTTGTAGCCAGGAGTGACTACTACAATGTGCCTCACCAGAGCCAAGCGAGATTCTCATGGCCTGTTGCAATGTGCTTCATGCATCACATTTTGGCCAAACATTGCAACAGTTTATAAAGTCACTGTATTCAGGGTGTTGGGGCACCATTTGGGGTACAGGATGTGCTGTTTGGGGTGTGTATGATCCATTTTGTGGGTGGGTGCCTTGTTTGGGCTGTTGGTGCATCATTCAGGGGTGTGGGTGGCCAATCTTGTGTCCAGGCAGATCATTTCAGATGCAGGTGCCTAGTTTTGAGTGTCAGTGTATCATTTAGGGTGCATGTGCCCCATTTGAAGTGTGGGTGCACTGTCTTGTAAGTGGGAAGGTGAACAAAAAAAAAAGTGGGAAACTTGGTACAGATTCGAAATCACATGACACAAAAATGAAAATTTAATGAAGTCCCTTGTCATTAGGAAATGAAAGGCTACATTTTATTAGGCTCAGATTACTAGTATCTAAAGCAAATGAATACACATTTTTTACAACAAATAAGTAGATACTTTGGATGCATTTTTGGTAAATAGTATTTGTATCCTAAGAAGAAAAAGAAAAATGTTAACTATTGGATGATCTTTGGATAACTGCAGTGACTATGGAAATCTGGAGGGCACTGTGTGTTGTGTTGCTGTGGGAAACTGTGACTTCTGTGACCTTGGCTATTGAAAAGTTAGTTTAGTTTGCTGATATAGGTGGGTCAATGATCAGCTGGCCTGTGAGCCATGGCTGTTTGTCAACCTTGGCTGTCCATTTACTACAGTACCAAAGCACTACATGGGCTCTTTGGCTGATGCTTATGGTGTTGGCAATATCCTACACACAAATAATGCATTTGAGTCAACCACAAAAGGTACTGATCTAGAATCCTAGTTATTTTAGGTGGAAACCCAAAGAGAACTTGATTTGAGTTTTCTGGGTGTTGTATTGCAATATATATACTATACATGAGTGTGCACAGACCAAGCTGTGTGAGAGAAAACTATACTACTTGAATAGATATACAGTGACTCCATAAACCATTGTAATGTTTGGCCTAAATGCAATGTGCAAGGCATATCACAAAAGGGCATGAGAATCTCGCTTAGCTCTGGTGACGTGCATTGTAGTAGTCACTCCTGGCTACAAATTGGTCCCTGGGTCATGTGATTTACTACAGTGGCTGTGGAGATATGCAAATTATAAAACAGTAACACCATTGCAACAGTTTATGTACTCTATGATAAATTAGGGTATTTGGGAAATATCAGTACTTGGTATAGCCTCCCTTGGCCTTAATCACTGCCTCAACCCTCCTAGGCATGTTTTCAATCAACTTCTGACACTCTGCTGCTGAAATCCTCTCCCACTTCATCTGAACTCTCTCCTATAATTCCTCTATTCCTTTAGGAGGGTGTTCATACTCTGCAAGCTTTTTTTGAGGCAACCCCAGGCATGTTCTATGGGGTTAAGGTCTGGAGACTGTGCAGGCCATACCATGGTCCTAAAATCCTGCTTTTCTAGCCACTCCTTGACCTTCTTGCATGTGTGCTTAGGGTCATT
This sequence comes from Gyrodon lividus, assembly GCA_014904945.1. Taxonomy (NCBI): domain Eukaryota; kingdom Fungi; phylum Basidiomycota; class Agaricomycetes; order Boletales; family Gyrodontaceae; genus Gyrodon; species Gyrodon lividus. The sequence goes on from MU127474.1 coordinate 46,759, forward strand.
GTCCTGCTGAAAGATGCTGTCAGTGTCAAGTCTGGATTCAATCCCGGAATTCCCAGATAGTCTAGAGCACGCAGAATGGCGGGGTTGGTCAGGAATCCCTGAGGGGGGTCGGAGGTGTAAGGAACTTTGGCTTCAGCTTATGTGCTGCACCCCTATACAAGTTCTGTTCCTTGATTTTAGAGCAGAGGGTCAGAGGTCAATCCTAAGGTCAACTTAAGGACTGAAGAAGGTTCAGAGTGAAGCAGATCAGGAGAGAACAGGATTTAGTTGATATTTGAACTAAGGAAATATCAGAGAGTACAAGCGGGTTTATATACTGAAGAGTCCGGAAGATATAAAGATGTTAAAGTATGTCGGACGAATTGGAGTTTTGGGTTTTTGGAAGAAAGTAAGGAATGAATTGGAATGGCATCAGAATGGTGGAATAATGACTGAGGGCAATGGCGCAATAATTGTGAGGCAAGGGGAAAGGGAATTATCGATAGGAACTGTAGATGTCAAGAAGTGTCAAAGGAAAGAGACATATGTCAAGAGATAGCCAAGATAGGAATACAAAAGTCCGGGACAGGAAATACAGGGTTCGGAATATCTGACAAAAGAGAAATCTTCTAAGGTAAAGTCCAAGGCTCAGGATTCGGGATTTGATCATAGGGGGCCGGAATTGGGCCGGATGGGTTGGGAAAGTTTCAGGATGTGACAGTCAGGAGGATTTAGACCATAATACCTCAGGGAATCATGAAGTTCATTCTTCAAAATTTGAAGGTAAAGGTCACCATCCATCCTACTATCAATCTTGACAGCACATCCAACTCCCTACCAAGTCATACAGCCCCACATCATCAAAGAACCTCCTCCAAACTGTTACAAATATTTTATTTTATTTCTTTTTCATCTCTTATATATCACATGACCAGTCACATGACATGCAACTACCTTTACTTTCATTACATAACTTTTCTCTATGACATCATACCTTATGCTCTCCTCATGATCTATGCATGTATGCTGCATGTACACTCTAGTACATTCTAGTTCATTCTATATGACTTCATATATTCTTCTATGTTCTATCACATTCTTTCTCACTCCACCATGATATCATACTTTGCGTTTATATCTACTAAGTAGTATAGCTTTCTTATCTGCAGCTTGGTCTGTGCACACTCATGTAAACCTATATAAGCTGCAATATAACGATCAAGGAACTCCAGTTTAGTTCACTTGGGCCTTCTCCTACAGACTATGAGTTTGGGCTACCCTCCTCTCCATTTCTCAAGTGTCACTGCTTTGCAGAGCAGCATACTAAGCTCTTTATCTTTTCTTGTTTGAGTGTTGTTCCTAAGACATTGCATTGCAAAGTGTCTGTGATGCTTCACAAACTTCACTGTTCCCTCTACTAGCCTATCACTGAGCCCTTCTCCTAGCTTTTTCCACACCCATTTGTGTCCATCTGACCCTAGGCAATTGATTTTAGTCTCATCAGACCATACTACCTTCTTCCAATCCTCCACAGTTCAGTTCTTGTAAGCATAGGCATAGTCCAACTGGGCCTTGTGATGTTTGGCAGAGAGAAGGGGGTGTTTCCACTTGACTACAGCCTTTAAACCAATCTTTTTCAAGGCCTGGCAGACAATATTAGGGTGAAAGGGTTAATTAATGATATTGGTAAGGGTTTTGGTGATCTGGACAGCATTATCTGCCTTGCAAGTAGAAATGAGGTGGATGGCATGACAGACATTAGCAGGGGAAAGCTTGGATGGACAACCTCCAGTGAACTTCTGCAGCTCTGAGTGCTCTTTGGCACAAAGCCTAGAGACGGTAGAGGTATGAAAACCAGTGGATGTGGCAATAGAATGAGCAGAATGAGCAGAGTCAAGCATAGTAATGATGGTATTCTTTTGGGTAGCAGAGA
>MU127474.1:73152-88019 GCA_014904945.1 Gyrodon lividus
GGAATTATCGCTAGGAACTGTAGATGTCAAGAAGTGTCAAAGGAAAGTGACATATGTCAAGGGATAGCCGAGATAGGAATACGAAAGTCCGGGACGGGAATGCGGAAAGTCCAGGATGGGAATGCGAAAGTCCGGGATGGGAAGTACGGGGTTCGGAATGTCTGATGAAAGAGAAATTGTCTATGGTAAAGTCTGAGGCCCAGGATTTGGGATTTGATCATAGGGGTTCAGAATTGGGCCGGATGGGTTAGGGGAGTTTCGGGATGTGACAGTATCCCCCTCTTAGGCACGAACCCTTGAGTGCCTGGATAGTAGTCCATGATAGGAAATAGAAGTATGGCGGAGTTCGAAAAGCGGGGATTGATCCGAGGTGCCTTGCGACTGTTGACTGCCTGTTGTTTAGTTCCATCATCCACCATGTCTACTCACTTGCAATCCGACAATGAAATTGCCCGTCTCCAGCAAGAGGAGGAAGAACGTGTGTGGGAGTCCGCCCAGAGGATTCAGGAGGCCAGGGAGAAGAGGGCCCAGCAGGAGGCGGAGAAGCATGAAGAGGCAAGGTGGAAGCTCGAGGTGGAAGTGCAGAGAAAAGTGGAGGAGGACGAGAGGAGGAGGAAAGTGGAGGCGGAGGTTGCGAGGGTCGCGGCCGAGAGGTTGTGGCAAGGGTTGCAGGAGTCGCAGAGGCATGGGGCAAGCAGCTCACTGAAGGGGTCGGAGGTGGGGCTGTCGCAGGTGAGTGCGGGAAGGCCCGGGGGTTGGCTCCCCAGGGCCAATACTCCCTGCATGGCCTGCGTGAGGGCGGGGGTGCTGTGTACGGGCCCAAAGACCAGATGGTCGAGGACGTGCGCAAGGTGCATGCAGGCACATTCATCGTGCCAGGAGGGTGGAGTGGGAAAGCAGGCGGCCGTAGAAGTGGCGTCGCCACGCGGGGATGGACCGGAAGAGGCAGAGGCAGAAAAGTCCGGAGGCCCAGGAGGAGAGCGAAGGGGAGGGCAAGGAGGAAGAAGAGCGCTGAGATGTGCTTGGGGCCCTGACAGAGTCCTACGAGGCCCAGAGGTGGGCCAATGAGGCCTATCAGGGGGCCGTTGTGGCCCAGCTGTCAGATGGCCTGGTGGCTTTCCTGGTGTCTCGGGGGTCCCAGTTTGGGGAGTCCAGAGAAGGCTGGGGGCGTCGGAGTGGAAGGGGAAAGAGAGGGAGGATGGTCAGGGAGGTCAGGGGACAGATGGGGAGGATGAGGAGGATGGGGATGGGGATGTAGTATAGTGTGTCCCATCAGTCTCCTCATGTACAATTAGCATAGTTTTGTTTTGGCAAATCAAAAATCGTGCTTCTGCCCTCATCTGAGTGAATTAAGGGGTCCAGACTTTCCAGGATATGTGGAGTGAAAGTCCGAGACAAGTTCCAATGCATGAGCGAGCTTGGTCATGAGGATCCAGGAAGTTTCTTCATCAATTCTTTCGTAACCCGCCCACTTTACCAGGTACAGGAGTTGGCAATTCCTGCGTTGGTAGTCGATTTTGGAGTCTAGGATTTCAGAGATTTCATATTCAGGTTCTCCATTGACTTCAACTAGGGGAGGTGGGGTTTGGACCCGATTCGGGATGGTGTTCAGAGTTGCAGGTTCCAACTGGGAGACGTGGAAGATGGGATGGACAGCACGCATGGAGTCTGGGAGTTGGAGGGTGAAGGACAGGGGTCTGGCTTGGGCAATGATGGGATAGGGGCCGAGGTTCTTTTCCAAGAGTTTCTTGGAAGGGCGAGTGGAGCGGAAGTACTTGGTCTCCGATCCAGAAGTTCGGTGTGGGGCATCGTCGGAAAATTCCAGTGTGTTTCCACACATACTGCAGTACATCCTTGGATGGGTGTGCAAAACGGCGGTGCATGATGTCATAATCAATAACATATGCATCTTTCTTTAGTGTGTCACCAATACCCCATCATTCCTCTTTGATATTCTATGACTCTCCGCCCAATGGTGTTTACCCCTCTTTTCTTTGGTTACCTTTCTTGAACTGTACCTACTTTGGATATCTTGGTCTGTGCGCTGTTCCCCGTAGTACAAAGGCCTGTACTCTACTTGGTTACAACCAAAGTTAGGTCTATGCAATACATAGCTTAACAAGCTATCTCTTGGTCTGAGAACTCACTTCACCAATTGGCCTATAAGTCTGCCAGTAAAGACTTCTGATAGATCTTGTCCTGCTCAACAACAGGACTTGTTGGTGTTATCTGATCAAGCTCTCACGACCTCATCAGCGTAACAAAAGATCTAACTTCTTACTCAATACTGCTATCACACAGCCTATCCCCCGACAACCAGATACTGCCCTCATGCCAACTGATTGAACAAGACATGGTCTGCATTCGGAACTGCAAATGAACCTTCTTCTTCCAGAAGAAAGAATACCAGAACCCAACAAGGTCCTTACCCCAAAGACCTTGACCTGAACGACTGATTCACTCTTAAACAGGATGCAAAAGATCTACCACCAGATTCTTCCATGGACAACAATTCACCAGAGTCCTTCAAAAGCTCTGATTGTAACCCCACCAAACCCAAGATCCCTGATGTTATGAATTTTATTTCTTACTTCTATGATCACGTGATTAGTCACATGACCTTCTCATGACTGCTTTTACTTTCATCATGTGACCTCTTTTACTATGACATCACTATGACATCACTTTCTTCTCTAACATTCTATGACATTCTACGATACTCCACTATGACATCATATGATGACTGATAGCTGACTCAGACACTTTAGAGTAGACATTTAGTTAGCAGTATATAAGATGCAATATAGCAACCAAGGAACTCCAGTTTAGTTCACTTGGGTCTTCTCCTACAGACTACGAGTTCGGGCTCCTCTCACTCTCAAAGTCATCACTGCCTTGCAGACTGCTGATATCATTGTTCTCATCATTGTTTCTCTTGTTTGAGTGTTGTTCCTAGGACATTGCTTTGCGAATTGTCTGTGGTGCTTCACCCGACGACGAGTTTTCCATCACTGAACCCACAGACCTCAACAACAAACCAATGATGGCCTCCAAAGCCCCAGAACTGAAGATCGGCACTCCTTCTGCCTCTGACAGAAACACTGACAACACCGTCTGATGGATGCACTCGGTCATATCCTACTTTGAACTCAATGACCATGTCTACGACAGCGACAAGAAAAAGATCATTACTGCCCTTAGTTTCATGAACAAGGGAACAGCCACTTCTTGGGCTGAAGCCACTGGAGATAAAGGATGGGAAAGTGGACTGATTTCATCAAAAGCTTCAAAACCACATTTGCAGTCTCCAATGTCAAAGGAACCATGCTTGCCAAACTCACTTCTCTGACTCAACGCCACTGCAGCTCCCTCAAGAAGTTCAATGCTGAATTCTGGCTCCTGAACAGCCAATTGGGTGTGACTGACAAGTCCGCCCTCATCTCTTGGTATACCAACGGACTTGAGAGAAACCTCTCGACCTGAATTTCAAACATGGATACCATCCCCAACACTATTGACAAATGGATCGCTAAAGCTGAGCATTTCCATATCCAGAACCAGTGCATCAAAGCACTACAGAACTGGTCCACTTACCCCCGACCTCCTACTTCCTTGACTCCCACCCTTGATCCCAACGCTATGGATGTTGACTCTGTTTGACTCACGCCCATCAAGTGGGCTGAGTACATGAAGAAAGGATTGTGTTTCATCTGCGGAAAACAAGGACACCGCTCCACCAACCACAAGAATGGTCATCTTCCCCAGGAGACTTCCTTCCCTCAACCTACCCCCATCAAGACAGCAGTGATCCCCGCCAAGATGCCGTCCTCCACAGAGAAGTTCATTTCTGAACTCCAGAAGAACATCTCTGAAGCCGAGATGTTGGACGTCCTCAAAGTCTGCTTTGAAAACCCCAAGCAAGACACTCCCACTGCCCTCCCCATCACCAAGATCAGATTAGATGGGTAGGATTTTTAGAAAGGAGAACCAAATCGACGCAGACCTCTCCTAGAATGACCCCTGTAATAGTAGCTGAGCAAACTTCTAAATTAATGCACATTCCGACTGCCATTTTTGCTACTAAGACAGGAAAAATCATCAACACCCAAGCTCTTCTTGACTGTGGAGCAGCTGCCTCCATTGTTGACCAACATTTCGCCCTCAAGAACTGTTTCCCCATGAAACAACTCCCTGTTCCTTTGAAACCTTACAATGCGAATGGATCTCCAAACGTAGCAGGATTAATCAAGTTTTCCACTACCCTCACTCTCTGCATTGGCAATAACTAAATGGAACAGGAGTTATATGTGACGAATTGCGGAAAAGAGAACATCATATTGGGTTTCCCTTGGCTTTGCCAACACAACCCAAACGTTGACTGGAAAGCCGGAACTCTTTCTTTCCCTGATAAGAAAACTCTTCCTCGACATGACACCCCCGATGCCATCACCCAGCAATACCTTCTCTGGTACCTTGAACTTGACCCTGAAACCCATCTTGCAAAGAAACTAAAGAAGAAAATCGACTCCATGATCTATGACTTCTGCAAGGTTACCCTCGCCACTGACTCACCCAGAAAGACCCCGAAGAAAAGACAGAAAAACCCATCCTTCCCCCCAAATTCGCTGAATTTTCTGATGTCTTTGACAAGAAGGCAACCAACCATGTACCCCCATCCTGTCCTTTTGATCACACCATAGACCCCGACGACTCCTTTGTTCCAAAAGTGGCCAAGACCTACCACTTGAGCCTGAAAGAAGAGGAGGTGTGTAAGGAGTTCATTAAAGAACATCTCGAGACCAGCAAGATTTCTCTCTCCCAATTGCCGCAAGCTTCCCCTTTCTTCTTTGTCCCTAAGAAAGATGGGGTTACAACAATGTCCAAATCAAACCAACTGACCATTGGAAGGCCGCCTTCCTCACTCCCTTCGGTCTCTTTGAACCAAACATCATGTTCTTCGGACTCTGCAACTCTCCCCAACCTTCCAAGCTTTCATGAACCATGTCTTTGCCGATTTCATAGCTGAAGGGTGGCTCATCATCTACATGGATGACATCTTAATCCACTCCTCCGATGCCACTCTCCATTGTGAATGGACCCTGAAAGTCCTCTGAGAACGACCTATATCTGAAACTGGAAAAGTGCAAATTTGCTACCAACAAAGTCGACTTCCTTGGCCTGATTATCCGTGAAGGAGCAGTGAAGATGGACCCTATCAAACTCGATGCTATTGCCAAATGGCAAACCCCAACCTGCATCAAACAAGTCCACTCTTTCCTCGGATTTTGCAATTTTTATCAATGATTCATCCCTTCTTTCTCAACAATTGCAAAGCCCTTCACTGACTTGACCCAAAAGTCCTCAGCATGGGACTGGTCTTCTGACTGCGAGGCTGCCTTCCAGTGCCTCCAACACCTTTATATGCAATGACCCATGTTGACTATGCCTGATGTCGAAAAACCATTCTTTGTCATGACTGATGCCTCCCTCCATGCTACTGGAGGAGTTTTAATGCAAAAAGACATCAATGGTGACCTCCATCCCTGTGCATACCTCTCCGAAACCTTCTCCCCACTGAACAAAATTACAATATCTATGACCGTGAACTTCTCACTGTCATCTGCGCTCTGACTTCCTGGAGACATTATCTCCAAGGAACTGCATACCCCATAATGGTCCTGACAGACCACAAAAACCTGACGTATTTCTGCTCCCCTCAAAAGTTATCCCACCGTCAAGCACGCTGGATGCTGGCCCTTTCTTATTATGATCTGATATTCCAACACACCCTGGGAACTCAGATGGCACCTGCTGACGCACTATCCTGTGTGAACTGCCCCGACACCTCCTCTGATAACCAAGATGTCACCCTCCTTCCTGAGGGTCTCTTTGTAAATACCATTGATCTTGAATTGGTCAACAAGATTAAAGCCTCTACCCCTGATGACCCTCTGGTCTTGACTGCTACCCGAGCTATGGAAATTGGCAAATCCCTCTGATTGGGACTACGACGGTGCTAATTTGTTCTTTAAACACCACCTGTACATCCCCGCCAACCATTGCACCCAGATTGTGCGCTCAGTCCATGAGTCCGCCTCCGCCGGACGCCCTGGCATTACCTGTACCACCGCCCTTGTCTCATGTGACTTCTGGTGGCCAGGGCTATCCACGTTTGTCCGAAAGTTTCTTCAAGGCTGTGCCACATGCCAGTCTATGAAAGTCAGCACTCACCCAACCGTCCTAGCCCTATCTCTGATATCTTCCTCGTGCACCCGTCCCTTTCAACAGGTCTCTGTCGACCTAATCACTAATCTCCCAATCTCCAATGAATTTGATTCTTTAATGGTTGTGGTAGACCATGGACTTACTAAGGGGGAAATTCTATCTCCCTGTCACAAAACAATTGATGTGGCAGGAGTAGCAGACCTTTTTCTACAAAATGTCTTCACTAGGTTTGGGTTACACGACAAATTAATCTCTGACCACAGACCCCAATTTGCCTCTGCCTTTGCCAAAGAACTCAGACAACTCCTTGACTACAATGTTTCCCTTTCCTCTGCATATCACCCTCAATCTGATGGAGAAACTGAACAAGTCAACCAGAAGGTCAAAACTTGCCTCCAGATATTCTGCAATGGGAAACCCAATGAATGGGCATGACTCCTCCCTACTGCGGAATTTGCCCACAATTTGCTAGAACACTCTGTCACAAAGAAGTCCCCTTTTTGCTTGATCCTCAGATCTGAGCCTTGCTCCTATCCTTCCATCTCACAGAAGTCCCCCCTACCCTCGATTGAAGAACGCCTTACCTCCCTCGCTGATGCCTGAGAAGAAGCCCTAGCGGCACATGAGATTGCTCAATGAATAACAAAGGAACGTGTCTCTTCAAAGTTCAAACCCTGGAACATTGGAGACAAAGTTTGGCTAGAAGCTCAAAATCTCAAATTCAGATATCCATCCCAAAAACTTGCCCCTAAGCGGGAAGGTCCCTTTGAGATCCTGCAAGTTCTATCTCCTATCAACTAAACATCCTGTTTACATGGAAGATCCATGACGTCTTCCATGCTTCCCTCTTATTGCCCTATTGAGAAACCCTGGAACACGGCCCGAACTATTCTAGACCACCCCCTGACCTTATCGGATCAGAAGAAGAATACAAAGTGGAGAAGATCCTTTCCCATCGAGGCTCCCCTAATCGCCGTCAATACCTCATGTCATGGAAGGGTTACCCTTCTTCCGAAAACTCATGGGAACCAGAGTTCAATTTCTGAAACTCCACTTCAAAACTCCATGAATATACACTGTCCCATCCTCGAGATTTCCCCCATCTCATCCACTCTCATCTCAGAAGCAAAATACAGAAGACTTCACCTTGAGAAACATGCCTCCCCAGTTCACCTCATCTTGTGCTCAGTTTGCTCCTTGCCCTCTTCCATTTTCCACTAGACAACAACTTTCCGTAGCGAGTGTAACCACTGCCTCCTACAGAAACTTTTTCCAAGACTCTCATCACAATGCCTACATCCTCCATTCTCTTGACCCAGACTCCCCTCTCAACAGCTCTTATCGAGAAATCCTTCAGAATTATCAAATCTCCACTCTCCTGTCCCACATGCAGCGTCATTCCCACTCCACTGATCTACAACTCATCTCTGTCATCCTTAAAGATGTCCAATGAGAACAAGAAGATGCTCTGAATAACCTGGGGACCTAGAGTTTGGGGTGAAGACCATGGAGACGACGTCTTTGACGATTCCACCATTGCCAATATGACTGGTTCACCTGGCGCAGAGTATAGAGAATTGTAAAAGATTGGTGTTCTTTTATCTAAATGGAGGGTAATGTTACAGTAGAACCATTTTAGCCCCTTTTCTTTTCCTTCTCACATGACTCTGTACCATCACATGATCCCTTTCCTCTTTTGACCCTTCAAACAACCAGTGACTCCAGGCAAAGTCCCTGGCCTTATCATTCTTCTTCGATATTCTATGACTCTCTGCCCAATGGTGTTTACCCCTCTTATCTTTGGTTACCTTTCTTGGACTGTACCTACTTTGGATATCTTGGTCCGTGCACCATTCCCATAGTACAAAAGCCTGTACTCTACTTGGTTACAACCCAAGTTAGATCTATGCAATACATAGCTTAACAAGCTATCTCTTGGTCTGAGAACTTGCTTCACCAATTGGCCTATAAGTCTGCTAGTAAAGACTTCTGATAGATCTTGTCCTGCTCAAAACAGGACTCATTGGTGTTATCTGATCGAGCTCTCACGACCTCATCAGCTTAACACAAGTCGCACAAAGTGAGCATTGATCTTACTAAAAGCAGGAGCAGGGTGCTCATGCAATGGAATTGGCATGTCCAACATTGCCTTGAATTCCGCGTATGTCGTGGTGATGCCAGGTGTACCATACTCTTCCTTCAGTGAGCTCCAGATGCTAGAGGCGGTAGTTTTCAAAAGAACTTTTGCCAGGATGTTGGGAGCGAGACAAAGGCGGAGGTTACTGATGGCCTGTGTTACGAATTTTATATCTCTTTCTTTTCTTTTACTTTCTGATCACATGACTAGTCACATGACCTACTCACGACTGCTTTTACTTTTGTCAGGTGACCTCCTTCCCTCTTATGACATCATACCTCACGACTTATGCATGTGCATTCTAGTTCTTTCTATATGACATCATTTTCATTTTCTTCTCTAACGGTCTATAACATTCTATGATACTCCACTATGACATCATATGCTGACTGATAACCGACTCAGACACTTTAGGGTAGACATTAGTTAGTAGTATATAAGATTCATTATAGTGACCAAGGAACTCCAGTTTAGTTCACTTGGGTCTTCTCCTACAGACTACAAGTTTGGGCTCCTCTCTTGTCATCACTGCATTGCAGACTGCTGATATTGTCATCTCTCCTCATCATTTCTCTTGTTTGAGTGTTGTTCCTAAGACATCGCTTTGCGAATCGTCTGTGGTGCTTCAGCCTGAGTATTGTGGTGGTTCCACTCGGTGATGTTGGTGGTGTTGTCGACCTCTTCATTTGGTGAGGGACGTTCATCAGTGATAACGTGGTAAAGGCCCTGGGTCATGAGGAACAACTCCATTTGAGGGTACCAGGCAAGCCAGTTGGTGCTGGTGAAGACAGGGACAAGATTTGTGAGGAGGGAGGCCATTGGTAGATATCTGAAAATTAAACCATCAGCATTTCAGTATGCGACGAGTTCAGCAGCCTGTTAGGGCACTTTCACAGACAGCCTTAGGCTCGAGTGGCACATTAGTGTGCTCATCCTCAGCTCAGTGTCAGCCATTAAAGGTGACACTCAAGGTGATCCAGAAGTATGCTCAATGCAGCTGGTTAAAGCACAGAGAGGTAGCTCACTGGGGCTCCTAACCTATTGAAGAGGCATGTGAATGCAGGGAGGAAGACTCCTTATACTCACCTGAGCTTGTAGAGCTTGGGTTCTTACAGAAGATATAGTTCAAGAGTAAGAGAGGATCTATTGAGCACTAATACAGTGCTGTGTTTATATACTACAATAAACATGACATGTCACTGATGTGACACACTGCAGCTATACAGCACTGTGTTCAATACGAGATTCCCTCCCCCCTCCTGTGCCCTCATCTCCATTCCAATTTGAGCTCAAAGCGCAGAGCATAGGACATTACTCTGAGCTCCATCATTAGCCATCATCATGACAAAAACTATAAGAGGGCAGTGATTGCCTGGACTCAGCCACTGCCAAAGAGGGGGCAAAGAACAACTGAGGAATCCGAAGTAAAAACTAAGTATATATGTATAACAGAGTGGGTGGAGAGTGCTCGCTAATGATAATCAGGGAATAGGAACAGAAACAAGAGGAATTTGGAATTAAGCGATGTAAGGAAGTGATGGAGTGTCCCTGGAGGCTCAGGAATGATGACAAGTAATGGATGATGCAATACAATAAGGGTTTGCACATCTACATGAATTCCGGATCGATTCTGAGGTTTCGAGATTTCGAGATTCCGAGATTCCGAGATTCCGAGAGGTTCCGCCTGGCAGTGGAGTGGAGGTAGGCATTCCGGCATTCCGGACATGCGGAAACACGGATTCTGACATTCCGGAAATGCAGGGTTTGTTGTTCCAGTTCCGGAGTTCACTGTATTTTGTCACATCAGTGCAACCCTTCAGTACTGAGCTTTGCTGTCAATTTCAACTCATTTGCTGAGGTCAGTAGAGGCTTTGATTGCCCACTGTCTAGGGCCATCATGTTTAGGAGACAAGATGCTTGATTCCACTTTGGACCATGGTATGCCACTGATGGCTACCTCTGAATCTGCCTCACCTCCAGAGAGGCTTTCTGGCAGTATACAAAGTAAGTGGATCCACTTGTACAAAAATCCTCATCCTACTGTAATACAACCCACTTATGGACAGCTGGTATGAGCCTCACAAGAGTGCACCTGATGATTCAATCTTCAAGAAGACAGGCTATTGGTTGTGTCAAAGATGATGGCCAATGTTGTGCAGCAAGGCAAAGATGGCCAATCCAAAGCAACAAAGGGCAAGCATAGCAAGAAAGTATTGAAGATGTGGGTTGCTGGCAGCATTGAACATGAAGGTGAAGATGACCAAAGAAAGACTGAGAAGCGCATAACCACCTCTCAGGTAATCCTTAATGCTACTCATATACTTTGAGTTATGAGTCTTATTTACTCTTTGTGCTTAGGTCGTGTTCAGGCACCATTGAGAGTATGGGTGATATCTATCTACTGATCTTATTTCCAATGATCCAAGCAGGCACTTGAAACACATGAAGAGACCAAAGATGAGAACAATATGCCAGTGGGTCTCACACCTGTCATTGAGACTAAAAAATGTCAGTCAGGTAATGTGTTCAGGTCAACAATCCTGCAGTTTATTGACATTTATTCCAAAGGATTCTGAAGAAGAGGTGAATGACTTGGACACCATGGACGCCCACAAGACTAAAAGGTGTCATTTTATTGTCAGCCTGGTAATGTATACTTGTAAATAGCCTCAGGTTCACAGTTTTATTTCAATTTGCCCAAATATAGGACACCAAAAAAGAGAATGACTCCGGTTTGGTTGTGCACAAGCCAAGTCCAAAGAAGCCCTACAAGAGGAGAACTCACAGAAAATGGTACATTGTCTGGTTTCCCATTGATGCTGACATCTTACTAGGTGATACAAGGTTGTGCGATCCAAGGCCCAGTGCAAACACGCAACTGAAATTGCAGCACAGAGGCAGGCTGAAGCTGGGGCACAAGTAGCCCCCCGAATAAAGAATTCACCAAGAATGGTAGCTTATTTGGTTTTGCATTGATGCTGACATCTTACTAGCTGCTTGCCTTGTCTGTTATGTGATCTAAGGAACAGAAATCAACTGCCAGTGAGCCAACCCAGGTATCCTTGCATCATGCCGCAAAGGGGGTCAAGAAGGTAGCTGGTAGTGTCTCTGGGACTGTCACATCCTGAAACTTTCCCTACCCATACAACACACTTCAAACCCCTTATGATCAAATCCCAAACCCCAAACCCCAGACTTTACCTTGGAAGATTTTCACCTCAACCTGATATCCCGAATCCCATGTTTCCCATCCCAGACTTTCATACTCTTATCTTGGCTATCTCTTGATATATGTTCCTTTCATTTGACATCCCTTGACACTTACAGTTCCTACCAATAATCCCCTTCCCCCTGCTTCACAATTATTGCACCATCATCCTTAGTTATCATTCCATCTGACACCATTCTGATTCACCCCCTTACTATACTCTGGAAACCCCAAACCCTGACTTGTCCGATATACTTTAACAGTTTTATATCTTCCAGACTCTTCAGTATATAAACACACCTGTACTCTGTGATATTTCCTTAGTTCAAATATCGACAAAATCCTGTTCTATCCTCTGAAGTCTTTGCTCCACTCTGAAACCCCTCTCAGTCCTTAAGTTGAACTTAGGATTGTCTTCTGAACCTTTGCCTTGAAATTATTCCCCCACTTAGGACTTTCTGGGAATTCCAGGATTGAACCTGGACTTGACAGGGACTTCAAAAGCAGACACAAAAGAGCCTGAGTCAGTTGAGAAGGTATGAGCACACAATTGTTCTCCTAGATACATTTAAGTTGTACTAAGTCCACTGAACTCAGAGCTCATTGGAGGCCCATGGGCCTGATGAACACTGGGCAGTGGTTTGTTCTTGTATTAGAAGTCTACACTGTGCTAACAACCTACATAGTCTGATGTCCAGTCAGTCAACAGTGTCCCACTTTGTCTATGCTACAGTACTGGCCCTGCTTGTCGCCACCACTGCCACCTTTCAAGTTCTGAGTCTGTGGTCCTGCAGGCGCTGTCTCCTCCAATCCAAGAAGAACACCATTTTCCTTTGCTTTGCAAGTTGCTGTTCACAAACTCATTCTGCAGTCACAGAGAGTCACAGCAACTCCTTCGAGACTTGGCCCATGTACTTACTATCATAGTTGACATTGTTGATGTGTCCATTCAAATATCCTGTTGTCTTCCCGGTGCATTTTTTGTGGCCACAATCACAGGAATTTTTTATTAATCACAATCCAGTGCACACATTCCCTATTATTCAGTGAATATTGCATCTGACTATCAGTGCAACAAGCTCGCAAGATTTAGTGAGAATAACACTAACCAGTCAGTGCAACATACACTTGGGATTCACTGCAGACAATGCTGAATTATCAGTGTATATTTGTCTTATATTCAGACAAGATTTTGCATATTTCAGTGATTCCGCAATCAATGAATTCCAGTGTTGAATCACTAATTTTCATTGTATGTCTCTATTAAAATTTGGTATATTAGATCACTTTTTTCATTGATTCTACTACCCACAGTCCACAGGCAGCAAGTACAGATGCTCCAAAACAATGAACACGAAATTCCCTATTCGGGAAGTCACGTGTTGTGTGCGTTCATGAATTTATTATGTTTTGGACCGTCATATTTGCAAGTCTTTTAATATTGCTCTACAAAGTTGTAGGCTGCCTTCGGGAGAGTTAAAGACGACAATACTATGACCCATGGCTACATAATGTGTGGAATCGATGCGTCGACGCAACCCCTACCTATGCTATCCTGATGCCGAGGCTGCCGAATCGTATTTAGACCTCCGACGCTGACAGAATGCGCACTGGTATTGGCAGCAATTTGGAATTCGCACTTCATGTGGAATTCTAAACTCCGCCTTCATCCTATAATGTCAAGTTAAATTTCAAGTGCTCTGTTTTCCACCACATTGAACTATCCCCAATCTCAATCTCCCAAATTCTGTTGTGTTTCCTTCAACCTGTTACTCATGCAGACACGATCGATGTCGACAAAGATCCATGATGCCGAAAAGGCCGCACCCTACTCTACGAAGTCTACAGCCATGCCACCGCCCCAGGATGCACCCTCAGACGACAAAACAGAATCCGCAATCCCAGAAGACGCCGCCCACCGCCCAGCCAAAAAACACGCAGCCAAACAACGCGCAAAGCGCACTCAAGGGAAGCGTAACCAAGTGACAGAGTCGTCCAAGAGGCAAAGGCGACGCGGCCGGCTCGAAATGTTGCCCGAGCTGAATCTCGACGTCTTATTTCATGTGCTCATTTCTTTTCATCGCCGTGACCCGACACTTAAATTCCTTATAGATATTCAGTTTTTTGCAACCCATGGACCTACTCAATCTCGCACGCACGACGAAAGCGTTCCGCCAGCTCTTAATGCGGAGATCCTCTGTGTCCGTGTGGAAGACTGCACGAGGTGGAGTTGAGGGCCTCCCTGACTGCCCACCCGATTTGAACGAGCCACAATACGCTAATCTCGTGTTTTATC
Organism: Gyrodon lividus; assembly: GCA_014904945.1. Lineage (NCBI taxonomy): Eukaryota > Fungi > Basidiomycota > Agaricomycetes > Boletales > Gyrodontaceae > Gyrodon > Gyrodon lividus. The sequence continues at coordinate 87,019 of MU127474.1, forward strand.
CACATTGCCATGTGAGTGTCATGGAGCGGCTTCATCCGGCAATTTCTGACCTTGATAGTAGAACTGCGGGAATTATGTACCAACCATTCACTGGCAGTTGCGCCGCAGGTACTGCCGCTCATGCAGAAAAAAATGGTACGTATTACTCGAGACTCCCGCACTCCCGTCGTGCTCATTTTTGAAATAGTTTGCAGCTCCGTAAATATTGTCGCCATCTGTTCAAAGATGGTGGACTGTTGCCGGAAGAAATCCTGAAAGTTACCGAAAGTACGTCGGTTTGTTCTCTAAGATTTCAAGTCTTTGCAACAAATTCGCAGGAATCGACTTTATTTATGTGGATATTGAGCAGTTGGATGTCTTCATGGAAGAGTACTATAAGGTTCCGGTAGATAAGCGCGACGAATTTCTGGCCGACAGACGTCTCCACGTTTGCACTATCCAGGAGGTTCGCTCTTTGTGTTCTAATGTGGAACTCTACGTTAACCCCTTCGCAGCACGCATCCAAATGTAAGGCGTGGCACCAGGATGTAACGGACGCACGTAACTCCGAGCGGCAAAACGCACGGATCGCGCGAGCAGACAGGTGAGTACACTCTGTTGTTTCAGGAATATTTAAAGTATATATATATATGCTTCCTTAGTATATTTACTCGTCTAAAGAGTCTTGGATTCGAGGCGGAGATCAACTATTATGAGGCCAGCTCCATCCAAGGGTTATCGCCGTCCATTTTCAAAGACACCAAGCCTCTAACAGACAAAGGTATCTTTCTTCCGGCTACCCGATTTTTGCTAGAGTCTGACATGTAGATCCGTAGTATGGGATAGGGTCTATCCGCAGTTAAAGCGGCAAATGGTTAAGTGCCGGATACACAGGCTAGAACAGGCAGTGTACAACCCTCGCCGAAGGCTCCTGGTCGAGCTCTACGATGCTTACGTCCAAAAGCCAGCGCCCGAAGGTGCAGTCGTTGACCTGCTCCCTTCATTAGTGGATCTGGTTCATT
>MU127475.1:0-65307 GCA_014904945.1 Gyrodon lividus
TTTAATTTTTAATTCCCAGATGAGTCTATAGTGGTCAATAAAGGTACTATGCCTACAGGATTTGTGGAGGAAATTTCCATGTTGGACAAGGTGACTGGTGGACAGTGGAATGTGAAAGATCTGTTGTCTTTAGAGGGTGTTGCATTGGTACTGTAGCATCACATTAGTCAGTAGCATCACTTGTATATCCCAAGTATTTTTGCCAAGCTCTGCCATTCTGCCAAGCTCTGCCGTTCTGCCGTTCTGCCGGCAGACTCAACCCCAAAATAATTCTGCCCACAACACTAACTCGAGGCATTTGCTGTTGTGCCACAGACACTGGTGAAAAAAGCGTGGGAAGAGTTCAGAGGCTGGCTGGCATCGCCAGATCGACGGTCCTCGTTGCCGAGTTCGTCAATAGCATGTCATCATCCAATCCTTCGAGCATGAACCTCACCAAGATCGATAAGATGATCTCTGGTGATCCTGAGTTATGGATAACTGGATACGGTGGCCCTGCTGAAAATCGGCGTGTTCGATGTTGCTTCTTGCATTATCGTAAAGTCTCCTGAGTACAAGGTATTCTCGGTGCTCTTCGAGCAGCCAGGACCACTCTTTGACCCATGGTTGCGCGCGAGACGACATCTTCATCTTTACTCACAGTTCGGGTTGTTGGTGTTGACTTCTCAATGACACGCGGACAGCTTCCCTGTCCCTCAAGACTCTCATTTCACTCCCCGCTGGAGTCAACGCAACGGCCGCTGCAACCCGGCCTGAAACGTTCCTTGTCGCGTGGTTTACCCTCATTATCAGAGGTCGCATTTCAACTTCCTCGACCGTTCACGTTGATGTTACTTCTTCTCAGATTGGCGCTCTAGCTCCCTATATTTTCGTCCATCATTGCATCCCAGCCGCTGGTTACAGTGTTGTCCAGATTGCCCGACGATTCGGGCACATTGTTTTTACCACAGTTACCAACAAGAACGAAGTCGAGACGTTGTCAATGGAGCTCGGCCTGGTCCCGTTGAATATCATTCTCGTAAATGAAATATCTCTATAGTTGTCGACAACTGGGTTCGTTCTGGTGTTCGTCTCTGCATTCCCTGCCGTACCTGTTGTCTGCGCGCTTCTTGGAGCCCGTGCCTCTCGTCAATTCGAAATACGCGCTCACGTAGTGTCCATGTTTACTTTCTCAGTCCTGCCGTCCGAGGGCGTTAACTCATTGGTGGTTGTAGTGAGCTCGGAGTTCGCACCATGGAGTGGCTGGTTATCTATGGCGCTCGACACCTTTCCTTGACCACCGGTCCCTCTTTGTTCACTATTTGCAGAACAAGGGAATTTCTGTCGCAGCCATGTTATCACCGACGCTCTTGGCGAGGAGCACACCGCAACTGTCGTCCAACAAGTCAAGACATCCAAATGATGACGGTCGTGATGCAAAATTCACCCACTTGACGCAAGAGTCATTGGCAGAGCTAAGACTGAGCATTCTAACTGCTGCGCGACCCGTACGCCCCTCTGGGGTGGGCTTAACGATGAGTTGAACCGCAATGTCTGCGGACTGTACTGCAAACTGGTATGCAATCCTCCACCCATGATATCAGGCTATCCCTCTATATTTTGTTAACTCTCCTAAAGAACATGCGCGCCAGTCATAGTGACGAAGGCCGAACTCCACCCGCATCTCGTTCTACGAAGTTGTACGCATATTCGTAAATGTTCGCGACATGACGCCTGGCATGTTGGTCTGGATTCGTCCGAAACACCATCTGCAAGCCCAGATACGAGTCGTCGAGCCTCCTACGCTCGCGCTATATTCTACAACTCAACCGACGACGTAGGAATACAATGAGCAAACGACGACGGTGAACATACTCTTGATTAGGAGGGCAGGAATAATGGGAAAGGGTTGCTTTACCTTGCATATAAGGCCAACTCTCTTGCTACCTGAGTAACCTAGAGACTGGAGCCTTGAGGTGCTGAAAGACAATGAATCGAACGATTTTGTCCGTTCTATTAGAAGTCCGCGGGGTTCGGGGATGTATCATGATGACCACCCGCTTGACACGGACGCACTTGACGTCCCTGGAGCGTGATACCCACGCATGTACACCCGCCCCGACGGGCACGGTAACCAAGCCATGAATATCGAATCTCAAATATTACCCATTGTAATCCACAAGTTTGTCCCTTTCTTGATGGACCTGACTTTTGGGAGTGTTGGTGATGAGCGCTGAGCTCGCAGTCACGATTGTGAGTCCCCCCTCTCTCTCGAACGGTACTGGCGGTACAAGGTTTGCTTGATCAGGTTGGTGGAAGCATCTGTGCCGATTTCTGCCAAGTAGATGCAATTTCCTCACTTATTTCACGATCAAAGAAACGAGATTCATTTCATGTGTTATAAGCTACCTCTGTAACAAGTTACGGATACAGAAGACCAGTCTGGGGTCATCTTTTTATTGCAATAGATGGCAGGATCGTGACACACGAACTTGAAGAATGATGCACATATTACAAGTGAAAAGGCTAGCGAACAACCAGAAAAAGTGACATACTTAGCTGACGGAAATAACTCAAAATAGTATACTGTACATAGCACCTAATCCGTGCCCGTTTTCAAGCGCCACATCCCGTTTTTACCTCGAGTCAAACCCTTGAACTCGATCTTACCACGGAGAAAGTCTATACGTTTTACTCCCTGCATACACTCCGCGTTGTCACGACAGCGTTCAAGGTATGCTCGCGTGAGCGTCTGTCTATCTTCGTCATCCAAGTCGTTGTTGTAAAAATCGTATTTGGATATCTGTTTGTCGAGCGCGGCGAAGAGCTGCTGGAAGAAATCTGCGAGGGATATATAAGGTGCGCCGTTCGCCGTTACGTCGATATACCAGGGGAGGCGTGGGTGATACAGCCGCATGTACTGGGTGGGAGGGAGTGTGGCAGAGTGGTCCATGTCCACCGCAAGTGGAGGCCTATCCAACTCTCGGAACACGAGTGTCAAGGGGTTGTGGCGTAGGTCATATATCGTTGGGGGACTAGATTTGCCGTAACGGAGAAAGGGATGAAGGTTTAGCTTAGAACTATCTGTCAACTCTATGAAATAGAATATACTGAATACATAGGAGATCAAATCCGAAAAGAGTCTGACTGACCGTCGAAAGCCCGTGTGTTGTTTGACCTGGTGCGGAAAATCGACGCAAGACCGAACTTGAACTTGAAGTCACGTCTCCATTGTCCGGGACGTTCGTAAGCCACCCTAGGAGGCACGGAACTACTCGTGGTAGTTGAATGCGAGAGGGTCGATGAGGGTGTATGCATATCAGCTGGGTACGAACCAAACGCGTTCATGTCAGGTCTCCTGGGGTGATCGAATATTGGTGAGAGATCCCCTTGTGATGGCCATGGAGAGTGACCGTGAAGATAATTGGAATTGGCTCTCTTGTGAGAGCCCGACGGAGCTGCGGCTAAGCTGTGCGTTCTGCGAAGGGGTGCAAATGGATCGGGGGGTTGCGCTTCGGGAAGAAGGGGTTGACGTGGGATATACGGGCTAGGCATCGGTTTCTGGAAATTATAAGCCTGAGCGGCGTACTGTTGACGCCACGCATCGTATGGGGCTTGTGGATTGGGAACGGGCTGATTCCTGTACGTCAGATGAGTGGGATGGAAAGGAAGTCTGAGGCGTTGATAAAGCATACCCAGCGAATGGCGCACCCCATGGGTGCTGTGGCATACCCATAGGTGCAGCGTGAGGCGCCTGTGTGCTCGATAGCATAGTTGCACCTGGAGGAGGCGGGATGTTGCGTGCAGGCCCCGAGCTAGTATTGGCGTCGACCAAAGGCGGCATATCCTCCCACATGCCGCTCATGGTCAATCAGGTAGTGACAGACAGAGAGTGAGCGTTTTTTTCTTGATCAGAAAACGAGATAGCGGTGTGTGCAAGGCTATGCAGAGGACCTCCCCCGAAGTCGGATTTCGCAAAGTTATGAGGTGGGTGCTCGAATGGAATTGTGCCCGATCTCGAGTTCGTTGGACACTGGAGGTCGTGGCGTAGAATGTAACTAGAGAGCCATCGAATACGAGCGTCTCGGTACGATTTAGTGCAATGAACAGGAAGACACCTGAGTGTGCCTAACATGGTAACTGTCTCCGTCTTTATTTGGGCAAATGTTTCGGGCAGTGCATGACATTGATAATCTTCGAGTCGTGTAACGTTCAGCGCTCAGCGCCAGCATTAACATTCCTCCCCGGGACAAAGCTTTGCGTTACGAGTCGAGTTCATCTGCGAGAATCCACAATATGTGCACGCACTGATCCGAAGTTCAAGTTTCAGGATGTGGGTCCCCATTCAAGTTGCCGACAATGTTCGTCTTTCTGTGGACCTCAAATCCTAGCCCCGCAAGCGCCTTGAAAAGTCTGCTAGCCCGTGGTCAACTCAAATTCATGCCTCCAAGTCACACTTACCACTCTCGAGCGATCAGCCGCCCACGCGACTCGACGAGGAATCGAGGATGGACGTTGCCCAGAGTCTCTCAAGGTCGGCTGTCCAAGTTCTGTTCTGTTTTCTGATACTATGCCAGACATGTGAAATCCTGGAAGATGCCAGATCCCCCATTGTAATGGTGTCTCACCTCTTCCCGCTCGGGCGTAACAACTTAGATCAATCGCCCATTCAAACGTACCCATTGCGACGACTTCGGCAACTCTGATTCTGCTTACCCTTTGAGTTGTGTGTAGAACTCGCTCAAGTCGTTGGTAAGAGAGAGACCGGGACTGGATCTTCTCCAGCTACCCGTGGTGACATGACTAGCCAGAGGCCTAATCGCAGTATGCACTGGGACGGCCTGACCGATCTCATTGATGGTACAAAGTAAGTCTGAAAGAGACGGACCACGAGGCAATGGAAACGACTTAGGTACCCTGGGCTCGTTTATGCGCACATGACATGGGACGTCGGAGCACAGATATCAACACGTGTATGATATTCGCTACACAACAACGACACAACGACATAGAACCGTCCGCCTAAGCGGTTGCTGCACCAATCTTCCGCTACCACCAAGCTCTGGTTTTGAAACAACGTGTACTGCACTGGACTGCTCTCGCGACTCCACTGGCAGTTGGTTTGCATCGTGGGCAGACTTTTCTTTTCGCTGTCACGGCTATCGGTGTGGAACATGCCTTGCCCCGTTTAATCGGGTGCGCCGAGTGGCGTTAAGGCCTTCCACCCCCGGCCCAAGAAACGACAGAAATGCCAAGGTATCGTACTATCTGCTTTAATCACATTGCCACGAGCTTGCCTGATGGATATCTACCTCCGGGATTCGAGTAGGCTAACCTGTTTCAGACAAAAGTTCTTGGATCTCCTTATAAGACCTTCCGCAATGACTTCGATACTAAGTTAAGTTCGTAACCTCGTACGACAAGGTCTCTCGGGAAAGAGCCCCAGAAATCAATATATCTATATCACCCCAGTCGCCAACACCATGCGATAGTGCGGGTCATACGGAGAATATCGGGAGTCTTCGAAGCACCCTTTGAGTTTCACTACGGTGTGATTAACTTCGAGGGCACGAGGTGGGTTGGGTCAAAGGCATCATGCGACCTAGTGTGAGCATCCTCATCTTTTACTCACCACGTTTACCTCAGCTGTATTCCGTCACTCTTCGCAATCCGAGATCGCTTCTTCATCGGGGGTGAGCGCACTGACAGCCGACGATCACCAAACTCTATGCACGCGTGACCTCGTCTTCTTCCCAGACTAGTTCCAGATCGTCGTACGCATCGCGCGTCAAGTCGGATACGAGTGAGACAGAGAACTGACTCTGTGGGCGTACAAGCACACTTACTTACTTTGCTCAACGCGCAAAGTATCCCAAAATTACCCGGTCAGCTGGAGGCCGCCGGTGATTACAGACGACTATAAACCAGTGCTAACCTTTTTTTCTTACTCGTGACTTCAAGCGTGTACCTCATGACTTCAAAGTCTAATTGCACGTGTCCCTGCTTCTTACATTCTTTGCTTGCCTCATTGGTCGCAGTCGGAAGAATTTTCCATTTGCGTGTTTGTTCGGCCCATGGGATTCCGGAAACCGGCCTCCCGCTCGCTCACGGAAAATCTTGACAGAAAGAAAATTCTCTCCTCATTTCGCTTCGGCTACATATATAACCAGTAAGTGGCGTCGGAGCATCAAACAAAGGGTTCTACAAGTGCTAGATAGGTATAACTATATACAGATAAACAAGAGGTACTGAGACGAGTGTATCGCGGAAAGAACTCTGGATATGTTACAGTTCACAGCTGTTAGGAAGTTCCACTGTTAAAAGTAAAAATACATCGGTATGTTGATGCCACGTCTGAGAATGGGTGGATGGTGGAAGGATAGAGAAAATAGAGTTCGAGTGGCGGGCGCGGGCGCGAGGTGATTATCAGAAGGCGGACAACGATGACATGAACGCGGAAAAGTCCGTATCCACGCTGGCAAGTACAGGTTTTTCCGAACAGTCGAAAGAAAATGGCTCTTTCGAGAAAGCAGCGAAATTAAGTTGAGCGAATAGAGGTTCGTCAACGGCGTTCCCGTGGTCAAAAACGTTTAGGCCAGCTAGATATTGTTGATCACAAGGCTGGAACTGGTTTGCTGCGAGGGAGAAAGAGTTCAAAGAGAAAGGATCCTCCGAGTCCAACATACAATCAAAACCGGGCGAGGGCGACAGTGCTTGCGGTGTAGTGGGCGAACTGGAGAAGGGCGACGATGCCGGCGTCCAATCGCTTCCATAGGCAGGATCGAAACATAGGGTTGGAGTCTGTACGCGGCCAGCTGGGGTTGAGGGATAGCTGCCGAGGTCTGCACTTGTGGACGATATCGAATCGCCGAAAGCCACATCGAACATGAAGGGGTCGAGCTCCTGAATCACTCGTTAGCGTGACGACCTCTGGAGAGCTCGAGATACTTACAAATGAAGGTTGTGATTTGGGAGGGAACGAATATTGAGGCGAAGGAAGGAAGGAGTGTGAACCTGAAAGATCGGGACAGCTGTGTGAGGAAGCCAAGGGCGCTGGTCCCCGTGATTGTGCGATGGGTTTGGAAGACGGCTGACTGCTGGTTGATCGTATTCGGCGAGGAGTGGAAGGTAAGGAAGGAAGACATTTCTTCGTCTGGGCATCGTCTATGGGTGCCGAAGACGATCTGCGTCTGCGGTACGAAGAAGCAGTAACGGGTGCCTCAAACCTGGTGACGACCTCAGGAACATGAGTGCGATCAAATTCTTGGATGGCGACGTCAAGCTCTGTTCCTTTCTTCCCTTCGACGAGGAGCTCCGCAATCTTGGCGCATCGCTTCATATCTTTGGGCTCTACTTCTCGAACCTTTCGTTTCTCAGTACCTCCCTTTGCTTTGGCATGGGACGGTCGGAAGGCGTACTGTGGCCACTTCTGCCTATGCTCTTCCAATGCCTGCCTTGCCTTTGCATGCCAGATCTGACGTTCATCATGGGGCATGTTCTGCCACGTAAGACCGATAATCTTTGATAAAGTGCTGTGATTGGTTTCGACGTCGGTAGAGACATGCTGACTTTTGATGAATGAGGATCGGAAAAGAATGAAGGCATTGGGAGGGCGAGGGATATGATCTTCGCCTCGTTTTTTACTGTGAGCAGGACGACGAGGGGAGCATTCGGAAGGGGAGGATGGGAATAGAATGGGTTCGAAAATGGCTTCTGCGGCAGGTGGAGGATCGCTGAATGACCCGGGTGTCACGTTCGGGGCAAAGGCAATGCTCTGAGATGTAAGATCAAGTGGGACTGCCCAAGTAAGTTGAGCGCCTACAAATGATGAAATATTTCGTCAGTACCCACGCACATGGGAATACGTATAAGATACGCAGGAAGTAACATACCGTCTGCGTCATCGCATTTCGTTTGCCGCGGTCTCTCAGCTGGCATCGTTAGAAGAAGAGGTATCGCAAGTGAGGGGGAGAGCGAGGAGAGCGAACCGGCGGGGGGGACACGAGGCGAGGATTTTGAAGGGAATGATTTATAGGAAATGAGATACGTACACGGCAATTCCAGGGTCCTGGATAACTTGTAAGGCGGCTAGGGAAGAACGGCATGGGTAGGCAATAGAAGCCTTATAACCCGCAGACGGACAAGGCTTCCACACCCAGGCTGATGTCAATATTCACTAGGTCCGGTATCAATGGGGAAGACCACCTGAAAATATTGTCATTTTCACACTACTCACCATTGATACAACAAACCAGTGAAATATAGCAACTTTGAACCGAAACAACAGAGTGCTTAACTCGTCGGACATCTAATCAGTCTCTTCTTCTCCGCCACCATCACCTGCTCAGGTTTATGTTCCTTAAAGACCCCCTTATCTCACACACGCACCATATATGTATTATTACGTAACATTTCCTTTTGCTTCCGCAACGGAGGTATCTCTAGCCATCGGCTAAAGTGCCTCGAGGCTCACCTCCATGGCTCTATGTCTTACTAGTACTATCTTCTGTATATTTTATTTTTCTCCTCAGCGCCGCAGGCTAACCATGACCACTGCAAAGAAGTGACCACCAGTGATTACCGTGAAGCAGCCCCCCCCTCAGTTGGACCTGGACCTCTCGGGTTTCTCCATCAATGAGTTCGGGTTTACTTGATATGGGGCCCGTCGGTGGCCCGCATGGTTGTTCATATCAAAAGCGCCCACAATCAATAAGCACTAACTGGCCCATCAGCTCAACCCACTAGTCTGAAGATACGTTCGGCATGATTAACATCCCCTATTGGATACAGTTCGTTGATGTTGAAGCAAAACCTCCCACACATCACTCACACCTGGAATCACGGGATGATTTCGTCGTCTCTACCAAGTCAGGTTGAGTAACGTATGCACCGTGGGTCACTCGATTAAGGTTGGTGGGATGGCCCCCTCGTTCATTTCACCATCAGCTCAGTCCGGTCGCTCCCTACCCCCTGACACGACGCCACTGACAGTTCCACGTTGCGACCTTCAGAACAGTTCCACGGTTACTTGGTGTCGATACTGGAAATCCAGTCAGTCGGCGCGACGTCGCTGTCTGTTTTTAGTGTCCTTGTTCTTATTTTGCTCTACTTGGCCCTGCCTCTGGTGCAGTTATACACTGCAAAGTTGAACATGGAGTACTGCTACCTCCCAAATTCGCAATCATCACGACCCGAGAGGTGCGACTCACATGTGGCACTCGGTAGTAGATGGAATGGGCTTGTCCTACAGCCCCTACATACTGCGAACACACAGGAGTGAGGTCACTGATCACAGACTGCTCTTTCAGTGCCATTGTCATCATAGCATCTCGTGTTTCACAATACTCTTAATTAAGACTGCTGATCAACTCACTCTCGTCACGATAATCCATAGATGCTTATAATGGTACAGCCTAGCTGTTTGTTATAATCACACTGTGTTCCGATCAAATTACGATACTGTGTTTGATCAGTCTCAGCCACCTGATTCTTGGGACGGACAAGCATCGACTAGGGCTTTGGCACCTGGTTTGTGGGCTCCATTCGTTTGTGGAATCTACAAGGTGGATGATAGGATTAATGTGATACAATGGGCAAACTTAGGCACTAAGACAACTTGGACAAGACTAACACGGCTAGTTTTATCATCCATCTTTGGAGTTCGCCGTTGGTTCGTAAGTTTTCTACGAGGGCTTCCAATCGCTCTGCTTCCAACCATATGGAGCCACATCAATTGAAGTCAGGGAAATGATGAGATGATAGTGGCGGTGATAGCACTAGTAAGCCATAGTCTATGGTCAGAAAAGTTTAGGCTATAAGAACCCGGGCGCAACCTGCACGCTTTCGGACCCGTAAGTCGTGTCCCCGCTGATGTCATCGCCACATCCAGAGAGCACTTTCGTTATTCAAAGAGACATGGCGCTGCATACCTACAATGTTCACGGGACTTGATTTCTAGATCAGTGCTCCCTTCTGATCGGCTCGCGATGCCAGAGGCCTTGCTCATATCCGTGAGAATGAGGGGTTGGCCTCGTGTCTTCGAAGCGTCCCTTTCAGAGCTAGGAAGAGGATGAAGATGGCAGCGGTTCCCGGGGCTCTTGCGTTCTGGAAGCTTCAAATCACATCAGTGATTGTGGCGGTCATATCGCCTCGAGGGAATAAGGCATCTCGTCTGGGAGATCCAGAGTAGGTACGTACTTGAAATCAAGTCGGACGTGACCTCTTGATCTCCGGGTATAAAAAATGTGAACGAGTTGGTAGATATTCTGGGGGACGGTTCGATAATTACGCGACAATTTGCAGAGACCGTACTTTCACCAGAGACTAGGAAGAATACTGGGACATGGTCTGAACACTTGCTATCGTGATTCGTTGTAGCCATCTTCATGTTGGACCACAAAATGGAGTTCGTTTGCACTCTGAAGCCCCCTGGAAAGGACAGGCGTGGTAGGGTACGTTTGACTGCCCTGTGAACAGAGACAACGCTTGTTGAGTTGTTTAGGGAAAGCATACCATCTGTGATGGTCCGAGGTGCTAGATCAGTCCGTTAACCTACCGGTACCGTTTAAGTTGCCGCGGCGGTGTTCAAACTTCAAATATGAATATGTCTTGCCCTTGTGTCCTGATTGGGTTTGCGAGTCCTTGACGCGGGTGCTTGTTTTCGCAGAGTGGGAGGTTGTGTGCGTGGCTCCTAGACGACCAGGTATCAAAGCACGGGAAAGCAGTCAGATTTAAAAAGCATACCACTGCCACTGTGGGCGACGTCGATGCTCTTGGACCTTAAGCTGAGGTTAGGGTTAGATAAGTTCTGAGACAACCATCGTAATTTCTGCAGTTTCTAAGGCTGCTTCCAGCACCTTTGCCATCTTCCACACGCTCGCATATTACTGGTGTCTTTATGGGCGTATGCTGAACTCACTTCGCCCACTTCGAAGAAAACCCAGTCAGGCTCGTCGACTGCACGACTCCTCGCCATTAGCGGCCCTCACCCGGAAACAAAACACCGATCAACCATCTAATCATGAGAGACAACGCCCTACCATAATCCCCGAGAGCGCGAGGAAAGGTGCGACGCACGAAGCTGTGCGAAGTGCCGTTCGGCACGGTACGTTTTGTGCGTACCAAGTTCGACTCCCTCGAACTGACGAGGAAGAAAATAAAAACACAGTCAAACGCAACGAGCTGGGGGTCCAAATGCTCTCACGCGAGCTTCACGCGCAGATATTCAAGAATGTCGTGTTTCCTACTCCAGAACCTGCTTTTGTGCAGATTTCTCGGGATCACTTGCAAATGCACGGACTGGATCCTAAGCAAGGATCCGTCCTCCCTGATACCGGCTTCACTCTGCCCCCTCTACAAGGCTCGGATCTCGACGAACATTTCCACTGTATAGGCACACGCTCAGCCCAGCCGTGGTTATCGCTAGCTAAGGATTGTTCCAGCAGCGAATTACCTCCTAAACCCGAACACTTCGACATCCAGTCAGGTTGGACGAAGTACTATCACCGTCCTGACGGATCAAGCTACAGCAAGCACGTCGACTATCCCCACTATGACGACGGTAAAGCCGAGGAAATGCTCGTCTTTGATGTCGAGACCATGCCTCCTTACCACTCCTACCCTGTCATGGCGTGTGCTGCTTCGAAGAACGCGTGGTACTCCTGGATATCGCCATGGTTATTGGGCGAAACTGAGGAAACACAGCATCTTATACCGTTGGGGGAACCAGATACCGCGAGAATAGTCGTCGGACATAACGTCTCTTACGATCGTCAGCGCATCCTCGAGGAGTATAGCCTAAAAGGGACGCAGACTCGCTTCGTAGACACGATGTCACTCCACGTCGCCACCAAGGGCATCTCCTCCCATCAGCGCCCTGCGTGGATGAAGCACCGCAAAGCCAAAAAGGAACAGGTCGAGCAGCGCGTAGAGGCTGCGGAAGCGGTGATCGAGATTATGCGAGATGCAGAGACTCAAGCGGAGAAGGAAGTCGACGCGGCGAAGCGTACACAGCTTCGGCGCCTACGCGCAGAACTTGAAGAGGGCCTCCCTCAACTCCAAGAAGATGACGCGGAGCTCTCGGATAAACGATGGGAAGATCTGACGTCCGCTAATTCTCTGGCTGACGTGGCAAAACTTTATTGCAATATCGACATGGATAAGGAGATCCGAGGAGATTTCATGAAGGTCTCGAGGGAAGATATTCTTGCGGACATACATGACTATCTCCATTACTGCGCCAATGACGTCTATGTCACACACCAGGTATTCTCACAAGTCCTCCCAGCTTTCCTCGAGCGATGTCCGAGCCCCGTGTCCTTCGCTGGTATCCTAACTATGGGCTCCAGTTTTCTAACTGTCAACGAGTCCTGGGTGGAGTATCTACGCGATGCTGAGCGGACGTATCACGAGTTGGAAGTGAAGGTTAAGAAGCATCTTGCAAATCTTGCGGAGCAGGCCAAAAGTATGATGGATGACGGTTCCTGGAAGGAAAGCCCCTGGTTAGCTCAGCTCGATTGGACTCCAAAAGTGGCAGGAAAGTCGAGGGGCGTCTATAGTGATGGTCAAGTGAGTAGTTTGGGCCGCGCATCTCTCACCTAATACTTGTGGTCAGCAGGCTTCTGACCCAGCACCCAAGGTCGCATCCACTACAATCAAGAGTGCTCTGCCTGTGTGGCTCCGTGATTTCCTCAAAGACGGGGCTCTCAGTCCTAGTAACGTGAACCGCATTCTGCCAATCCTCCTCAAGCTTTCATTTGACGGCCACCCCTTGCAATACACCACAGAAGAGAAGTGGCATTTCCTTCTCGAGGGTGTTATAACCCGGCCACCCAGCGGCGGCAAAAAGAGAATCCTCACCGTACTTGGGACAACCCATGGAGTTCCTTACCTCAAGGATGGTCGTATGACTTCTTTGGATCCTTCCTTGGCCCTTGCAGTCGCCAGTGGTGAGCGCACACCAGAACTCGAGGCTCGGATACTCAGTCTAGCAATGTCCTATGCCAACGAAACGCAGTACGAGCATGATCCTTGGCTCCGTCAATTGAAATGGAAACTAGTTCCCGCCGTTACCCAGCAAGAGTGCCCAAGCCTATCCAAGAAATCCTCCAAACCCCAAGTTTTTTGGCCGAAATGGTACTGGGACCTCGCAAAACCGAAGAAAGACCTCCTGCCTGGCACTCTCGACATCACCGTTCGAAACCGCATATCCCCGATCCTCCTCCGCCTGTCCTGGATGGGACATCCTCTTTTTCATTCCCGTGAACATGGTTGGACCTTTCGCGTCCCTAGCTCTGTCGGATTTTCCACCCGCGCACCACTGCTTGCATTTTCGGACCCTGCTGATATGACGTTGTGTGAGATGACACAGGGCAACGGCGAGGGTCGATTCGTGTTTTACAAGCTCCCTCATAAGGATGGGGAGAAGGCGAACGTGGGGAGTCCACTTTCTAAAACATTCATGGGATACGCACAAGACGGGACGTTGATGAGCCCCGGCGACGACGCCAAGGATGCACTAGATATGAACGCACAGTGCAGTTATTGGATCAGCGCGAGGGATCGGATACTTAACCAGATGGTTCTTTGGCAGAACGAGAAGATTGATATGCAGTTTGGCCATCCCTCGTCGTTGTCGTCTACGCCTTCGCCTTCGCCCTCGCCTTCTGAATCCGACCGGCTGGCCTCACGGTCACAGCAGAAATGGGGCATAATCCTCCCTCAAGTCATCACTATGGGGACTGTCACTCGCCGCGCGATCGAGAAGACGTGGCTGACAGCTAGCAACGCGAAAAAGAACCGGGTGGGGTCCGAGCTGAAAGCGATGGTCCGTGCTCCAAAGGGATACGCCATTGTTGGCGCTGACGTCGACTCGGAGGAGCTTTGGATATCGAGCTGCATGGGGGACGCACAATTTGGGCTGCATGGCGCCACCGCCATCGGGTGGATGACCTTGGAGGGGACGAAAGCTGCGGGAACGGACCTGCATTCGAAGACTGCGAGTATCTTGGGCATATCGCGGGACCAAGCGAAGGTGTTCAACTATTCGCGTATTTACGGGGCCGGGATGAAGCACGCCGTACTTCTCTTACTACAGTCCAACGCCAGAATGCAGCCAGAGGAGGCCAAAAAGTTGGCGGAGAACCTGTACTCTTCGACGAAGGGAAAGAATACTCACCGTCACGATCTTTTTGGAAGAAAGTTTTGGTTCGGAGGGACGGAGAGCTTTGTGTTCAACAAGCTGGAGGAGATCGCGCTATCGGACCGTCCACAAACGCCTGCACTGGGATGTGGCATCACTGCCGCGCTATCGAAGGAGAACCTCCCTGCCGAATTCGGATCAGACTACATGACGTCTCGTATCAACTGGGTAGTTCAATCTTCCGGGGTGGATTATCTCCACCTCTTGATCGTGGCGATGGATCATTTGATCAAGAAGTACGACATTAATGCACGTTTCCTCATCTCGGTGCACGATGAGCTCCGCTATCTAGTTGCGGATGACGATCGCTATCGTGCAGCTCTTGCGTTACAGATAGCCAATCTGTGGACACGATGTTTGTTTGCATTCAAGCTCGGTATGGACGACTTGCCTCAAGGCGTGGCGTTCTTCTCTGCTGTCGATATTGACCACGTGCTACGGAAAGAAGTTGACATGCCCTGTGTCACACCTTCACATCCGACGCCAATACCGCCTGGAGAGAGCTTGAACATTGTCAAAACGTTAGAGAACACCAATGGAGGCTCTTTGTGGAGAGATGGCAGACCGATGAGTGTGAAGGATGACATCGGTGTCGCTCACAATGACTTGACCGGGTACCAGCGTCCCGACTGTCTCCTTCATCGTGCTCAAGGTGCTGCGTTCTTACGCGCCCAGGCAACCAACGAGTTTGCTGAGGTGAAACATCTCGCACGGCAAGTGACTGGGATTGTTATCGATGGTGGGACAAGGGGAACTACGAAATTAAAGAAGCGTCGGGGGCGCCTCGCCCAGAATCCCCATGTTGACCAGAGCGTTTGGGAGGCAATGCAAGAGGTAATGAACTGTGGGCATCTCCATGAAGATAAGCATGGGGACACTTGTTTGGACCAGTTATTGTAGTGTATTTATACTTGGTACTCATGCATTGTGTTATAATAGTCAGTCATGGGGGCTGTGATCAACAATGTGCGCAGCGACTATGAGTTCAGGGTCCAGTGTGGGCGTTGGGCGCGACGTCGGCGTTTGATAAGAGGGCTAGGGAACACAATGATCAAATTGACGGCTTCGTCGTGGGCAACGATGTGGGAATCGATTGTTATCAGGCGCTTTGCTGTGTTTGCTGTGACCGCCATCAGCCGACGATTTCCTCTTTAGGCTTAGTCGCCCCGCCCTCATTTCCTCATTTGGTATTCCCGCCTGTTGGAATCAATCAGTTGGCGCCTTTTGTTGCTTCTTGCCATTTGGTTCGGTGTTCGCTGTCCCGCCAGTCGTCCGCATATGGGTTTATTCGCAATCAATGATATTCTTGACAGCGCAGCTGTAAGTTCCCGAGCGCACGGCTGGCGGGGTATAAGATCCCGCCCCATGGCCCATCGAGTCATTCAGCGTACCCCGCATCTCCATCTCCCGACGCCCTCGATACACTCATACCGACTCCTCTGCCACGATGAACTACCGCAATAAC
The DNA here is from genome assembly GCA_014904945.1 of Gyrodon lividus. Taxonomy (NCBI): domain Eukaryota; kingdom Fungi; phylum Basidiomycota; class Agaricomycetes; order Boletales; family Gyrodontaceae; genus Gyrodon; species Gyrodon lividus. The sequence continues at coordinate 15,645 of MU127475.1, forward strand.
TCACCTGCTCACTACAAGTCATGGACTCCTGGTCCATCACACTCCAACGCCTACGGTCACGCTTCTGACCGTTGGTCGGCCTCGACCGCTTCACCGGCCCCAACGCCTGGTGCTCCGCACCTACATACCGTGTCCCTCCCTCACCCCAATTCGACTCCGCAATACTCATCAGGCTCATGTATGATCACTTTCCTCTGCGCTTCACTGAGACTCCATTGCTTATTTCCCTTCAGACCCCTCCCCTTCAGGCTCGAATGCATCGCAAATCCTTTCTCTCAACCCTCTTTTATCTTATAATGGGGTTGCACCCATATATTTTAACGTTACACGAGATGTGCAATACATCCAATTACGCCCGGGGTGCTCTCCTAGCATGCTTCAAGCATCTGCCGTGAGCCCTACCTGCACGCGGCTGCTACTCAGCATACCCGTGTTACCGTCATGGCCTATAGAAGTCACGAACTCTCGTGGTGTCACCGTATATGACGTTCTCGTGAAATTGCGCGACGTCCTCAACCGGAGTGTTTCTCCAATGGAGACCACGGTTAGTGGCATTGTCTCTGAATATTTCAGAGCTAGGGTACGTGCTGATGCGCGGGAATTTGCGCAGGGAATAAAAGGGATAGATTTCCTTGGTCCTAATGTATTTTTTGCGGGGCTCTCGCGAGCCCGTGATGGCCAAGATCGCTGGGACGTTTACTTCTCGCCGAGTGCTTGAGCCCATCCTTGGTCCATATCGTGGAACCTAAATTGTGCTGGTCGCAGCGCCTGTTTGGCTATATACCTCCCCCCTGCTTCTGAACTTGTGGACGATCAGTCGCCAGCTTTCATCTTGATTTCTTTATCTGTATCTTGCGTGCGTCCCTGCCTGTTTCTCTCCGCTCTGATTCCAATACCTCTATTTGCTTTGCTCTCTGGCTATTATCGTGGACTTGTCATCTCTAGCTGTGTTGTTACTTGTATTCCTCCGTTTTGTATTGATATCGTCGTTCTGGTTCTCACTTGCTTTAGACTACTCAACTCAATCTCGGACTTCACATTTGCAGCTATTACTACAACTTGGATCCCCGCAATCAAATTTTAACTTGTAACCAACTGCACTAGCGTCGATCTCCACTGACTCGACTTCTAATTGTGTGGGAGCACAACAAAATCAATGCACGTGACCATTGACGCGTCTGGCTAAGACGCGCCCACTGATAAGCATCAACGTTCAACGTTCAACGACAACCTAATCCGACCCGCCGACCTTGCAGAGCAAGGAAACACCCTATTTAATACCAAAATCTCGTTATGTTTACCTTCGCTTGTTCGAGGATGACTACGATCTTTTATTTTTCCGTCTTTCTCCTCTACTTGGCTGCTGAATCTGGTGCTACGAGCAGGACATTCTCCAGCAACAGGAATTTCATGGGAACGACTTCTATGCTTACAGATGCATCAAAATACGATCACAATGCAACATCGACGACAGGGAAAAGGCTCAGGCTGGTTCGCAGAAGAGGCAACGAACTTGGCACCCCCACAAAGCGTCAGAACGACCAACCCACTCCTGAACCGACAGGAGATTCTTCAGCCTCGACCACAGTATACATATCAGGTCCGAACTCGTTTGCCCTGCTGCTGCCAGGGAGGGATGATGGTCAGTAGTCGGGTATCCTTGTAAACACCCAATTCATGCTTTCTGATGTCGGGTTTTTCTTTCTTGCAGAGCTGGTGTCTGACGCAGAGAACGATGCAGTCGCATACTGCACCAGCGGTTCCGGCTGTACCAATCCATTCCCGAGCGGGTTTATCACTGGGTCAGCAGTTGCAGAAGCAGCTGATGGTTCATACATGCAGGTTTGAAGTTTCGCAATTTCCTTGACCCACTCGTCGTTAACTCCACCATCAGATAACCGGCTGTCTGGACTCAAGTCAGTTCCGCTTTGCACAAGGTGACGACGGTGGCCAGTTTGATGTCCGATTTCCCAATGGGGCTCAGTGTACCTTTGGTGGTTATGGTGCTAGCTTCATCGAACAGTAAGTCTATGCCCTTTCCATGCTTGCGATGATCATCGAAGTTTGACGCTTGCACTATGTCCGCAGAGTGGAACCCTCTGCCAACAGGTTTTGTCTGCGATGTTGTAAAAACGCGGACGATCAGCAGAATTGCAACTCCCATCAAGATCGCGCGGGCTGTCCAGTTGCGATTCCGGGTACCTACGAGTTTGGGGAAGTCGGTTGCTCCTAGTATCGCAGCTTTGTAGCGCGGGTCTCACGCTGGATCGTGGGCCAAGGTCCTCGCCATGTGCCTCGCTGGGTACGGAAGAAGGGGGATACTCTGAATAGTCATGACTAATATTACAGATAAGAGTGAACTGGTCAGTACATACGTGATAATGGGAGAACACAACAACCCGTCGTGATAATTTTACAACCATGAGTCCACATATCCACCATGAACAAGCTTCGACGAACCAAATGCGTCGAAAGCAGCTTTTTTTCCGTGATACCAAAATGCAAAATGGGACCCGAAATGTTCGAAAGGAGCGTGTGTGTAACGAAGGTTCGATTTTAAGCCTTACCGAAGACGGGCTTTCCCGTCCTGACGCCGTTTCCATGCTTCTCCACCTCGATACCGATAAGCCTGGTTTTACCATGCAGCCAGTCTACGCGACGGACACCACCATCCCATCCGCCACCCATCTTCGTACACCTCTTTTCGTAGGCCCGGGTAACCTTACGTTGGGCCCGGCTTCCGTGCCCCAGTGACTCCCATTCTTGGGGAGTCACCCGAGTGAGGAGCGTGGTATGAAGAGAGTATAGCAGATCAAGATTTGTAATGTTTGTAGAACGGCTCTTGCTCGGAGAGGAGCCGACGTAGAAGCCGGAGCCACTAGGGCTGGAACTCGACGGACCGACGACAACAGGCCACGGGAACTTATCCGAGCGAAGCACGATGCGGGAGGAAGCTGGCGTAGGCGGATCAGTGGCAGGTTGAGCGAGCGTGTGTGCAGGCACAGCTGTATGTGTCGTGCGGTCGAGCACGGTGCGCGAGGAAGGCGTATAAGTTACGTCGTATGAGATGGGCGCGCTGTGTAGTCGGGTAGATGCGAAAAGCGGATGCATGTGTAGAGAAGATGGTCGTATGCCATGCGGGTCCATGCTTCCTGCGTCTAACGAGATTTGTTGATCAAACAGATGTGGAAGGGCAGAAGACGAGAAGAGACGTACAAGAATGAGCTGATCCGGTGGCGGAGGACACGCTGCCTTGCCAAGTTGGATTATGTCTCAAAGACGGTCGCCTTTCGTATCTCATATGTTGCGAAGAGCTGCCTGCAGACGAGCCTGGACGAGCCATTCCAGGAAGGAGTGAAGAGCTTGAACTGGTTCGAGACGATGGCCCAAACGATACCGATGGTGCTACGGAAGGGGCGTGCATGGCATAATGTGCAACTGGTTCCCAGGCGGTCGGTAATGGATGATACGTAGACACGGTCAACACTTACGATGTTCCGAGGACTTGTAGCTTGCACGCCGGTACAATGGTGATCGTTCAACCTTTGGTGGTGTTCCATACCTCACTTCTCCTGTAGAGCTGGATGCCTGTGCAGCCGTTTCGTAGGTTGCAAATCGCAACGGCGACGGAGTCGTGGTACGTGCTGAGTAGCTATTGCTACGCTTGGTCTTCAGCCGAGGTGGAGCAGTGGGTCCAGTGGCGCTAGGAGTTGCGTAGATGTAGTTTGAAGTCGGCTGGGAGCGAGAGCGCCAGTGAGACCTGGAAGGTTGTTCGCCAGTAGGAGAACTGTCACGGGAGTGACTACCGCCAAAGATGTAACGCAGGTAGGAGGTCATGATGTTCTGGGTAATAAGTCGTGAAGCAAAAGTATACAGATGTTAAGTCGTTACCCGTGGAACTGAATCCAAGAGAGGGATGGACCAACGCTGACACTTAGTGCCCGACTACTTATAAGTAGGATAATGAAATCCACGAGGGTCTGGAACAAAGGCAACTTCGCGTTCTAGACGTTTTCTAAAGCGATGAATTGAAGTAAGAGGCCCCCCAGAAAAGAAGTGGGCGGTGATACTCTGCCACGCTGCCGGACGTCTTGGGAGGAACACATTACCGAGAAAGGCGTCATGGGCAAGATTGCAGAAAAGATCTCTTCATCCCATTTGCGTACGTTTGGACCGTTACTCCGATTATACGTCTTAGATGTGTCCAGATAGTCCGTGTGCTAGAGAAGCGTAGCCAATCACAAGACCGGCGGGTGCTTGGCGGATACGCAATGTTGACTTTGTGCGATAAGGTGGGTATTCTGGCGGGACAGTTGAGGTAAAGATGAGGGCGGTTTGCAACGATCAGCGTAACGACGAGGATTGAATCGATATTTTGTGTTCAATTCGAATGTTCGCCTTGAGGCGTTTGATGCACCCACGACTCGCTTCCCGAGCTGCGCATGGAAGACGCATGTTCGCTTTTTATGGTCATGGCGCGTAGGCCGCCACTACCCTCTTGGGTATGTCCTGTCGCTTGAGCAGCGCACTGCCAATGAATCGAATAATATTCTCAACATTTAGCCACAGACATGTCCATCAAGCCTTATGGGGCAGAAAGTCGCCCTATGAGTGTTCTAAGTTTTCACAGTAGCACAACTCAACTTTCTTTTCCTATCGGCGTTTCAGACCCGCGCATCTCCCTATGAGGTGCATGCATTGGGACACTGAAAGGCGCGTCAATTGGCGGACACCCTAATCGACGGATGAAGCGCAAGAATGACTAGGGAAAGAAACGAAACGAGGGAATCACGATCAATGTGAATCTGGTCTAGACCACCCAAACGCCGGATACGACGCAACCGATTGTCTGAAGCACACAAACACGACACATGCAAAGATAACGCACGGCCAAGAACATGAAGTCATTCAAATACGCTCGCGATATGAAGAAGATCGTTGTCCTGGTCGATCGACGATCGTGTTCTCCTGTGACGCGATCGGCGGAAGCGCATGGTCGACTAGAGCGTTGTTTTCCAGTTTCTCGACTAGGGCACTATCGAATATACACTTGGGAAGTGGGGGGTTTTATTTTCACAACCGTTACCGTTTGATTTGGAACAGATGTTTCAAGACATAAACCTATTCAACGGATAAAGGTATAATCACCCCATGAAAGGAAGATGTTCCTGAGTGCTGATTGCATACACACCAGAATCTCACAGATTCGTGAGGGGAATCAGGGAAGCTACGCTCTCTAACGGGAACTCTCGCCCGACCTAATACAACATGGTCAAAACAAATGCGAGGATTGCTAACCAAAAAATCACGTCGTGCCGCAGCATTGGGTAATACAGATGGCACTTGGTAAGACTCTGGTCTGGGCGCACCTGATTTTTAGAACATGCGGCAATGGTGCATACCTTTGGCGGAGCCCGATGGAAGTCCTACCACTGAGAGCCGCTTCGCATCAGAATGATACAAAAAGAATGCTGCATACTTGTATCGCGTGAACACGGAATTTTGGAAGCTTGACTATATGATGCGGTTTCTGTTATCGAAGAGTAAGCTAACTGTGCCATGGCATTGTTTGGCAAAGGCTTGTGATCCAAACAATCGGACATAATCCATCCACTTGCACTCAGCACTTAGCTCACATCCATCCCCTACCAATATCACAAACATTTCATACACCCAGGACTAAGTTATCGTTTCAGTACTATGGATATAACTTTCCAAAGACTTTGGAAAAGCCTTCACCTGGGTCCTCCGCAGACTCACCCACCCCCCCTAGCTCCGACTTTGGAGGACGCTGACGAGCAGGTAGTGTATTGTTATCGAAAGCAGAGGGGTGTGAACCTGGGTAAGAAACCAGCGGTAATAACAATGGACTGAAATGCCATTGTGGACAGGTTCCTGGTTTGTTCTTGAGCGGTGGATCACAGATACACCGTTCCGATATGCAGCAGCTCCAGGACAGAGCGACCTGGATGTTGCCAAGGGCTCTCACGCGAAAGAAACTCTAGAGCGCCATTGGGACTCATGGATTACAGGTAAAGATTTCGAGTGGCTTGCATCTAGGGGCATAAACGCCGTGCGGATCCCTGTGAGCTTTGTCCTACCTCGCTGAGGCCAGATTCACTGGAGCACGCGTGACAGATTGGTTATTATCATTTATGTGGGATCGATAGCTCGTTATTGCGTGAAACGGACTTTCAGGGATTGGAAGAGATTTTTCAGGGTGCTTGGCCGCGACTCGTGAAAGCGGTCGAGACCGCACAGTTGCATGGAATCGGTATTCTTTTTGGTCTGTGACCTGCACACGTTCTTCCCCTCTCCATTTCCCTCATACGTCCTACAGACCTGCATTCTGCCCCTGGGAAGCAGAATCAGGACTCCCACTCGGGAACTTCCTCTCCCAGAGTTTCGTTCTTCGGCAACCGGTCTAATCTCAAACTCACCATTCGAGTCCTTCATACTCTGGTATCTGCCATTCGGTCGCTGCGCTCGGAACACGATCCCCCGATCAAAAATGTCATCGGAATCGAATTAAGTCCACCGAACCGATCTGTCTAGACCATCATCTCTATCGCTGTTTTACATCAGCGGATAACTCGACGCCCGTGGCACAGCACTCTGCATCGCTGACGGATCCAAATACATCAACGCCGCAAACCTTTGCACGTGTAGCAGGTATGCTTGAGGATGCGGGTGGTGGCCTCGTGGTTGGCGAGTGGTCTGGCGCGCTGAACCCTGGTTCGCTGCACGGCCCTATAAACGAGCACGAGGAAAGAAAACGATACATCGCGGCACAGCTTAATTTGTTTGAACGGCACTGTGCGGGGTGGTTCTTCTGGACGTACAAGAAACAACAGCCGGGCGATCAAGGGTGGTCTTTCAGAGACGCAGTGGAGGCAGACGTGTTTCCTAATTTTGTTGGCATGCATCCGACCAAGAATGTTCCTGTGGATGATACAGATCGAGTCGGGAGAAAGGGTGCCGCGCTAAGTCGTGCAGTGGGTTAGTCCAGTCTTTTTGTTATCTCCGCAAACTGTGTTTTCAAACTTTCAAGGCCAACATGCTTCTTACTGGGCGCAGTACCCAGGACATTACGAACATTGGCGTTTTGAGAAAGGATATAACCAAGGTTGGGGGGATGCGTACCAATTCCTTCTAAACAAAGCCATCACAAAGGACGCAGTCTGTGAGCTGGGATTCAAGGGTTCTTGGAGAAAGAAGAGGGTACACGAGCATGGCACTGAAAGCGGGTTTAGCAATAATGTTTGGGAGTATGGTAAGTGGTCATTGCTGGACTATTTCAGCGCCCTTATCGGGGCATCATGTTTTTGCTTTGGGCCATGTTTCGGGGTTGTTTCTACAGTACGCTTCATCGCGCTGACATCCTGTGCTAGAGCATGGCTTTGAGCAAGCCATTCGGGACGCGAACCTTGATTTCCAGGACACGTATTGTTGAAGCCTTTGATCTAGAAATGCGAGCAACAATCTTTTTACCATTCAAGCATACTCCCGTTGCTGTCGGCTTACACGCCTTGCCCGCTTTCCCCCGTACCTGTTAATGAAATCTGTAATGTACAACATTGGTCTCTACCAGGACAAAGCCAAGCCCCATCCTTCGAGTCTTCGACGATAACGCACTTTTAGGCATCGATTCCTCTGTTTGGATCCGCGACAATAACCAGGCACATGTTCCTATCTGTGGTCAGCGGACACCACACTCGCAGATTCTCCACCGTCCCTATCACGGCCTCCTTCCTTTTCTAATATCCCTCGGAATTTGACATCGTGGAGTTACTTCGCTAAGTAAAACTTTACCCCTTTGGTCTATGCCCCAAATTTGGACCAGCAGCGCCCCGCCTCCAAGTTCCAACATCTCCCCACCATGAATTAGTAGGGAAATCGCACGCAATATCAATATGACAGACTTGTGATTGGGTGACTGGTCGTAGATTACCGCCGTGTACGGGATGGATTCGTCCTACACGACCCTCGCACAACCTACGATGTCGAGATTTAGACCAATATCACTGGCACCACATAAGTTTGAAGCGCCCAACCCGCATCGCATGGTCAGGGGCATGAAATAACTATCTAGAATTTCGACGCCCCGAAGATCATTTGGCTGTAGTGTGCCTGAGGTATTGTGGCAACATCACGGTGATTATCGATTATCTCCGACTAAGTGCCGGAGGACTAGTGGCGTCACGACTTACTTGGGTCACTTTGGTTTTCACTGCACAAGAACGCCGACGGATGAGAACCTCGCATACTGCCATACGTGTTTCGTTTAACTGAAACTTGGGTACCATTGTACATTATATTACCTAGCAAACCGAGGATATAATAGAATATAACAGAATGTTTTTGATTACGAATCGCCTGCTTCTCCTACAGACCTGCCAACCTGCCCGACTGGAGAGGGGTACTAAAGCCTGGCTTCAAGGGTATTATGTAGAACGACCTCCTCACAACAACAAAACAGTAACTGGGATCACATAATAAGACGATATCATAGCGCAAATTTTTCCCTTATCCAGAGTGGGTTGCGCATAGGAAAGGACAGTCCAGATAGTCGCGAAATCAGAAGATTGCCGAGTCAACCAGTTATCAACTTCCAGTGATAGGACCCATCGTCGTCATGGGTCCTTATCAACCCTCTGAAGACGTGTTTCTCCAGTAGGTAGTCAACGCGCTTTACTCCTTGGCTAGCCTCCAGCTGTGCTGCGGACGGTACACTCCGACACCTCCGGGTGTACGCACGAGCAACGGCAGTCTCCTCCGACAAGCTCAGCTGCGCCCAATCCTGGTGAGTGATCTGCCTGTGGAGCGAGGAGTGTATCATGTAGAGTACGTCGCCGAGCGTTATGGGGAGCGGTGCGGTCTGCGCGGCGTATTCGTTGTGGTACTGAATGTTAATCGGCCACTTGGGGATCGCATCGTGGGAGATGCGCATCCTGGTGATGGACGGGTACGTCGCAGGCTCGCGAAGCTCGTCGGAGGAGATTATGGCGGAGTGTCCCGGCCCGATCCACCTCAGTGGCGTGAAGGAGGGAGACGCGAGGTCGAAGTAGAGATCCGTGCGAGGGACCTCTCCGTTCAGGAGAGGGTGTACTTGGAAATGGGTAGACGTGCCGGGGTAAGCCCAAGGTGTAGTGGGTTCTCCCCATGGCCTGTAGCCCTCGCCAAAGGAACGCCTCCGGTAACCCGCTGGTGTCGATGGAGCCTGCAGGAAGGGGTCGGGTGCCATCCCAGCGTGCCAGGATGGCCTACGGGCACGAGGGGGAGGATTCCAGTAGGAATCATCATAGTGCACACCCCTGGGTGTGTTAGGGGCCCCAAGATACGGGGACGACGGTGTATATGGCGAAGATGGGAATAGGGTAGCAGGAGGGATGAAAGGTGAACGTTGTGTGTAGGGGCCGTATCCGAGATACGGTGTGGGCTCGTAAGCTGCTGGGGTGTAGACGTATGGACCAGACATATTGATCGATCGAAAGTGTTGTGTGGGGGTTTTGATCACGAAAGAGATGCGGATTATATCCTGAAATAGATGGCTTTTAGTCACGGCGTGCGGTGCCATCGTCATCCTATGGCGGAACACAGCCTGTCGACTCACCTCACAGCCACGGACGACTCGACGTCCGAGCGATCTGCTTTCGGAGCTGCGTGGATGGTTGGACCTGCGGTATGCTGAGGTGGCTAAACCACACAGCGTTGGTAGTCGACAACCAGGGCACAGGCTGCCTGCGGCTGAACAACCAAGATATTAGTCAATTATCTGGTATAGCAGGTTGGTGAACTCGGTACCGAGACTTACGGCACTCACTCTGAGTCACTAGCAGATTTCAGCAAGATCTCGCAAACACTGTGATGATAAATTCAAGAGTAGTTAGCTGGGAAGAAGAACTGGGGATTTTTTACAGTAAATAGATCTCATAAAGATTGCGACGAGCGCTCATACGCAATTTGTTTATCGCTGTCTCTTTTCAAGTTCTTGGCGTTACCGAGTACCTGCATGCGATCGTTCACCGCCCAACACTGAAATAGATCTTCATGCCATCATTAATGAAAGCGCCGCCTTGAATAATAACACCGCATATTTGTTGCCAACTTGAACTCTGAGAAACCAACTTGTCTACCATTTCATGTCCATGGCAAGTTACAGTAACATGACTGAGAAACAGTCCGACGGGAGACTATAATGTGAGAGCTCACCAAATCGATAATATAGCCCCGACTCATCTACGGACACACATGCAGTGTTCCGGACGCACATCTGCTTTGGGGTTTGTATCCCGGTGTTGTAAACCACACGTATCTCAGATGCTCAGTGAAAACATGGCCTTGACTTCGAGTACTTGTGCCCATGCTTCAATGGCTTTCAATCACCGGGTTGCAGCCAGCTAACTGTCTGTCTTCTCGTGCTCGGTTCATCTCGCCACTGATTTTTGCTCATAGGCCACCGAAAATAGGTACGCAGTTTGATCAACAAGTTCTACCTTTGTTTCCCCGGCGATGTGTATCATTACCGGGATCCCCGCCCATATCACTGATCAGGTATCTGGGAGCCAGATGTGAAAGTGGTGTCAGTGCGGACTTAGCCCTCTGATTGTCTTGCCTCGGCTTCATCTCAGTCAGGTGGTTCGCATGGTTCGCACACTTGTCACATGGTCCCGAAACAGAATTCCCTAACCCTTGCTTAAGCAGTCAGACATTGCGTTGCTTCACCCAACAGTTATGGTTTACTCTCATCGACATCGCTATCTTGGGGAGCGGGAGCGCGGTGTTGCCTCGACTTCTCAACGAAATGTGTAAAAGAGATATCAGCTTGCGTCTCTTCTATATCCGAGGTCGACGACATAGGTTTGTTGGTTTTCGCGTTCCCCCGTCAAAGCGTCTTTTGATGTTCGTGTAGTAACGTCATCTTATTATTCAAAAGACATTGGCTATTGGAAATGCAGCGTGCTCGTTCGGGAACGCCACCGCTATGAATTCTCGGGAGAGAACCCAGATCCCCTTTACAGTTGGTACCGTGTCGGAGTGATAACAAAGTTCACTCGGTCGCCACCACGGGTCAAAGGTGGCGGTCACGCTTCTAATTGTGGCTTTCCATCTACTCCACGAGTCCAGATGGCCATGTATAGATTCTCCGAGGTTATGCCCAACTCCTGTGCACAAACAGCGACCATAGTTGGATGATGTTTACGCAGCCCTTGAAGCATACGGAGTGAAGGGCGTCGGAGGGTCAACTAGTGGCGTCGGGATCGCTGTTTACCCTCGGTGGAGGTATGTACGCAAGCACGATGCACTACGGTAAGCAAGCAGCTGACTGCGATGAAATCGATTAGTACGGGTTTGACCCATTGACACCGTGCAAGCCTTCGAATCAGTGATGCCAAATGGCACGGTAACGAGTTTCACGGAGATCTCCAGCCCAGGCTTCTTCTTTGCCCTTAAAAGTATGAGTTATTCCATGCAGATTGACGCCGTGATCGATCTATTTCGATTTCAATAAATTTATGTGCGAGGCCAGCGAGCATCGCCTTAACCGCCCTTCAGGGCACCGTGACTAGGTTAACATCGAACCCATTCCCGCAAACGCCAGTTTGGGTATATCTTTTTTTTCTTTTACTTCCGTGGCTCGCGGGCACCCCATCTGATTCATTGAAGGAAGCCCCGATCACGTACACCGCGAATGTCCTTGTTCAGGGAACTTGGCCACGACGAGATCCGAAAGCTGCGATCATCTACGAGTGCGGTAACCTTCTTGGGCAGGGTGGGTCACATCTACGAAAGCTGCATGCTAAGCGGTAGCGCGGGCTTTCTGAGCTGGCTTTCTATGACGCTCTTACCCCACCAGCTGGACTCTCTGGACCCCTGGATTCTTTCTCGTCTTCAGTGAGTCGTCGCCTTCAAATGCGACCACGGGATCACGGTAAGTTACGTTTCCGCTCGAGCAGTGTAATGATCTTCAACGCTGCAACAGAGGTATCTCCGACACCGTATCTATGACAGGCTATCCACTTTCGCTACTCCAGCCTACCGTCGACGAGCCTGTTGTGTTTACACATGTCGCTCATACTGTTCAGTTTCCAGTATTGGTGCGGGCATCTTGCTCTCGTATCCCCGAGTCTCGTATCTTGTAATTACTCTTCGATGTATGGACCCTTTTTTGCCAACACTCTTGGACGGTTGTTACCGCTCAACTCTATCACGCATAGACGGTTCGAGCTCGTGCAGAATGCGACACGAACAAACGCCAATACATTCCAGGCGCAAGGCACCGCTGTTGATGCCACAGATTATGCTATTTATAAGGGACAACCTACCCCAGTTACGAGCCATCAAGGTGGATGCAGACGACGTTGTGTGGTTTCAAGTTATAATGATTGTTCAAACACGGTACAGGTATCTATCGTACACTATAATTAGGCCCTAATGAAATGCGATGATGACTCTCTTGATCGTTCCCGTAATGACGAGGCGATGGACGAGCGTCAAACAAAAAGGCATGTACAAGAATAGCAAAGAAGCGAGCCTGCTTGCATGGTGAAAAAAGCGCTATCATCAGACCGAATGTATCCTTCGCAAACGAGACTTGGCTGCGCCTGCGAGTTGTCGATGCTTGTCGAAAACAAAACCGGCCAAGGCTTCGACCCATGTTCTATCACGTCCACGATGGATGAGCATCAAACATTGCCATGACTCTCGAAGCGCGCGAAAAGAAAAAAAAAAGAAAAACTAACCGAGGGGGGCCCTGCATTGGGTTCATCGAACTGATGGGCAGCCGCATCGAGAATGCATCCTCGCCGTCACCATCTACAGATGTACGTCAACGCCAACAAGGAAGGTCAAACAACCGCAGAAGACCTACAATATTTCTCCTCGACACGGTGGAACTTGTATCCAAGTTTATCTCTGTATAAACTCAAGGCTGCCCTGTTCGATCTCCGGACGTGTAATTGGATGTACTCGATCTGGACGTTGCCTCTTGACATGGCTTCTCCTGTGGGTGTAGTGTTTGATTGGACTAAGAAAGAAAGAAAGGAAACGATAGAGCACGCACTCGACATATCCATCAGCTGTCTGGCAAGGCCCAGTCTTCTATAGGGCCTGAGCACGGATAACGAATTGATGTGGCCAACCCACGCACGAGTGAGATATTCGTGTGGCTCTCTATATCCGGCCTTTAGCAAACCCACACCACGGCACACAGATAACGCAGCACTCACATGGAGGACAAGACATAGCCGACCACCTTCCCGTTCTCGTCCTCCGCGAGAAACGACACCTCTGGCCACATGATAGAGGAATACGTCCCTAGTCGTCAGCTCGAGAGGACTCAGGTGGCCCTGTCAATGCAAAAAAAACTCACAGAACCGCATCGGGTAGTTTTCTGGAAGGTTGTGGAGGTTGCATGTTACGATCCTGATGAGATCTTTTGCCTGGGAATGCGTTGAATGGTGGCCCGAGGGTGGAAGCGAAGAGTGAGGTCGCACGTATTTCTGAGTGTTGTTACCGGACGATGGAGTTGATGTACGCACCTCTGCTCTGCGTATGTTCATCGGGTGAATGAGGGGAAGAACGACTCGCACGTTCTGCACACAACTGTCTTTCCGTAAGCACGCGCGCCCCAGATGAAAAACAGGTGATACACAGCAAGTGCCACCCAATAGGATTTATAGCGAATAGCCGCCAAATAATTGATCGTGTGGGCGTCTGTAGATTGTGAGACTGATGGTCATGATTACAAGAAGTTCCAAGGATAACAAGAAAAAACCTTGTGCCAAACATATCACAAAACCGTAAAACATCAATTATCGTATGTCTCGTATGAGGTAATCCGAACGGGTATCAAGAAACCAAGAAACTAGGATACATTGAGGATATAGTCCAAGATCGACGATGTTCGTAAGTAAGTATTATGCAGAGAAACAACAAGACAGAAGATTAGACATCACGGATCCACGCACTCGAAAAGAAAAGACCCTCCATCGTTCGATCAACGCTGAGGTTGACGATGAGCTGGGTTGATGAGACCCAGATTCAGCCACCACGACCCGCCCCGCTGCGAGACCCAAACTCCCCACCAGTACTTTCGGTCACCAAGACAGTCAACCCGACGCAAACCTTGCCGTGCCTCCCAGCCAGGAAGAGCGTTGCTCTGAAGACATCGATGGCGGTACGCATCTTCTAGCACATGGTAATTGCTCCTGTCTAGCCTCTTGATGTACTCGACTTCGGGATGCGTCAACGGTGTTTGGAAGTACTGATAAATGGCATCCAACAAGTCCTGAATCGTGACTTTGCGTGTCTGGTCGATCACGATAGCGCCCCACAGAGTAGACAGGTAGCCGACATCACACACGATGAGGACCTTCTTGGCCTCTGGATGTGTGATCGCCTGGCTCCGGATAGCATCCAGGCCCACGCTGACGTGATTAGCAGTGAGGCGCTTCGCTGTCGACGGGTTCTTAGTGAGGTTCCAGTCAATCTGCGCCAGAGTCGCACTGTTCGGGTTGGGGATTATGTGAGGCGAAAGGCGTACCGGGACCTCGTTGGCCCAATCCAGCGGTGGCCAGGTACCAGGCGACCATTGAGGCATCGTACCTGGCAGGGGATGGCCGCCTGTGAGGCGAGCCACCGACCAGGGATCAAGCTGGCCATACGCTCCTGCATACGCCCCCCCTCCCAGTACTGGGTTCCGTGGCCAGAACTGGGATGGTGGGATGCTAGGGTGAGGTTGGGGGTGAGGGCTCCAAGTCAAGTTTCCAGTGGGATAGGTCCAGCTGTATTGGTTTGGTTGCCAGGCTGGAAGTGGTGGAAAATAGGTCGACCAAGGCCTTCCTCCACCAGGAAAATATCCAGCAGCGTTTTCCCCCACAGGCGGCAGATTGAAATGTCCGTGATTATGGGGTGTATTAGGTGGATTCCACTGAAGGCGCGGAGCTAAACAAGGAAAGGAATTCAGTGAAATAACCTCGAAGATTTGATCAGGGAGCGTACCTGGGTTAACCTGAACGCCAGGATTCATACCCTCGGGGAAGCGGTCTTGATCACATCGCTCAGCGCGATTCCGTCTGCAACAGGGAAACTGTAATGGGTGACGACGCGGAGTTCCGAATATTGACCAGTTGGGAGTATGCCAAGATAAACGAGGGCCACCCTGAGGAAATACAGGAGCAAAAAGGGTGTGGTTCCAGATGTCGCCATTATTCCGATCAGGAATCACGGGGCTAGCGCATTCACTGTCGCAACCTGGAATGTGGTCGAGATCATAGTTTCGGACGATGTCGTTAAAAGCTCCACGGACAACTCGAGGATCTAAGTTGCTATGGCCTGCTGCCATCGCAAGGTCGCGCCAATAGCGTGTGTCGCGCAAGGAATCCCCAGACATTTGTGGGTGCTCGAGTGTGAACTGGTTGAACTGGTTGTCGCTTGACCGTCGGGTTCAAATAAGCCACGAGAGAGCGTCTGTGAACGCCAGGAGCGCTAGCCGATGAAGAAGCGGGAAGCCCGAGTATGCCTCATTTGTATTGGTTCTGAACACAAAGGAGAACCGTCTCCCCGTCGACGAAGGGGCACGCCACCGTTGTCCACCGCAGGAGTAGGCAATGCGGGTAACTTACAATTACATATGGACCTACAAACGTCAAGCTGGTCCCTGCGCTTTGGCTCAACCCTTCCAAAAGTATACAATATCCAGAAGTGCTTCAAATAGCTATTGCAGGTCGCCAGGGACAAGGCTATGTATGTCAGAGCCGTTGCATAGCATGCGCCTATGAGAAAAATTGCGACATTAATGCTGTCCAACGTGAGCGCATGCTAACCAAGTAGTGATCCATACATGGATTATCTACTGAAAAATCAGTACATACCGATGTGTGGTCGACTAGGACGTCGACCTGCGCTGAAGAGACAGAATAAGGCGACTACTATCCGCTATGTGGCTGAGTGCAAGTAACTTTGGACGCTGCTGCACCCGAGCTATTCGCCTTCACCACGACAAGAGCCCGACCGTCAATAACGTCTCAACCAAGAAAGCAACACCCAAAATAATGAGGTTCCAAATGGCCAAATGCAGGATGATGATGGTGATTAATCATCATGCTGACGCGGTACGTGCGTGTGCAATACCTTGTTTTTTTTTCATACATCAACTATATTTACAACTATGCGTTCTCCAGACATGAATACACTACAATCACCTTTGTACAATACGTCAAGGTTCTCATGAGCTCTCAAATAGTGCTTCCAGGCCCTTGGGGAGCATCAGCTCCCGGTCCGATAAGAGTGCCTTCTGTCTCACGCGCTCCGAACGCTAGGTGCGACAAAAACAAACAAGGAGTGTATGTCAGGGCAGGGACAAAAGCATACACAAGAGACTGACGCGTTCTCCCCCCCTCCGAGCCAGAATTCTCAGGCTGAAGGAACTGACCTGCTTGCATACCCTCACCAGAGCTCTCAGGCTGTTGCTCATATCCTGTGTCAACCTGTGTCTGTCCTTTTCGCACTTGTTCGATTGACTCAGTTTCAGGGCGTCGACCTTCAGACGGTTGGCCTTGCACGCTCTGGTCTTGAAGCATGCATGCTGGCTCGCCCCGGGTTGTATCCGAGCGCTTTCTGCCTCGGGCACTTTCGGCACTGGTTCGCATCTGCTCTGTGGTTCCAGAATGAACGCTGGGTTGAGGTTGGGGAGCATTATCGGCCGCAGCTCCAGCTAAGTTGCCACCACCCACACTCTGATCGTAGATGTTGTCCTTCGGCGGTGGCAGGGGCGGCTTCTCTCCAGCCTGACCTTGCGCTCCAATACCTACACCAGCCCTAACTGGTTCTGTTGGGTGACCCCTCATCCTTGCCATACCTTCTGCGATCTCGGACTGGCCTGTGGCAGCGATGTCTTCATATTTAGACTCTCCTGTCTTCGAGCTTGAGACAGTGTCGGCAGCGCCCATAGCCGTCCCCCGTATGTTTTCACCGATTCCTGTGATCCATTGCCATTTATTGTTATTGGTAAGAGGCGCTTCGTTTTACCAGAAACGGGTGAACGTGCCATGCACCACTTGAACGGCCCCTCTGCGCGATGACGGTCCAAAATGCGTTCAGTCCCGAGACGAAGCGGAAATCTGGAGACAAGCGATTCACTTACTTTATTTTACTCCCTATTCCGGGCTTCTCTCCTCCAGTGTTGTTGGTGGCCATTGCGTGTGAGAGGACTGCGGAAACTCGAACCTGGGTTTGTTTTTGCAAAAGCATTTTATGTCCTTTATATATGGAAAATATTATGTGGAATTTGGTATGACGCGTTTATGCGTTCAATAAAAAAAGTAGGCCGCTCCGAACCAAACTGCACGGGATCGTCGACGGTCTGGGCACGTTGTGCGGAGATAACAGGTGGAGCAGGTTCAGAATGTCGTCATGTTGTGTGGCTGTACGATAAGATAAAGAAACTCTTCATAAGTGATCGGACACGTGATATGGAGAACTGCCTCCAAAATTTTTCGCTGTCCCACCATGGTATCCACATCACTACTAGTAGCGCTGTGCCTGCATGGTGATCATGATGCACATCATTCATCTTAGCACCTGAATGATCTTATTTTGCGTACGCAGCACGGCATCAACAGGGTCGCCCTCGGAACATAACATGGTCGTTTCTCTGCAACGCCCAACAAAGTTTTCCTCCACATGCAACAGAGATATCACATCAAGGAGTAACCCGTCAGACATCGCGATTATCATCTACACTGCATATCTACTATAACATCTTCGTGGCCAAGTGCCAGTAAAAGTCGGGTTTTCCTAATCAGAACAAAAGAGACCCAAAGACAATATCGTACAGAAAGTTTACCGCGGGTCGTGTGAGGTCGAAGGGGATAATGATAGGAAATAAAACAGCGATCCGGGTAGGTAGGTATGCTACAGGGTCATTATGGCGTCTTTTTTATGAGTTTTCGTTAAAAGTCCGGTGTCGTCACAGGGAAAAATACAGTATAATGTAACAATGTTAACTCGCCTCGTTCACCTCGTTCACCTCAGCCTCGGCTATCCTGCAAGGTTCAGGACCCATACGTCAGGGCCAAGCTTGGTGCTTGAGAGCCCCATGAACCTGTTTCGGCCGCGCAAGAAATCTACCCGTTTTAAACCCTTGTGGTATTGCTCGGCGGCTGCCTCTTTCGAGGGGGCACGCCCGCATCTAGCGTGGAACGCTATGGCCACTTCGTCCTTGATCTGCTGGGTTGGCAGGGTGTTGTACTCTGAGGCGAGCACGGGATGACGCAAGAAGCAATACAGCGCCTCAAGGAGGTCACGGACTGAGACGAAGTGCTTAGAAGGAGGAATGGTCAGCCGCCATGGGAGTCTGTCGTTGACGAGGGTGATGGTGTGCATGCTTGGCTGAGTGGCTGGCTCGTCAACGACACTGGCGGGAAGGTTGTGAGGGGATGCATGGACATTTGGGGCGAGGGTGTGCGGTGGGAGCGAAGTATCGTAGATGACAGGTGCAACGCAGGGATGAAAGGCGAGCAGAGGGTGGATGGCAACTGGCCCCGTGGGGAGGGTGAGCGGTAGATAGGTGTTTTGGGGAGGGGTGCGAGGCCCCGTCGAGGAAGGGAGGGACGAATCAGACAATGTCGGCGAGGATACCGACTTGGGAGAGTAAAAGATGTTGTCGTCGTTGAAGCGGACGTGCTTTCCAGGCATCTTTGATGTGTTTCTGGGAATATGTGATGACGGTGAAAGCTTTATAGCTGGTGATCGTCGTTTTAAGAAAAGTGAAAAGTAGTAGAGTGTGTGCTCCGTGTGAACAGTGAAGAGGTGGTAGTGGTTATGGGGAAGGATGAGGATCTCGAGCTTATCTGTGGGAGGTAGTATATATAATATCTTGATAGTCGGGGGGCGCAGCCTCCATTAAAACCAAAACATCGCCGCAGTAGCGCGAGTGACAGAGCGGACCCTTGGAAATGACTTGGTGACGGTTCTCGTGAACGAGTTTTGACTCGTATAGCCCATTTCTAGGACTTCTCGAGCGTTAATCCACGAAAAATGATCCTATTTTGGAGTGGGGAAAGGGGGGGAAGCTACGGGAATGAGATAGCATCGCAGTCGACAACATTAGAACTCAAAGGTGTCAGGAGGTCGATTCTTCTCATTGACATTTCTAGGTTACGGCACCGAATCAAGATTTTCTTCACACTGGCATCCGGGACCGTACATAGATACTCGACATGTCCATTCGAGGGTTGGGACGACGGCCATTGGGTAAAAGAACATTCTAGGTCAAATATTCCCGGGTCAGCCCGCATATCATGGTTATTCTGACCAAGATATGAATATGTTTTTCTGGATACAATACCTATGCGCCTTTGGGTTCCCGTTATGACAGGTGCTCGAATAAGGCGGTGACCGCTGGTACCGTTGTCAACTAGAACAGGTCATGACTGTCTTTCTCACTCAAGCTCGGCGTCACAATAGCGCCGAATCGCGTACGAGCGCTACTATCTAAAGCTGGATATTTCATTTCGCAGTTTAATACCTCCTCTTTCGGTGGGTTATCCTCAGATTGATCTCCATCCAGTTCGCAGCACAGTACCTGTGATCAGACGAGACTGATATAACTGGTCTGATTGTTACTCTGACCAGCGCTCACAATTCACAGATCGTCATATACTGACGACCAGAAGCAGTTCGCATCAATGATCAGTGCCACGACCTCGTATGGATAGAATGGTG
Organism: Gyrodon lividus; assembly: GCA_014904945.1. Classification (NCBI taxonomy): domain Eukaryota; kingdom Fungi; phylum Basidiomycota; class Agaricomycetes; order Boletales; family Gyrodontaceae; genus Gyrodon; species Gyrodon lividus. The sequence goes on from MU127475.1 coordinate 35,373, forward strand.
ATGGATATATCCCTTAGAGCGCCGTCGGCTCAGCCTCAACCCACTGCCTTGAAGCTTGACCCCGGACTCTGCTTCGGGTTCCTGATGGATATGCAGCTGCGCCCTGAGTGGGGCGGGTGTCAACTCATGAATCACGTAATTCTCCTAGGGTTCCCTTGGCGCCCAAGGCAGCTGACAATGATACACTCCCCTTGCGAGGTGCGCAGCATTGCGATTCATCTTGATTCTGCCACCTTCTCTCCCGTCTCTTATTGCGCAAGTACCTCGGCTGCCGCAGTTTACTGAGGCGCTGTCTTGTCCGCCAACGCGACGTATGCACGTGGAATGATTTAGGACTGCGGCCTGCAGCCTAAAATATCTCGAATCATATCCTTCTGAATCTCTGGTGTACCTTTGAACGTACGTTCTTCCCTCTTTTAGCTTTTATTCTTCGTCGGGTTCCAGCTTATTCATTCACTGTCGCGAGATCCTATCACCCCTATTTTTTCCTCAGTCATTTTTGGTGTGCTCAGGATTTCCAAATTCTCCAAAAGCAGCTCACACTGAGTCTGACGAGAGCCTCTTATTGGCAGGTTCCATCGACAAGACCAAACTGACAATCATGGGTGAACAAACAAACCGCTATTAAGCCACCGAATCCGAGAGCATTCCTCTTGATTATAGATAGAACGACGGCTGTACTTGAAGCGACATAGAGAAAGCACAGTAATTCCATCAATCATTGTTGATTGGTTTTTTTCCCCAAAGAAAAGGCTATAACGCATTCATTTGTTCAGAACCTCCTTTCATATCAGAGACTGCGATGCAAGGGCGAGACCGGCCACCCGGCGGAATAGCCTCACGGAAAGATCTCACCGGAAGACGGGCACCGGATCTAGACGCTCGCCAGCGCTCATTGAAAGATCGCTCGCCGCCGAGTTTGCAGCCGCGTGTATTCGTATGGGTCATGCTTGTGTATCATTTCTGTCAGTCAGTTCTCACATATAATGGTACAGTGTGATCAACATCGCTCTCCAGAGCGGCCGCACTTGTCGGAAAGAAGACGTTCTTAGTAAATGATATTTCGGTCCCCCCAATCAGACTTCGTACGAGGCGCTGTCTCCGATGGCCAACAAGGTAAGAGTTGAAGGTTTTCAAATGTCGGGTTCTTCGGATGGAGCGAACAACAATCAAGAGTATTCTGATCACAGGGCGCTGTTCTGGGCGGGTGGATCCGAAGCCCAAAAATCAACTATTGACACCGACATCCTTGCCTTGGCATGATGGTGATAAACTCCAACGATGATACCGAACTACATGCGGGTGGATCCGATTATTCTTCAGAAGGGAGACAAGCGTCTTTTTCGTACTAAGCCAGCTTCATCGACCCACAGCGGCTAACAGCCTTCATCTAGCAGCAGTTCTTCACGAACAAGCGGCTGGACCAGATATGAACTTCATGTTCGGTACACATCTACAAGGATGCGCTGCCATCACAGCAATTGCTGCGATTTTTGTCTTCTTCGAGAATGCCCGCTTCGGGGGACTGCGTAGAAAACGTGATACAACGTCCCCCTTGCTTTGCCTTTTGCTATGGAGGCAGGCATTATGAAATATGAGTCCCTAAATACGTCAAGCCCCATGTATGGACTGATGGATCTAGAACTCAACTTGCTCCGTCCTTAATCCAGACGCGCTCGAGACAGTGGAGGCTGAATATTGTACCATCGCTTTCAATCGCCCACTTTCACATGATAACCCCCCGTCCCCGTTTGCTTTTGGAAAATAGCGCCTCTCCCGGACGAGTACGCTCGTCAACTGGGTTCATGCGAAACTCAGCATTACCCACACCACAAGGAAGCTAGCGATGTCATACGATGCTCATAGCTCCATCCGGAATCAGTGGTGATCGATCAGCAGAAGATTCTGTTCCGGGGCTGGACATTGTTTACATAAATGAGCGTATAGCATGCTGTGGATCAGTGCTATCAGCAGCAACAGGAGCATGCTCATCATCATAACATTGGTACATACACGCGGTACCTCACCGGCAAACAGATAATTGAACAGGGACATGCATGTCTTGGCTCGTGGACACATGCGACCGTAGTTTGATTTACGTGACGATTTCTGCAATCTTCCGACTTCGATTCTAGAGCATGACTGGCTGAGTAATTGCTCTGGCATGGGAAAATAGCAATGACTGTAAGAATTGACGTGCTAGATTTAGAACATCACATTAAGGAGCATCCTTTGCAGATATCGTACCAAATCGTAAAGCGTTACATACAATACGGCAATTTGCCATCGTCTCATGTGTCACAATGACTACGGGGGACCCACGAACATCAACCATGTACCGTCCTTCAACGGCGAGGCCTCTAAGCCGCGGAACATCACCTTGTCTCCCATGTAGTCGATCCGCCGTAACCCATCGTTTGGACCAGGAACCTCATCAGGTCTAGTCCAGTCGAGAGGAATCCTTACTCTCCTGTGGTAGGCACGCGCGGTCAACTCCCTTCGCCGACCCGTCCAACTGTTATACTCATCAGTCGTCACGTGCTCCTGGAAATTACTGCTGATCGCTTGGAAGACGTCAGCGCAGGTAATCCCCTGCATGTTACGGACCATGATTGGCCAGGGGAAGTTGGGCAAGGGATCATCTGCAATGCCGACGATGTGCATGTGTGTCACGAACGGGTACGTCGCCGGCTGTGCAAAGTCAGCCGGGTCGAGGGGTATCGTGGCTGACTCGTGTGTGTCGTACACGATCCCACTTGGATGTCGTCCAATGTCGAAGCATATCGGGTGAGGTCCCATGTACCGGTGCTGGAGGTAGGGATTGAGTTGTGCCTCGTGAGGAAAGGGCATCAGAGCCCCTGGCTGTGGCGTGGACCACTCTTGCGGTCGTAGAGGTAGTGCAGGGTGCTGCAGCCGCGCAGGCCAGTTCTCTGGATGTGGTGAATTATTTGGGCCACGTAGGCTCTTCCAGATGTTCTCTGGATCGATTGTAATCGGGGGCAGGGGTCGAGGGGCTAGGGATGTATAAGAGTTACGAAGACGTGAACGTGTGAACGCCACATTAGACGTACTTGCATTGCGCACTTGAACGTCATTTACTATGGGACGAGCCCAGTATCCATACGCCTTCCACCGCTCGTTCGGCACAAAAGGCATCGTAAGCGAACTGAGTTTCTTTCCTTTCTTGTCATCTTCATCGACTGCGATATCAGTGATGGTTGTCAGTCAACGTCGGCGGTGGGCCAACGTGCCATTGCGATCTTACAGAACAAGTCCTTGAGCGACCCCCAGAATTTGGAACATTTCTCTCTGCGTCGTTCTGATTTTATTATTCGTCGTGCTGCCTGCTCCCGCTTCAACCTGATCCTCTTCTCCTCGGCGTTTTCGTCATGAATGAACGATGGATCCCACGGAAAGCCATCAAAGGTAGGTGTTTTGAAGGTCATGATGTGATGGAGGGCAGGAGACGCCACCCATGGTGTATTGAAGTTCTCCACCCCACGATAGATACCGCCATTGTCAGGCCAGGGATTTCGGGGCATGTCCAGGAAGGAGGGAGGAAAAGCTCAAGAGAGATAACTTGGTGCCGCCTCGATCGAGAGCCTGAGGAGAAGGGGGGAGAGTGTTGTTATTCGAGGCTGCCATGAGGACAAGGCGTGTTACTATAAATCCTTTCGTCTCGTCGCAATCAGTTTTTAGTATCCTGAGGTTGGTACAACAGAGGGCCCTTCCGAAAATGGTGATCGTTTTTCAGGATGCTGTCCTGTTGTCTTTTTCGAGGTCGAACGCCGCTTGGTCAAAGGTAGACCAAAACGGTCACCAGGGGAGTGCAGGTGGCAGAGTGAGCTGTGCTTGTCGGTCGCGTACATGGGGGAAAAGAGAGGGACGTGTGATTTGTGAACCTGTGAAGAGCGCTTGTTGAGCGGTGCGGGCTCATACTCAGTAGGGTTGCTGCTCACAGCCTTGAACGATGCGCCGGGTCATATAGCGCTCACGGTACCATATCATCATGTTCATTTCTTTGCTCACCTTACGCAGGACGACACACGATTTGTTGGCAGAAGGAGTTGGACATATACTATTTTATTGTAGGGCCATGGATAAATGCAGGCAGCCATGGCAGCGCATCCGATCCATTCAAACATTGGTCCATCTAGCAAATAAAAAGCGGATCCCGTCGACGATCAAGGCATTCTATACGTGGACCAGACAAGCACAACACCGCCGTGACAGTCTCGGAAGCCGTGCCAGCCAGTGCCAGCCACCCATGTCACCCAGATGGGGGCAGAATAACCGAGTCCACCGGAGTGTAGCCCTTCCACCACCCAGTTCGACATCGCCATGTCAAACGCCCAGCGCTTATATACTCGACCCATTTCAAGGCCTTCACAGTCGCTGGAGTTTTTCAGGTGGATTTACGCCGCGGAGAATCAGCATCAAGTGTGCAGACCTGACTGACTGTCGAATCAAGTGAAACGATGTAATGGCAATGGGTCCACCATTTGTGGTGTCTCGAACTCACGTTGCTGGACCTGTGCGTCTACTCCTACGAAGTACGGGCGACCGCATGCAGGTAAGTACGGCACCCTCGATCCAGTCGATACATGTCTCGTTTATAACATATCCGACCTTTGACTTTGTAAATTAATTTCTCGGACACAACCCCGAACATAGGAGCTGTGTTCTGTTCCTCGTCATTTGCGCATAGATGTCCAGCTGCGAGAGGTTGTGATATCATACTACCGTACACACTGCTATGCCCAGTGAAACCAAGAATAGCACCATAAGTAAATAAAGACGAAAGTTGCAACCAGACGGGGGAGGTAATGGCAGGAGAAAGCCACGGAAGAGGTGTTGATATGTGAGGGGGAAGAGGAGGTCGGGAAAAAGGCAGAGAACAATACAATACTTGTTAATATGCTACATGTGAGAAAGATGCTAGAAGATGACAGGGGGATCCGTACAGATAGCGCGAGCTGGGCTTTCCATGTGGATCGGGCGACGACGATCGAGGAGGAAATACGTACTGATAGATAAGAACGCTTACTGTGGATATATAGAGCCGGGCACGATTTGTCTGCATAAAACTCCATAGGAAGCACTTGGCTGCTTTGTTGACGTCGGCACCGCCCGTGTACTCGGGGAAATATTTCTCTACTGGTACCTAGGAGCCGCATCAGCTAAAACGGGCGTAACGTTGAATAAAGTTTGTACCTTTGGCATCTTATTCTCGAATACGTCGGTCTTGTTCAGGAACAAGAGAGTAGACGCCCGCGAGAATCAACGAGAGTTGACAACGGATTCGGTTCTATAAACAGTGCGTTAGAAACCATCCACACAAAGAGACGTGGGCGCCGACCTGGTTGTAGTCGCTCAATGCTGCACAAAAGATAACACTCGTGACGTTTTCAAACCAATGGAACCATTTCACGCGTTCCGAGTGTTGGCAACCGACGTCGACGATGTGTAACCTGGATAGCTTTGAGCCCAAAAACGAGATGTGGTACAGATCGAAATGTACTGTAGTTGGCTCATAGCTAACCGTGTTTCCGTGGTATTTGTCGTCTTTATATGCATTCGTACGACGTCGGCGTCCGTCGGGAGATAATTGGGAGAGCCTATTCCAAGTACCTCTGTGAGGAAACTGATTGTGCTGAGAGTTATAACGTAAAATAACGACGGTACTATGACTTGACTACTCACCAGCTCGTGCTTTGACTCGGTAGTCTAGTACTCGCTGTGCATTGGCCTGCGAAGGTATGTGAGGACAGAGATGGTATATGTGTAGGAGAGGAAACCAAGGCTCACTCGATCAACCCAGTCGAGGTTAATTTTGCACATAGCGGGGACGATAGCTTGCGCACTGTCGAGGGTATTACGGTATGTTGCGGGGCGGAAAGTCATCAATTCCTCTCTTGTGAGTCCACCCTGATTAGTTACCTTCATTTTTCTGGCGATCGTGGACTTCCCCGACCCCCTCGTACCTAGGATGGGAGAGGACTGCTCAGTTTGTTTTGCAAACGAGGACGCGGACTGGAAAATGGAGCACATGGGCGGCATAAGAGCCCATGACATAGATTGTCACAACGGCTAGACTGTGTCGTAGAGGACAGGCAAACGAAACCAAGGGAACAGGGAGAGACACTAGGATGTACCCAATAGTAGAACTGTGCATAGTTTTTCGACTTCATTGAGTCCTCCTCAATTTGACGGTTGATAGCATACGATCTAGCTTGGGCGGCATCACGTTTTGTTGGTTGGATAGACAGAATAGCTGGGGTCCTTTTTACTAGGTAGACTGAAGGCCTGTTAGACGACACCGGGGATTAGCCAGACTTGCCTGATGCTCAGAGCCATGGGCGGCTTTTTGTCGCTAGTCGCTCAGGCTACCACACTGAGCACGTAAGTGACCAAGTCTCTAACATCCAGCCTTCAAAGCTTCATCGCGCAGTCAAAGATCTTGTCACGGCCCCGAGTGGCTGGGTCGGTGCAACAGCGATTGAAATTTTACAACGGCGCTGAATACATGCAGACGTTCGAACAGCATGTCGGCGGCTCATGGATCCCAGGAATGTGGCAGGCGATGCAAGATGACTCTGAAAATATGCATCTCGCCAGATGAAGAGCGACTATTGCATCCTGCCACCTCACCATTTGCATCGGAGTGGATGTGCCTCTGCTTTTGCATGAGCGAACCCTTCCTTCTTTTACTTTGACTCTCAAGCCCACGGTCCAGGGAGCGCGTTGAAGGCAGGATTAACGAATCGATTTTTCAACTGCAGGTTACAACTTGCCCCTAAAAATGTGGCAGTGCGGGGGCACTGCACCACCGCACAGCAGCAACGCTCAGCAAGGGACATGTCTATCCTGGTGTTGAAAGTAGTGGTCATGCATAATACCCAAATATCGCGTTCTTCCAACGGTATCCAGCGGGCGGCCCATTTGTTGGGAGAGGAAGTGGGAACGCAGTGGAGAGGCGCCCGGCGTCAAGTGAAAGGTCGAGGACTTGAACGCGCCAGCCAACATCTTGGCAAACAGGCAAACATGGTTCCTGGAGTGGGGTGGGGGTGAGTAAGTCAACCCCAAGGAAGCTAAGATAAGACCCGACACGACACGACCCCCGTTTGCACCAGTGAGATAGTCGGGCAACTTTATGTCGTGGTTCAGAAATGTATTCCCCGTAGCACATCAACCGACATTGACGGGGTCGGAATCCCTTGGACAATTTTCCACCCTTGTACTGGAAGAAAACCCTGATATATGATTCCATGTCGTGGCGATAGAGATGCTCCACTTGGCCGACCTGGTCATCTTCCCGCAGGAGCTCAATCGCTATGAACGGTTCCAGTTCGTTCGTTACTCAGACGACCGTTTGAGGTCAAAGATGCAAGGTCGAAGTCGTTCAAGACACCCATCTCACTCTCCTCGGTGTAGTACATTAGGTTTTCATAGCTGACGTCCTGGTGGTGGATGCCCTCCTTCCAAAGCGCAGTGACCTGGCGTCAGGTAACTGTCAGAACATGATGATGGCAAGACCCACAACATACTCAGACACAGTACATCGAGCGATGCCCCGAACATGTCGTCTGGCTTGAACTCCTTGATCGGTCGAAATGAATAATGCCTGGGCTGCCTCTAGTAGGATCGTCGAGCCCAAGTGCCGTCCTCATAGTCATAGTAGATGTCGAATGGAAAGAATAGTAGAGCTGGTACATGTCCCTTGACGTCCTCATCTTCATTGGCAACGACGGCGACCTGTGCTATGATGTCGCTCTCGCACACCTGCTCTGTTCTCCCAACATTCAACCCACGTGATTTCAGCCCAAATTCCGAGTGTTGCTGTAATTTCAGTCCTCGATATCGATGTGGTGCTTGATCGCCTAAAATCTGTCTGACTCTCCATGCAAAACTGGGCTCACTGAAACCAATGTAGGAACACCAAGCAAGCAAGATTGATGTGTTTACTCACTGCAGTTACGCCTCTTGATGGTGAACACTTGTATTGGACACACCCTCCATATGCACCTCCAAAAGCCATTGCATGTTCTCTCATTTTCATCAATCCATTTAATCATGGGAGAGAATGTCAGTATCCTCACAGCCATATATACCACGCCGATGACAGTTTGTCATCTGTTTCTTTCAGTCAGCTTGGTTGTGGTTGTGTCATTCATGATCTGCAGGCTACTGCCACAACGCTCCTAGACTGTGTCTCAACCTTACCGTCGACGGCCACAATGATGAATCATACAATTCCAATACCTGTTCTGTCCACTGAACTGGCCTCTCAGTAATAGGTTGACAGGGCTTCCATTACGTTTGCATCATATCAATGCCAGACACCCCCCCCCCCCCCCCCCCCACACACACACACACAATATGAATATGCAATATGACAGCCATGTCACCACCCAGGTTTTACTCAGGTATGCATCTCCTCTGCTGTTTCACTGTGTAACAAGAGCACCCATGTACCCACCCAAACATTAACATTTATATGTTCGATACACAATGCATGCTCCTCAACAAAGCAATTTTCAAGTCCCCAAAATGCCAATTCCAAGCATGATATGGTCAACAGATACATGGATTGGCACTGCTTGCGGGTGGATTGAAGTTCCTCGTTGTCTCATTTGTTTACATTTTGTTTCTCGGTACGTCCCCCCTTTTTCCAGCTGTGCCTGTAGTGTGCCGCATTGGCTAACCATGTATCTGCATGCCAAACAGATGCCATCAAATCACGGACCCAACTCCATTCTACAATTTATGGAAGTAGGGTTGGTCACAAGGCAACGTATTCGCTCAAGTTTGCAGTTGCATAGACCGCTGAGTGCATCGGGTCCCTGGCAAATGGAGGCAATGTCCATTATGGATTGCTTACCAAGCCTGTTGTGAACACTGGTGGAGTGGCCTCCTGCACACATGCACAGCACTAGCTTGCAAGACCAGTGGGTCTGTAGAAATGGTGCTTGGATTTTTGCAAGTACTGCTGGTGGTCGCCACCTCCAGTCACCTTCTGGTGATGTGGAAGAGGCATCTGTCCTCTCTGTGCTGCATCTCAGTTTGGAATGCTGATATATGTACTCCAGGAAACGATTTTGGCCTCTTTCATAGAGGTGGTAGAGGACCTGCATCTTTAACAATTTGACCCAGATTTGTATAATGAAACAAAGTCTCTCAGACCAAATGCATCTTCATCCCAACAACTACATTGCAGTACTAAGTTGTAAGTATGTGGATTTTTGTACACAGTCAAGCACATCAGGTAAGCTGAAGATTCATCATTGTGGGACGCTGAATTTCTGTGCAAGGCTTATTGATACTTGTTTGCTTGTTCACTTACTGTATACCCTTTTGCTTGTCTCCAGAATGGTAATGCTACTTGGCCCGGGGGTGAAAGAAATAGGATGTCTGAAGTGTTGAGGGTGTGCTTCAAGGAGAATAGCCAGTATCACTATAGTATGGCCCAATCCTGGATTGAGAGTTTAGCCCCAGTGAAAAATGGACACCGCCAAATTGACTCCCATATACTAAAATCGCCCGAGTGCATCAGAATAGATGGCAGTACAAAATGGCACAAATAGTAGATGAAAAGTCTACTGTGGTATACTCAAATAGTCTTGCACATTGATGATTTTTCAGGGTAGGTCTCCATAGTTGTTGGTATACTAGCTCAGTCCCAATGTATATACTGAAATCTATGCATTTCAAGTGACATATAAACATAATAATAACATGCTGCCCCTGTCCCTGTCCACATCCCCTGCTCTTGTTGCTGCCTGCTGCCAACCCATGCGTCCTAGTACATTGGTCCAGATGATAGATAGATTGTCAATGACTATGGCAGAAAAGTTGTTCCACGCATTGCTAACACACCGTTAGAGACCTAATTAAAAAGCTGGCCATATGAGAAATATTACAATCAAATGATTTACTAGTAGTAACAATACATACCAGCGTCCCAAAATCCTTCTCGTACTTCTAGTAGTGGCAAGCATGTCAGTCGTAATTATCCATGGAAAAATGGACCACTCACTCCTTTGTGACAAAATACAGTGAACTCCGGAACTGGAACAGCAAATCCTGCATTTCCGGAACATCGGAATCTGCATTTCCACATGTCCGGAATGCTGGAATGCCTACCCCCACTCCGCTGCCAGGTGGAACCACTTGGAATCTCGGAATCTGCTTGGAATCGATCTGGAATTCATGTAGATGTGTGGACCCTTATTATATTGCATCATCCTTTACTTGTCATTATTCCCAAGCCTCCAGGGATGCTCCATCACTTCCTTACATCACTCAATTCCAAATTCCTCTTGTTCCTGTTCCTATTCCCTGATTATCATTAGCGAGCGCTTCTCCGCCCACTCTGTTATACATATATACTTAGTTTTTACTTCGGATTCCTCAGTCGTTCTTTGTCCCTCTTTGGCAGTGGCTGAGGTGAGTTTACTTATACCTATTTGCTACTCCTAGCTAATCCCTAGTAGTGCAGGCAATCACTGCCCTCTTATAGGTGAATAGAGTCGTTCTTTGCCCCTCTTTGGCAGTGGCTGAGTCTGGGCAATCACTGCCCTCTTATAGTTTTTGTCACTTTGTGATGGTGCTGGTGGTGCTCATGCCTGTGTCAAGTCCGGGTTCAATCCCGGAATTCCTGGATAAGTCCGGAGCACATGGAATGGCAGATGTTGGTCAGGAATCCCTGAGGGGGGTCGGAGGGGCAAGGAACTTCGGCTTCAGCTTATGTGCTGCGCCCCTGTACGAGTTCTGTTCCTTAATTTCAGGGCAGAGGGTCCGAAGACAATCCTAAGGTCAACTTAAGGACTGAAGTGGTTTTCAGAGTGAAGTGGAGCAGGAGAGAACAGGATTTAGTTGATATTTGAACTAAGGAAATATCAGAGAGTACAAGTGGATTTATATACTGAAGAGTCTGGAAGATATAAAGGTGTTAAAGTATGTTGGATGAATTGGAGTTTTGGGTTTCTGGAAGAAAGTAAGGAATGAATTGGAATGGCGTTGGAATGGTGGAATAATGACTGAGGGCAATGGCGCAATAATTGTGAAGCAGGGGGAAAGGGAATTATTGATAGGAACTGTAGATGTTAAGAAATGTCAAAGGAAAGTGACATATGTCAAGAGATAGCGGAGATAGGAATACGAAAGTCCGGGATGGGAATGTGAAAGTCTGGGATGGGAATGTGAAATTCTGGGATGGGAAATATGGGGTTCAGAATGTCCGATGAAGGAGAAATCTTTTAAGGTAAAGTTTGAGGCTTGGGATTTGGGATTTGATCATAGGAGGCTGGAATTGGGCCGGATGGGTTAGGAAAGTTTTGGGATGTGACAGTATCCCCCTCTTAGGCACGAACCCTTGAGTGCCTGGATAGGAGTCCAGAAGGGGCTAGGGGGTGTCAGAGTGGAAGGGAAAGGACAGGGCGGATGGGGAGGAAGATCAGGGGTCAGATGGGGAGGATGGGGATGAGGAAGATGAGGAAGATGGGGGTGGGAGAGTGGTATAGAGCTTTCCCTTGGCCTCCCTGTATAATAATAATGTAGTTCCCTTGTGTTATGAATTGTACAATGTTTTTCTGCCATCATCCGAGGGATTTAAGGGGTCTGGATTTCACAGGATATGCGGAGTGGAAGTCCAAAACAAGTTTCGATGTGTGAGCAAGTTCGGTCACGAGGATCCAGGAAGTTTCTTCATCAGTCCCTTCGTAGCCTGCCCACTTTACCAGGTACAGGAGTTGGCAATTCCTGCATTGCCGGTAGATTTTGGAGTCTAGGATTTTGGAGATTTCATATTCGGGTTCTCCATCAACTTCAACTGGGGGCGGTGGGGGGTTGGACCTGATTCGGAATGATGTTCGGAGTTGCAGGTTCCAACTGGGAGACATGGAAGATGGGATGGACAGCATGCATGGAGTCCAGAAGTTAGAGGGTGAAGGACAGGGGTCCGGCTTGGGCGATGATGGGATAGGGGCCGAGGTTCTTTTCTTAGAGTTTCTTGGAAGGGCAAGTGGAATGGAAGTACTTTGCCTTGATGAACACTTGAACTCCAATCCAGAAGTCCAGTGCAGGGAGTCGTCGGGAATCCGCGGGTCCTTGGTAGCGTTGTTGAGCGTGGGCCATTTCCATGCATAGGAATTTGTGGAGTTCCTGTAGGTTGACTGCATATTCACAGGCATGGGATGAGGTCAGATCCATTTCAGGGTAGACCAAGATGTTGGGGTGGTAGCCTTTGTTAGCAAAGAACAGGGATACCCCTGTGGTAGCGCTAGGGGCATTGTTGTATGCAAATTCCGTGAGGGGTAGGAGCTCCGACCAATTGTCCTGTTGGTAGTTGCAGTAGATTCGGAGGTACTGCTTGAGGGTCTGGTTCGCCCATTCTGTTTGCTTGTTGCCTTTGGGATGATATCCTGAAGTGAAGTCAGATGTTGAGGGCTTTCCTGAGGGAACAGAAGAAATGGGAGACAAACTTGGAACCCTGATCGGAAGTGATGTGGAAGGGAACTCCGTGCTTGGAAAACACGTGAAGCAGGAATAATTGCGTGAGGCTTGGAGAGTCGATAGTGTCATGAGTGGAAATGAATATGGAGTGCTTGGAAAGACAGTTGATGACTATGAGGATTGTGGTATATCCACCAGAAGAGGGAAGTTGTTCGATGAAGTCCATGGAAATGGAGTTATGCCAGATGGGTTGTTCTTGGGGCAACTCTAATCAATTAATATCTACCCCATGTATCTCAGTAGATATTGCTTTATTTCCCTACAAAAATCATCTATGGTAATCTATTTGGTAGATCCCAGTACGCCTGGGTTGGAATGGCAATGTCCATTTTTCACTGGGGTTTAGCACTGAGGCATGACAAATGTTACACTGATTACTGTCACATCCCAAAACTTTCCTAACCCATCCAGCCCAATTCTGGCCTCCTATAATCAAATCCCAAATCCCGAGCCTCAGACTTTACCTTAGAATATTTCTCCTTCATCGGACATTCTGAACCCCATATTTCCCGTCCCAGACTTTCACATTCCCATCCTGGACTTTTGTATTCCTATCTCTGCTATCTCTTGACATATGTCACTTTCCTTTGACATTTCTTGACATCTACAGTTCCTATCGATAATTCTCTGTCCCCCTGCTTCACAATTATTGCGCCATTGCCCTCAGTCATTATTCCACCATTCTGACACCATTCCAATTCATTGTCAAAGTCCGGGTTCTTTCCCAGAATTCCCGGATAGTCCAGAGTTGCGGAGGAGGCAGGGTTTTGCGGGAATTCCTGAGAGGGGTTGGAGGGGTAAGGAACTGCGGCTTCAGCTTATGTGCTGCGCCCCTGTACAAGTTTGGTTCCTTAATTTAAGAGCGGAGGGTCGGAGGTTGGTCCTAAGGTCAACTTAAGGACTTAGAGGATCAGAAGGGAGAGGATCAGGAAGGAACAGGATTTAGTTGATATTCGAACTGAGGAAATATCAGAGAGTACATGCGGGTTTATATACTGAAGAGTCCAGAAGATATAAAGATGTTAAGGTACTATCGGACGAATCGGAGTTTCGGGTTTCCGGAGGAAAGGAAGGAATGAATCGGAATGGTGTCAGAATGGTAGAATGATGACTGAAGGCAATGGCGCAATAATTGCGAAGCAAGGGGGAAGGGAATTATCGATAGGAACTGTAAATGTCAAGAAGTGTCAAAGGAGAGTGACATATGTCAAGCGATAACCGAGATAGGGATATGAAAGTCCGGGACGGGAAGTATGGGGTTCGGAATGTCCAATGAAAGAGAAATTGTCTAAGGTAAAGTCCGAGGGCCAGGATTCGGGATTTGGTCCTAGGGGTTCGGAATTGGGCCGGATTGGTTAGGGAAGTTTCGGGATGTGACAGTATCCCCCTCTTAGGCACGAACCCTTGAGTGCCTGGATAGGAGTCCATGATAGGCAATAGAAGTATAGCGGAGTTCGAAAAGCGGGGATCAATCTGAGGTGCCTTGTGACTGTTGACTGCTTGTTGTTTAGTTCTACCACCTAACATGTCTACTCACTTGCAATCCGACGACGAAATCACCCGTCTTCAGCAAGAGGAGGAAGAACGCGCGCGGGAGTCCGCCTGGAGAATCCAGGAGGCCAGGGAGGAAAAGGCCTGGCGAGAGGCAGAGAAACACAAGGAGGCAAGGCGGAGGCTCGAGGAGGAGGCGCGGAAAAAGGCAGAGGAGGACGAGAGGAGGAGGAAAGCGGAGGCGGAGGTTGCGAGGGTCGCAAGAGTCGCAGAGGCGTGGGGCGAGTGGCTCCTTGAGGGGGTCTGAGGCGGGGCCTTTGCAGGTGAGTGTGGGAAGGCCCGGGGGTTGGCTCCCTGGGGCTAATACTCCCTGTGTGGCCTGCGTGAGGGTGGGGGTACCATGTCTGGGCCCAAAAACCGGGAGATTGTGGACGTGCGCGAGGTGCGCACAGGCGCACTCATCGTGCCAGGAGGTTGGAACGGGGAAGTGGGTGGCCGTGGAAGTGGCATCACTGCGTGGGGGAAAGGACTGAAAGAGGCCGAGGCCGAGGAGTCCAGAGGTCCAGGAGGAGAGCGTGGGGGAGGATGAGGAGGACGAGGAGCACCAAGACGCGGTCGGGGCCCTGACGGAGTCCTACGAGGCCCAGAGGCGGGCCAACGAGGCATACCAGGGGGCCATCGTGGCCCATCTATCGGGGATCCGGCAGGTGCTGTTGGATGGCCTGGCAGCCTTCCTGGTGGCTCAGGGGTCCCGATTGGGAGATTCCGGAGGAAGCTGGGAGGCGTCAGAGTGGAAAGGGAAGGAAAGGGATGATGGGGAGGAAGGTCAGGGGACAGATGGGGAGGAGGGGGATGAGGAGGGGGATGAGGGTGAGGAGGGAGGTGAGCAGGATGGAGATGGGGAGGTAGTGTAGTGTCTCCCATCGGCCTCCTTATGTACAATTAGCATAGTTTTGTGTTTTGGCAAATTGAACATTGTGTTTCCACCCTCATCTGAGCGAATTAAGGGGTCCGGACTTTCCAGGATATGTGGAGTGAAAGTCCAAGATGAGTTCTGATGCATGAGTGAGCTCGGTCGCGAGGATCCAAGACATTTCTTCATCAGTCCCTTCGTAACCCGCCCACCTTACCAGGTACAGGAGTTGGCAATTCCTGCGTCGGCGGTCGATTTTGGAGTCTAGGATTTCGGAGATTTCATATTCGGGTTCTCCACCAACTTCGACTGGGGAAGGTGGGGGTTGGATTCGATTTGGGATGGTGTTCGGAGTTGCGGGTTCTAATTGGGAGACGTGGAAAATGGGATGGACAGCACGCATGGAGTCCGGGAGTCGGAGGGTGAAGGACAGGGGTCCGGCTTGGGCGATGATGGGATAGGGGCCGAGGTTCATTTCCGAGAGTTTCTTGGAAGGGCGAGTGAAACAGAAATACTTCGCCTTGACGAACGCTTGGTCTCTGATCTGCAAGTCCAGTGCCAGAAGTCGGCGGGAATCGGCGGGTCCTTGGTAGCATTGCTGGGCGCGAGCCATCTCCGTGCGTAGGAATTTGTGGAGTTCCTGTAGGTCGACTGCATATTCACGGGCACAGGATGAGGTCAGGTCCCTTTCGGGATAGACCGTGACGTTAGGGTGGTAGCCTTTATTAGCGAAGAACGGGGATACTCCTGTGGTAGCGCTAGGGGCATTGTTGTAGGCAAATTCTGCGAGGGGTAGGAGTTCCAACCAATTGTCCTGTTGGTAGTTGCAGTAGATTCGGAGATACTGCTCGAGGGTCTGGTTCGCCCGTTCCGTTTTCCCGTCACCTTCGGGATGGTATCCTGAAGTGAAGTGAAGTTGGATGTCAAGGGCTTTCCCGAGGGAACGGAAGAAGTGGAAGACAAACTCGGAACCCCGGTTGGAGGTGATATGGGAGGGAACTCCGTGCTTGGAAAACACGTGGAGCAGGAATAATCTCGCGAGGCTTGGAGAGTCGATAGTGTCATGAGTGGGAATGAATATGGATTGTTTGGAAAGGCGGTCAATGACTATGAGGATTGCGGTGTATCCGCCAGAGGACGGGAGTTGTTCGATGAAGTCCATGGAAATGGAGTTCCAGGGCTTTTTAGGGATTGAGATTGCTTGAGCATTCCGTAGGGGCAGTGTCTCGGAGTTTTAGCGTGGGCACAGGAAGTGCAGGAACTGACATAGTCCTTGACAAAGGTGCGGAGGCCTGGCCAGGTGTATTCCTGGCGGACAAGCTCTAATGTCCTGTTTTGCCCGAAATGTCTGGATAGGGGGTGGTCGTGCTTGTACCGGAGAATGCGAAGACGGAGGTCCTTAGCTTCCGGGACAAAGATGCGATTGTCGAGGGTCAGGAAACCTTTGGGGTTGACGGCCCACCGGGAGTCTGACGAGTCCGGAAGATGGAGGGAAGCTATGGGGTTGGAGGACAGGGAATCTAGGATGTCCTTGTGAATGTCTTTGATGTCAAGTAGGGACAAGGCCCGGAGGACCGGGGCGAGTAGGATAGTGGCCCATAGGGACAAGGCGAGCTGTTCTTGAGTGAACACCGGTCAGAGGTTATGAGGATTGACGCGATCATAGTCCTTATCCCCCTCTTTGGGGTAGACGTCCCAGCGTCTAGTGAGGGAGTTGGGTTTAGCTCCCAAGCGTCCGGGGCGGAAGCAGATGACAAGGTTGAACTGGGATAAGAATTCCGACCAGCGGGCCTGCTGGCGGGTCAGGACTTTGGAGGTGGAAAAATATTCCAGATTTTTGTGGTTGGTAATGACGTTGATAGGGGTGCCAGAACCTTCGAGGTAATGACACCAATGCCGGAAAGCCTCATGGATAGTGAGGAGCTCCTTATCATGAGTGTTGTAGTTGAGTTCCAGGGCTGTCAAGGTGCGGGAGTAGAATGCAACGGGGCGGAATTACTCGTCTGGACACCAGATCGAGAGGATTCCCACGATAGCGTAGTCCGAAGCGCCGGTCTTGACCGTGATAGGGCAGTCCGGAATCCAGTGAGTAAGGATAGGGGCTCGGTGAAAGCATCCTTGAGTTGGGTGAAGGCAGAGTGGCAGGAGTCGTCGAAGTTCCAAGGGGTGTTTTTCCGAGTGAGTCGGGTGAGCGGAACAACAATATCAGAGTAGTTGAAGATGAAACGACAATAGAAGTTGGCGAACCCAAGGAAGGACTGGATGTCCTTGACCTTCCGGGATTCGGGCCAATCTCGGACTGCCTGGACTTTCTCCGGGGACATGGTAAGCCCCTGGGGAGAGAGACAATAGCCCAGGTATTTGATGGAGTCCGTGTTTCCGGAGACGCCGGAGGACTTCTGTCACATCCCGAAAATTCCCTAACCAACCCGGCCCGATTCCGAACCCCTATGACCAAATCCCGAATCCTGGCACTCGGACTTTACCTTAGACAATTCTCTTTCATCGGACATTCCGAACCCCATACTTCCCATCCTGGACCTTCCGCATTCCCGTCCCGGACTTTTGTATCCCTATCTCGGTTATTGCTTGACGTATGTCACTCTCCTTTGACACTTCTTGACATTCACAGTTCCTTACCCCTCCAACACTTCTCAGGAATTCCCGCAAACCCTGCCACCTCCGCAACTCCGGAACATCCGGGAATTCCGGGAAAGAACCGGACTTGACAGTATATTCGAACTCAAACCTCTACGAGTTCCCTAACATCATATCTTATCCGCATGTCTAGAACTATCCAGACTCGTTCCCAAACACGCAGTATGCAAAGCATTGACGCAGCTCAGTTGGAGGCAGCCCGGGAAGACGCCCTGCACTCCCTGATGACCTCGCGTTGTGGCCCCAATGTCGCCGAACAATTCCAAAGCTTCTCCGCTCATCGTTCATCAAACTCCGCCTCTCAGGCCAGACCTCCGTCTCAAATTGTCTCCACCCCTACTCCCACAGGTCATCACCCTTCTGGGGGTGCCCCGGACCCCTCTGACGATGGGAACGGCAGCGGCAACGACCCCGAACCCTCTGATGACGAAAACCCCTTCGATGACAACACCAATAATGCAATCCTGCCCAACCCTATCATGGCGCTTGCAAACGCAGTCCACGGCCTTGCTGAGTTATTGCGCCGCGACTGTGAATCCGAAAACTCCTCATCTCCGCGTACAAAGGTGCGGGAACCCAACACCTTCGACGGGACCGACCCTCGCAAGCTGCGGGCCTTCTTGGTCCAATGCGAGCTGAACTTCCAGGATCGCCCCCATGCTTTCTGGACTGACTGCGCAAAAGTCACCTTCGCTCAGTCTTACCTAAAAGGTATGGCCCTCGAATGGTTTGAGCCCAACCTCCTCCAGATGGACGATCCAGACTTTTGTCCGGACTGGACGGACAACTATCGGGAATTTGTCCTCGAGCTCCAGACCAACTTCGGCCCCCATGACCCCGTCGGTGATGCCGAGCACCAACTTGACCACCTATCCATGAAAGACTCCCAGCATATCAACAAATACGTGGTAGAATTCAATCGCCTAGCCTCCCAGGTCCGGGGCTATGGCAAAGGAGCCCTCCGACACCACTTCTACAACGGACTTCCGGACCGCATCAAAGACGAGCTATCCCGCATCGAAAAACCACGTTCCCTAGGAGAGCTCTGGACTCTCTCCCAGACTATCGATGGAAGATACTGGGAACGCAAATCCGAGGTCGCTCGCCAAGTCCGACCCTCCGGAAACCAGTCCTCCACTTCCAAAAGTACTCCGAACACCCCATCCCCGAAACCCGCCACTGCGTCCAACACTTCCGCGTCCTCGTCAGCAAAGTCCTCCACCCCTAAACCCGCATCCGACCTCTCCAGTAAACTTGGGAAGGACGGACGCCTCACCTCCGAGGAACGTAAACGCCGCTTTGACCTCAAGCTGTGCATGTTCTGCGGAGCCGCCGGACATGTAGCTAAGGACTGCCCGAAGTCCACTTCCCATGCTTCCAAGGCCCGCGCAGCAACAATGTCCTCTGCTCCGGAAGCCAAACCGGAGGCCCCCGCCCCTGAGGCAAAAAATTAGGGTGCAGCCTTCCAGACTCCGCACGGGAAGGAGGCTGCGTTGAATCCCACCGTGCACTTACGGAGACCCGTCTCAATGCATCTGCTCTTTATGATCCCAAGGCCCTTATGCCTCTTGTTTCCCTTTCTGAATTTTCCGAATTTTCTGCCTTCCCCGCTTTATTAGACTGTGGTTCTACTGACTGTTTCATTGATACTACCTTCGTTGACAAGCATCATTTTCCGACATACTCCGTCCCTCCTATTTCTTTGAAACTCTTTGATGGTACTTCCAATTCTACGATTGCCCGTGCTGTTGACCTTTCCGTTTGTTTCCCTTCCGGCTTTGTCACCTCCGATGCATATTATGTTACTCCGTTGGATTCCTCTTGTTCCCTTGTTCTAGAACACAACTGGCTCACCTGCTACAATCTGTTGATTGACTGGGTACTGGGCAGTATCACTTTCTGAACGCCGGCTCAAGACCTGCCAATGCCCCTGACATCACCTCCGGAGATTCCGGACCCCGGTCCCCTATCTCACTCCGACACTCCCGACAAGCCACCTCGCAAAGCCCCTCGCATCTCATTTGTCAATGCTGCCGCCTTTGTGCGCACGTGCAAACTCAATGGCTCCGAGCAGTTCAGCATTCACCTCTGTCCCCAGGACTCCAAACTCTGTTCCGTATCCCGGAACTCAGGGATTTCCGAAAGCCCTGAAGAAGTCGACCTTTCCTCCGTCCCTCCAGACTATCACGATTTCCCCGATGTCTTCAGTAAGCACAAGGCTGACACCCTTCCGCCCCAGAGGGAATTCGATCTCAAGATTGAATTAGAGGAGGGTGCTTCCCCCCCTCTCGGGACTGTTTACCCGGTTTCCACTACAGAACTCGAGTCCCTCCGGGATTTCATAGATGAACACCTCAACTACGGCTTCATCCGCCAGTCTAATTCCACCCACGGTGCTCCCGTCCTCTTTGTCCATAAGAAGGACGGATCCCTCCACCTCTGTGTCAACTTCCGAGGTCTCAACAAAATCACGAAGAAAGACCGCTATCCGCTGCCCCTGATCTTCGACCTTCTTGATTCCCCTAGCCACGCCAAGGTATATACAAAGATCGACCTCCGTCATGCATACCACCTTGTCTGCGTCACCCCCAGAGACGAGTGGAAAACCGCCTTCTGGACTCGCTATGGCTCGTACGAGTGGTTAGTGATGCCTTTCGGGCTCACCAATGCCCCGGCAGCCTTCCAGCGGTTCGTCAATAGCATCTTTGCAGACCTTCTAGACGTCTGTGTCGTGGTTTACCTCGACGACATCCTCATCTATTCCAACAATATGACTTCTCACAAAGAACATGTCCGGGAAGTCCTCCGGCGTCTCCAGAAACACGGACTCTATGCCAAACCGGAAAAGTGTGAGAGGCACTCAGACTCCGTCGAATACCTGGGCTATCGTCTCTCCCCCCAGGGACTTACCATGTCCCCGGAGAAAGTTCAGGCGGTCTGAGATTGGCCCAAACCCTGGAAGGTCAAGGACATCCAGTCTTTCCTCGGGTTTGCTAACTTCTATTGTTGTTTCATCTTCAACTACTCCGATATCGTTGTTCCGCTCACCCGACTCACTTGGAAAAACACCCCTTGGAATCTCGACGACTCCTGCCGCTCCGCCTTCATCCAACTCAAGGACGCTTTCACCCAAGCCCCTATCCTTACTCACTGGATTCCGGACTGCCCTATCACAGTCGAGACCGACACTTCAGACTACGCTATCGCGGGAATCCTCTCGATCCGGTGTCTGGACGAGGAATTCCGTCCCATCGCGTTCTACTCCTGCACCTTGACAGCCCCGGAGCTCAACTACGACACTCATGATAAGGAGCTCCTCGCTATCCATGAGGCTTTCTGGCATTGGCGTCATTACCTCGAAGGTTCTGGCACCCCTATCAACGTCGTTACCGACCACAAAAATCTGGAATATGTTTCCACCTCCAAAGTCCTGACCCGCCAGCAGGCCCGCTGGTCGGAATTCTTATCCCAGTTCAACCTCGTCATCTGCTTCCGCCCCGGACGCTTGGGAGCTAAACCCAACTCCCTCACTAGACGCTGGGACGTCTACCCTAAAGAGATGGATAAGGACTATGCTCGTGTCAATCCCCATAACCTCCGACCGGTGTTCACCCAAGAACAGCTCGCCTCGTCCCTACGGGCCACCATCCTACTTGCCCCGGTCCTCCAGGCCTCGTCCCTACTGGACATTGAAGACATTCACAAGGACATCCTAGACTCCCTGTCCTCCGACCCCATAGCTTCCCTCCATCTTCTGGACTCGTCGGACTCCCGGTGGGCCGTCAACCCCAAAGGTTTCCTGACCCTCGACAATCGCATCTTTGTCCCAGAAGCTAAGGACCTCCGTCTTCACATTCTCCGGTACAAGCACGACCACCCCCTATCTGGACATTTCAGGCAAAACAGGACATTAGAGCTTGTCCGCCGGGAATACACCTGGCCGGGCCTCCACACCTTTGTCAAGGACTATGTCAGTTCCTGCACTTCCTGCGCCCGCGCTAAAACTCCGAGACACCGCCCCTACGGAATGCTCAAGCAACTCCCAATCCCCAAAAAACCCTGGAACTCCATTTCCATGGACTTCATCGAACAACTCCTGCCATCTGGCGGATACACCGCAATCCTCGTAGTCATCGACTGCCTTTCCAAACAATCCATATTCATTCCCACTCATGACACTATCAACTCTCCGAGCCTCGCGAGATTATTCCTGCTCCACGTGTTTTCCAAGCACGGAGTTCCCTCCCATATCACCTCCAACCGGGGTTCCGAGTTCGTCTCCCACTTCTTCCATTCCCTCAGGAAAGCCCTCGACATCCGACTTCACTTCACTTCAGGATACCATCCCAAAGGCAACGGGCACACAGAACAGGCGAATCAGACCCTCGAGCAGTATCTCCGAATCTACTGCAACTACCAACAGGACAATTGGTTGGAACTCCTACCCCTCGCGGAATTTGCCTACAATAATCCCCCTAGCACTACCACAGGAGTATCCCTGTTCTTCGCTAATAAAGGCTATCACCCTAACGTCACGGTGTATCCCGAAAGGGACCTGACCTCATCCCGTGCCCGTGAATATGCAGTCGACCTACAGGAACTCCACGAATTCCTACGCATGGAGATGGCTCGCGCCCAGCAACGCTACCAAGGACCCGCGGATTCCCGACGACTTCCGGATTGGAGACCAAGCATTCGTCAAGGCGAAGTATTTCCGTTCCACTCGCCCTTCCAAGAAACTCTCGGAAATGAACCTCGGCCCCTATCCCATCATCGCCCAAGCCAGACCCCTGCCCTTCACCCTCCGACTCCCGGACTCCATGCGTGCTGTCCACCCCGTTTTCCACGTCTCCCAATTAGAGCCCACAACTCCGAACACCATCCCGAATTGAATCCAACCCCCACCTCCCCCAGTCGAAGTCGACGGAGAACCCGAATATGAAATCTCCAAAATCCTAGACTCCAAAATCGACCGCCGACACAGGAATTGCCAACTCCTGTACCTGGTAAGGTGGGCGGGTTACGAAGGGACTGATGAAGAAACATCTTGGATCCTCGCGACCGAGCTCGTTCATGCATCGGAACTCGTCTCGGACTTTCACTCCACATACCCCGGAAAGTCTGGACCCCTTAATTCGCTCGGATGAGGGTGGAAACATGGTGTTTGATTCGCTAAAACACAAAACTATGCTAATTATACATAAGGAGGCCGATGAGGGACACTACACTACCTCCCTACCTCCATCCTCCTGACCTCCCTCCTCACCCTCATCCCCCTCCTTGTCCCCATCCTCCCCATCTGTCTCCTGATCTTCCTCCCCATCATCCTTCTCCTTCCCCTTCCATTCCGATGCCCACCAGCTTCCTCCGGAATCTCCGAATCGGGACCCCTGAGCCACCAGGAAGGCCGCCGGGCCGTCCGACAATACCTGCCAGATCCCCAATAGATGGGCCATGACGGCCCCCTGGTATGCCTTGTTGGCCCGCCTCTGGGCCTTGTAGGACTCCGTCAGGGCCCCAAGCACGTCTCGGCGCTCCTCGTCTTCCTCGTCTGCCTCATCCTCCTCATCCTCCCCTACGTCCTCCTCCCGGACCTCCGGACTCCTCTGTCTCCGCCTCTTTCAGTCCTTTCCCCCGCGCGGCGACGCCACTTCCACGGCCACCCACTTCCCCGCTCCGACCTCCTGGCACGATGAGTGCGCCTGTGCGCACCTCGTGCATGTCCGCAATCTCCCGGTTTTTGGGCCTGGACATGGTACCCCCACCCGCACGCAGGCCGCACAGGGAGTATTAGCCCTGGGGAGCCAACCCCCGGGCCTTCCCGCACTCACCTGCAAAGGCCCCGCCTCGGACCCCCTCAAGGAGCTGCTCGCCCCACGCCTCTGCGACTCTTGTGACCCTTGCCACAACCTGTCAGCTGCGACCCTCGCGACCTCTGCCTCCGCTTTCCTCCTCCTCTCGTCCTCCTCTGCCTTTTTCCGCGCCTCCTCCTCGAGCCTCCGCCTCACCTCCTCACGTTTCTCTGCCGGGCCTTTTTCTCCCTGGCCTCCTGGATTCTCCGGGCGGACTCCCATGCGCGCTCTTCCTCCTCTTGCTGAAGACGGGTGATTTTGTCGTCAGATTGCGAGTGAGTAGACATGTTAGGTGGTAGAACTAAACAACAAGCAGTCAACGGTCGCAAGGCACCTCAGATCGATCCCCGCTTTTTGAACTCCGCTATACTTTTATTGCCTATCATGGACTCCTATCCAGGCACTCAAGGGTTCGTGCCTAAGAGGGGGATACTGTCACATCCCAAAACTTCCCTAACCAACCCGGCCCAATTCCAAACCCCTATGACCAAATCCCGAATCCCGGCCCTCGGACTTTACCTTAGACAATTCTCTTTCATCAGACATTCCGAACCCCGTACTTCCCATCCCGGACCTTCTGCATTCCCGTCCCGGACTTTTGTATCTCTGTCCCGGACTTTTGTATCCCTATCTCGGTTATTGCTTGACATATGTCACTCTCCTTTGACACTTCTTGACATTCACAGTTCCTTACCCCTCTGACACTTCTCAGGAATTCCCACAAACCCCGCCACCTCTGCAACTCCGGAACATCCGGGAATTCCGGGAAAGAACCGGGCTTGACAACTTCCCGGACATGTTCTTTGTGAGAAGCCATGTCGTTGGAATAGATGAGGATGTCGTCGAGGTAAACCATGACACAGACGTCTAGAAGGTCTGTGAAGATGCTATTGACAAACCGCTGGAAGGCTGCCGGGGCATCACCAGCCACTCGTACAAACCATAGCGAGTCCGGAATGTGGTTTTCCATTCATCTCCGGGAGCGATGCGGACAAGGTGGTATGCATGACAGAGGTCAATCTTTGTATATACCTTGGTGCGGCTAGGGGAATCAAGGAGGTCGGAGATCAGGGGCAGTGGATAGCAGTCTTTCTTCGTGATTTTGTTGAGACCTCGGAAATCAACACAGAGGCGGAGGGATCCGTCCTTCTTGCGGACAAAGAGGACAGGAGCGCCGTGGGTGGAATTGGACTGGCAGATGAAGCTGTAGTTGAGGTGTTTGTCTATGAAACCCCAGAGGGACTCGAGTTCTGTAGTGGAAACCAGGTAAACAGTCCCAAGAGGGGGGGAAGCACCCTCCTCTAATTCAATCTTGAGATCGAATTCCCTCTGGGGCAGAAGGGTGTCAGCCTTGCGCTTACTGAAGACATCGGGGAAATCGTGATAGTCTGGAGGGACGGAGGAAAGGTCGACTTCTTCAGGGCTTTCGGAAATCCCCGAGTTCCGGGATATGGAACAGAGTTTGGAGTCCTGGGGACAGAGGTGAATGCTGAACTGCTCGGAGCCATTGAGTTTGCACGTGCGCACAAAGGCGGCAGCATTGACAAACGAGATGCGAGGGGCTTTGCGAGGTGGCTTGTCAGGAGTGTCGGAGTGAGATAGGGGACCGGGGTCCGGAATCTCCGGAGGTGATGTCAGGGGCATTGGCAGGTCTTGAGCCGGCGTTCAGAAAGTGATACTGCCCAGTACCCAGTCAATCAACAGATTGTAGCAGGTGAGCCAGTTGTGTTCTAGAACAAGGGAACAAGAGGAATCCAACGGAGTAACATAATATGCATCGGAGGTGACAAAGCCGGAAGGGAAACAAACGGAAAGGTCAACAGCACGGGCAATCGTAGAATTGGAAGTACCATCAAAGAGTTTCAAAGAAATAGGAGGGACGGAGTATGTCGGAAAATGATGCTTGTCAACGAAGGTAGTATCAATGAAACAGTCAGTAGAACCACAGTCTAACAAAGCAGGGAAAGCAGAAAATTCGGAAAATTCGGAAAGGGAAACAAGAGGCATAAGGGCCTTGGGATCATAAAGAGCGGACGCGTTGAGACAGGTCTCTGTGAGTGCACGGTGGGATTCAACGCAGCCTCCTTCCCGTGCGGAGTCCAGAAGGCTGTACCCTAATTTTTTGCCTCAGGGGTGGAGGCCTCTGGTTTGGCTTCCGGAGCAGAGGAGGTTGTTGCTGCGTGGGCCTTGGACGTGCAGGAAGTGGACTTCTGGCAATCCTTAGCTACATGTCCGGCAGCTCTGCAGAACATACACAGCTTGAGGTCAAAGCGGCGTTTACGTTCCTTGGAGGTCAGGCGTCCGTCCTTCCCAAGTTTACTGGAGAGGTCGGATGCGGGTTTAGGGGTGGAGGACTTTGCCGACGAGGACGCGGAAGTGTTGGACGCAGTGGCGGATTTCGGAGATGGGGTGATCGGAGTACTTTTGGAAGTGGAGGACTGATTTCTGGAGGGTCGGACTTGGCAAGTGACCTTGGATTTGCATTCCCAGTATCTTCCATCGATAGTCTGGGAGAGAGTCCAGAGCTCTCCTAAGGAATGCAGTTTTCCGATGCGGGATAGCTCGTCTTTGATGCGGTCCGGAAGTCCGTTGTAGAAGTGGTGTCAGAGGGCTCCTTCACCATAGCCCCGGACCTGGGAGGCTAGGCGATTGAATTCTACCACATATTTGTTGATATGGTGGGAGTCTTTCATGGATAGGTGGTCGAGTTGGTGCTCGGCATCACCGACGGGGTCATGGGGGCCAAAGTTGGTCTGGAGCTTGAGGACAAATTCCTGATAGTTGTCTGTCCAGTCCGGATCGTCCATCTGGAGGAGGTCAGGCTCAAACCATTCGAGGGCCATACCTTCTAGGTAAGACTGAGCGAAGGTGACTTTCGCACGGTCAGTCCGGAAAGCGCGGGGGTGATCCTGGAAGTTCAGCTTGTTCACATGGGATGGGATATGATAAACATGCCTGCATCTCAGAAAATGTTCCTGGGCAACTCTGAACTGCCACTGCTTTGTAATGCTCTTGAAGCATTCCTTGAAGCATAGTCACAAAGGAGCCCCAAAACTTCCTAGGATAAACAAGGCTACAGTTGTGAGAAGCTTTCTGCTCTAGATATGTGTCACATCCCAAAACTTCCCTAACCAATCCGGCCCGATTCCAAACCCCTATGACCAAATCCCGAACCCCGGCCCTCATACTTTACCTTAGACAATTTCTCTTTCATCGGACATTCCGAACCCCGTACTTCCCATCCCGGACTTTCCGCATTCCCATCCCGGACTTTCTGCATTCCTGTCCCGGACTTTCATATTCCCGTCCCGGACTTTCATATCCCTATCTCGGTTATTGCTTGACATATGTCACTCTCCTTTGACACTTCTTGACATTTACAGTTCCTATCGATAATTCCCTTCCCCCTTGCTTTGCAATTATTGCGCCATTGCCTTCAGTCATCATTCTACCATTCTGACACCATTCCGATTCATTCCTTCCTTTCCTCCGGAAACCCGAAACTCCGATTCGCCCAATAGTACTTTAACATCTTTATATCTTCCGGACTCTTCAGTATATAAACCCATGTGTACTCTCTGATATTTCCTTAGTTCGAATATCAACTAAATCCTGTTCCTTCCTGATCCTCTCCCTTCCAATTCTCTAAGTCCTTAAGTTGACCTTAGGACCAGCCTCCGACCCTCCGCTCTTAAATTAAGGAACCAAACTCATACAGGGGTGCAGCACATAAGCTGAAGCCGCAGTTCCTTACCCCTCCGACCCCTTTCAGGAATTCCCGCAAAACCCTGCCTCCTCCGCAACTCCAGACTATCTGGGAATTCCGGGAAAGAACCTGGACTTGACAATATGCTAATCTTGCTGTTGTTGTAACTTGCCCTTCAGAAATTTTGGCACATGCAAAGAATATTTGTCCACAATGTTGGCATGGTGCAAAGGAGACTGAGAAATCCAAATCCCAGAGCCCATGTAGTGCTTTGGTACCATAGTATATGGACAGCCAAGGTTGACAAATAGCCATGGCTCATGGGCCAGCTGATTGTCAGTAGACCTACAACTTGCATCCATAGGGTATGGATGGGCTGAGATGTATGTACACAAAATTGCCAGCAAATACATTTTCCAGTAGCTTCTCACACAGAAGCACTTGAGTGGGCTTGAGATGATGTCCACATGACTTGAAAACATCAACATGGTCATGATGTTTTCTGTTTGAAGGCTTAGGCAGGTTGAAGAGAGACCAAAGCAGTTGAGTGAGGAGACATGTCCTAGCCTCACTCACTGGCTTCCCAATAGAGTCAGTGAGATCAACTGTGGTGTTCTATGTGATCATGAAGAGAAATGTAACTAACAATTTGCCATGGTCACCTCTGTTAATATTGAACTAGGCATGTGAATGTGGGGAGGAAGACTCCTTATACTCACCTGAGCTTGTAGAGCTTGGGTTCTTACAGATGATATAGTTCAAGAGTAAGAGAGGATCTATTGAGCGCTAATACAGCACTGGGTTTATATACTACAATAAATGTGACTGTCTGACTACTTACATACATTACATATGTGTCAAGTCCGGGTTCAATCCCAGAATTCCCAGATAGTCCGGAGTGCACGGAATGGCAGGGTTGGTCGGGAATCCCTGAGGGGGGTCGGAGGGGTAAGGAACTTCAGCTTCAGCTTATGTGCTGTGCCCCTGTACGAGTTCTGTTCCTTGATTTCAGAGCAGAGGGTCGGAGGTCAATCCTAAGGTCAACTTAAGGACTGAAGAAGGTTCAGAGTGAAGTAGATCAGGAGAGAATGGGATTTATGATATTCAAACTAAGGAAATATCAGAGAGTACAAGCAGGTTTATATACTGAAGAGTGCGGAAGATATAAAGATGTTAACGGAGTTTCGGGTTTCCAGAAGAAAGTAAGGAATGAATCGGAATGGCATCAGAATGGTGGAATAATGACTGAGGGCAATGGCGCAATAATTGTGAGGCAAGGGGAAAGGGAATTATCGATAGGAACTGTAGATGTCAAGAAGTGTCAAAGGAAAGTGACATATGAGATAGCCAAGATAGGAATACGAAAGTCCAGGACAGGAATGTGAAAGTCTGGGACGGGAATGTGGAAGTCCAGGACGGGAAGTATGGGGTTTGGAATGTCAGATGAAAGAGAAATCTTCTAAGGTAAAGTCTAAGGCTCAGGATTTGGGATTTGATCATAGGGGGGCTGGAATTGGGCCAGATAGGTTGGGAAAGCTTCGGGATGTGACAATATGTTATAGTAAGATGTGACACACTGCAGCTATACAACACTGTGTTCAACAAATACCATGAGCAGAAGCAACAGGCTCTACTAGTGTTGCCGTGGCTTGGCGAGCTGTTGCAAGCCATTGACCACAGAAAGACTACAACATCATACATCAACAAAACTCTTCCAAATCTGATTTCAGGGAGTGTAGGGGTACATTATTTTGGTGTCTGCAGTAAAGAGTTTACATTGCTTGAATGGTCATCAGCTCGTGACTGGCTCGTGACAGCTCCTGGAGCCACGGCAACACTAGGCTGTACCCAAAAGGGGTACACCACATTTTGGAAATGTCAGCCAAAATGTCATGGGAGAAATCTCGAACCAATATTGTTTTTAGCCTCCTTTCAGCTGTCCAAGTCCATTAATCCACACTTGGTTTCCCCTAAAGACTCTGATTTTCTTGTTAGGAACTTGGTTGAGTTTGCGTGTCCGCAATTATAATCTGCTCCCTGATGTCGTCCTTTGCAAAAATCAGATGAAAACATTTGTAGTCGTGCCTTAGCATGTATGGCATTCTCATTCCATTGGTAAAATATGTGCCATTCTGATCTACTATGTAGGTGCTGTGTACTGACCAAGAAATCATACCACGACATACTCAAACATTGGTCATCAGAGCCAGTTTTCACTGGGCGTAATTCCTCGTCCCCTCAACTAATTTTTCCTAACTGGCACTGACACTTGTAATCATGTTCTTTATTCAATGGTGCAATCGAACGTGAATGGGAAAATAGTCGGGGGAGAGCAAAGAGTTTATTGATTCACCAGTAAGTAGTCTGTGAATTCTCAAATCAGGTCCGGGTTCAAAGCCTTTTTCACGTCAGCAAACGTTCCGCCTGTGCCCAGGTTCAGTTCGTGCGTACCTCCACATTCACCGTCTCAGGCTCAGCCCGCTGAATGGTCACTGGTAAGAGGGATAGTTGAGGGGGAGGCGTTGGCAGCTTGCTTACCCCCACGTAGGCAAAACCGAAATCTGGGTTCACAGCCTTTTGTCGACGTCAGTACCCAATCTAGCCCAAGGCACAGCTCACGCGTACCTCTGCATCCGTCGTCTCAGGCCCAGCCCGCTGAATGGCCACAGGTAAGAGGAATGGCTGGGGGAGGTGTTGGCAGCTTGCTTACCCCCACGTATGCAAAACCGAAATCTGGGTTCACAGCCTTTTGTCGACTTCAGTACCCAATCTAGCCCAAGACACAGCTCACGCGCACCTCCA
>MU127475.1:65572-77234 GCA_014904945.1 Gyrodon lividus
AGCCTTTTGTCGACTTCAGTACCCAATCTAGCCCAAGACACAGCTCACGCGCACCTCCATATCAGTTGTCTCAGGTTCAGCCCGCTGAGTGGTTATTGGTAAGAGGGATAGCTGGGGGGAGGCGTTGGCAACTTGCTTACCCCCACGTAGGCAAAACCGAAATCTGGGTTCACAGCCTTTTGTCGACGTCAGTGTTGGGTGATTGCACTCAGGCTTTTTAGACTCACTGGGTCACCGCCCGAAGGGGCGAAAGCAGTCGGAGCAGCATTGACGGCTGCCAGAACAGCGCGGGTCAGGATGAAGGCAGTGGCAAGCTTGAATTGCATTCTTAGCACTCGAAAAATTGCGGGTGAGGATGTGGGGAAAGTAGGTCGATGAGAATACCAGTGATGAACGGCCTTTTTATCTTCAGACTGAACCAACGAGCATTGTAAAAAACTTGTTCAGTTCATCATCATGTATGTGCAAGTTACAAGATGCCCGCATCTTGAAGAAGTTCCCAAAGTAATGAGCTTATTATGAGATGTTTCGGAACCATACCCATCGGCACTCCTCGGAGTCCTCGAGAATGAAATTTGGAGATGCTGACCTCTGACTGCAAAATCTTAAACCACAAACTGGCCAACCTGAAAGGCGTCGCATGAATGGTCCCCGTGCGGTCAGCTTGCGCGGTAACTGCCGCTTCTGGTTAACGGAAGCCTGTTCTTCACCAATCAGGCCTCGCAGAACCGCCACCATGTGGAACATCAAACTGTCAGCCACGCTGCCACGGATGTGATGCACAAGTCGCGGCAGTCAGTGGAAAGCGTTGTATCCGTAGCAAGTTGCCAGTGGGAGAATCTCAAGATGCAACTACTGTGTTTGGCCGAGTGTATTTGTCCGACTACATTTGTTGCCACATGGGGTTAGCCGGGAAGAGAACCACGTCAAATATTGACAGCATCCCAGGGCGAACACGCCCGCTGCCAAAGAGATTCCAGGAGGATAATCACATACTCACATTCGACGTCTTCTATCAACTGCACTGTCTGGTCAGTGACCAATGATCATTTATATTTCTTCTTTGTTGTGGACGAGTCCCCCCCTTAGGCGCGCATAGAGCAACCTTCGTCAACCTCTCCGTCCAGAGTACTACAACAACGCACATTACGCGCCCAAGGGCTCAAAAAGTCAGACGAACGTACATATCGAACGACACGAATGGTGCGACCACATGGGTCATTGCATCAACAATCTTGGGAGTCACCCGTATGTTCTGCGAATATAATATCACACCGATTGGGGACGAGCGACAAAAGCAAACGTCACCAAGGCTGGACGTCGTGCACGTCTGTCGATTATGAAAATTTAGGAGTGGACTGACGCGCACCTGATCCGGTCTTCTTTCGATTACAATTTACAAAGTGCATTTGGAAGACAAGCAAGTTGTAGTGTAGAATGAATTCCAGACTTTGCGACAAAGTCACAGATAGGTCGAATCCTACTCCGCCGGCGTATCTTGGCGGTGGTACTGTCGAGTGAACCAGTGACTGTTGAATAGCAATAGTTTAGAAAATACACATACACGTGAGAAATTGAATCGAATGGCGGAGGAACACAGCCTTTCCATGGCCTTATTCCCAGTCCTCACCACACAACCGGCACCTATTATCTCCCTGCCCAAGAGTTTTGGTTGAGCAAGTCGACGCATTTCTCCCTATCACCACGGCGAAGGACACGAGGAGATTGGACCCGAGTAGTATCATGCATTTGTTGTCTGTGGTCCTCGGAATCACACCGTGCTTCGACGAACATCCATGGGTGCCAATTTAATAGCGGTGCGTGCGGATTCCCCCCGCTTCGGGAAGAATGGTTATGTTGTTTTGCACAATCGATCGTGTTCTTCGGACTCTCCAGTTAGTGGACCAGGGAAAGAACGGGGCGGTTGTTGACGGAGTTGACGAAATTGGGGGGGGAGCCGGCATTGCCGTATCGACGGTCCGCGTCTTCGACTTTATCAACGGCAATGGCCTCGTCTACGTGCGTCTATCATATCTGCCCCTTTGGTCCCTTTAAGACTGACATCATCCAATCGAGAATAGGCCTCATCAAGATCGAGATCGATGAACAAGATGATCTCTGGCGATCATGTATCATGGATAACTGGATACGACGGTGATGCTGAAATCGGGTGTTCGGTGTTGCTTCTTATGTCACCGCTGGACCATTTGAGTACAAGGTATCAACGGTGCTCTTCGAGCAGTGAAGACCGATCTTTGAACATCAATGCACGCGAGAAGACCGTTCATGAGTTGGCCCCTCCTCGAACAGTACATGAGGATTTACGAGAATCGCTAAGTGCTCGTTCGTCGATTAGTACACGATGGAGCCGCGTTAAGGAGGTAGCTACCCTCCCACTTTTGGTGAACCAAATAGAGGTTGGCGTGCAGGCTCTTGGAACTGAGTTTAATGCTGCATTAAAGTCTGCAGTGATTTTCGTAGGTTCCGTCAGTTCGAAGGGATTTTTCTGTCCTGAGTGCTGAGGTTGGGGCAATTTAAATAACAGTCCCCCAGTCTTTCCAGCCCGCCACTAGACCGTCTGACCAACCGTCCATGGGAGTGTGAAGGGCAGCCAGAACGGTCAGCAGAACGCGCGCGGCCCGCATGCGTTTGGTAAATGCAAATAGTACCGAGTATGAGCACATGAGCTATGTGGGAGGGCATGAGGGAGTCGGTACTCTTCGGACCGGGGATTGGTGGCACAGATGTAGAAAAATTGGGTCCAGGGACGTTGTACAAATGCGGAGCGAGTGCATTTGACCGTGAGAGAGGAGGCGCTATTGCGTATGTTCTGTGCGGTGATAGAGTATAACCGCATCAAGGCCTCCGGCGTTTGTTGCTTTACCTTGTCACTCTCCTGGCCCTTGGCGTGTCTCACGTCCTCCGCATCGTTGAAGACCAAAAACAATACTTTCTCCGCAGCCTCAAGTGTCTCGCCGACGAGATCCCACATGCCAGATCTTTGATGGCTGTGTCTCCTTTGTGCGATGGGCTTAGAAAGTGTTGTGAGAGAAGCTTGTAGTCCAGGCGCAGAAGGCGGGGTATCTCGCGAAGTTGGTGATGTTGTCGTTGTTGCGGGTTGACATAATGCTGACGTGGGTTGGGTAATAAGGGCAACATGGGCAACGATAAGAAGGTCAGAGGGCATGAATGATACTATCATCCATGAGCCTTCATAGTAGTGTGTAGTGTTGCTGGAACTCGGCCCGGTTACTTGCAACTAAGCGAGCAACTCAGCCTGAGATGACCTCACTTCATGTGAATCCCGACTACTCCCAACTTGGTTAGCCGATCTCGCCGGTGGAAGTCATTGGCTGGCTTAAGCGGACTCCAAGTCAACTCAACAACACTGATCAGTGGCATTGTCAAGTCCGGGTTCAATCCTGGAATTCCTGGTTAGTCTGGAGTGTGTGGAAGGGCAGAGTTTGGTGGGAATCCCTGAGGGGGGTTGGAGGTGTAAGGAACTTCGGCTTCAGCTTATGTGCTGCACCCCTGTACGAGTTCTGTTCCTTGATTTCAGAGCAGAGGGTCGGAGATCAATCCTAAGGTCAACTTAAGGACTGAGGAGGTTTAGAGTGAAGCAGATCAGGAAAGAACAGGATTTAGTTGATATTCGAACTAAGGAAATATCAGAGAGTACAAGTGCAACATGTCGGCCACCAAGGATGAGACAGAGGTCACAGGTCCCCTTGAGATATTGCACAACATGTTTGGCAGCCTCCCAGTGAGCAGGGCCAAAAGAATTGAGGTGCTTACTAAGTTGTTGGTGGGTGAAAGCGATATCGGGGCGGGTGTCATGGGCGACATAGTTGAGGGAAACAACAAGTTGGCGGTATGGTATGCAGTCCATGTGGGCTGTGATCTCAGGTCCAAGGGAGCCCTTTGGAACACTGGGGAGGCAGAGACCAGTCTCCATAGGGCTAGTGACTGGGTGTGCCTCCTTGAGACCATACTCAAGGACCAAGTGATCAATAAGTGCAGTCTGAGAGAGAGAGATGGTGTGCGCACAGCAATCATGTTCAATGGCAATGCCAACACAGAAAGAGGCCTCACCAAGGTCAGATATTCTGCCAGGCACCTTTGATCTGCTCTTTGAAGTGGGAGAGAATGGCCTTCGAGCTGCCAACATTAAAGAAGTCATTGATGTGGATAGCACACATGACCGTTCCAAGGTGATCATGCCGGTAATATATACAGTGCTCACATTGAAGATGGGTGAAGCCCAAAGAGATCATCTTCTCATGCAGGGTGTGGTTCCAGACATGGCCAGCCTACTTCATGCCATAGAGGCCCTTCTAGAGCTCCCAAACCATGTTGTCAGTGCCGGGCTTGATAAAACCCTCAGGTTGTTCCATGTAACAGACATTGTCCTGATCAAGGAGGCCATTGAGGAATGCAGTTTTGATGTTGAGTTGTTCAATTTCCCAGTCAAGGGCAGCATTGATATGGGCAAGAGCGTGAAACAAGTCCAAGCGTGCAGTCGGCAAAGTGGTCTTGTCGAAGTCAACACTAGGGACAACCAAGTAACCTTTGCAGACATATCAGACTTTGAACCAAACAGGCTTCCCATCTTGATTGCACTTAATTTTGAACACCAGCTTGCCGTGCATGATGGTTCAACCAGCTGGAACGTCCTGCTGCTAGACAAGCTTGTAAACACCAAGCTCCTGCAAAGAGTCAAACTCCTCCTTGAGTGCACTATGCCATTGATCAGCATACTCAGATGCCATGACGGCTTTGTAAGAGGCAGGCTCATCCTGCAGAACGTCTGGAATGACACCATCAGGGATGGCCGAGAAGAGATCCTCAAGTCCCTCCTTAGAAGGGAAAGAAGAAAAAGGGGGGAGGATGCTCATCAATGTTGGGTACATCCTCAACAGACGAACAAAGTTTCTGATGATGCTCTGCAGCATTGAGAGAATTGAGAACCGCCCATTGAACAGGTGAAATGTATGGTAGGCCAGAAGAAGCGGCCAGCCACTCAGAAGGTCTGAGGGTGTGCCCAGATTGGCATGGACCTGGAGAAGAGGTGAAAGGCCTATCAACAACATTAGAAGTGAAACAGAAGGCCCGTCAGGCAAGGTGTCAAAAGGCCTAGAAATGGGCTGCATGCTAAGAGGTGCAAGTGGAGAAGCAGGTGCAGAAGGCAATATAACCCCCGGATGAAGAGAATGAGGGGATGAGTCATGGGATTTGATAAAAGAGACATGATAAGAAACAAAGACCCTTCTAACCTTCGGCACAGGCATCCTAGTCTGTTTGCTGAGGATGCACCCATCACAAACAGAAGGGTTAGAAGAAAGGTCAACGGGCATACTGTCACATCCCAAAACTTCCCTAACCAATCTGGCCCGATTCCGAACCCCGGCCCTCATACTTTACCTTAGACAATTTCTCTTTCATCGGACATTCCGAACCCTGTACTTCCCGTCCCAAACTTTCTGCATTCCCGTCCTGGACTTTGATATTCCCATCCCAGACTTTTGTATCCCTATCTCGGTTATCGCTTGACATATGTCACTCTCCTGTGACACTTCTTGACATTTACAGTTCCTATCAATAATTCCCTTCCCTCTTGCTTTGCAATTATTGCACCATCGCCTTCAGTCATCATTCTACCATTCTGACGCCATTCTGATTCATTCTGTCCTTTCCTCTGGAAACCCGAAACTCCGATTCGCCCGATAGTACTTTAACATCTTTATATCTTCTGGACTCTTCATTATATAAACCCGCGTGTACTCTCTGATATTTCCTTAGTTTGACTATCAACTAAATCCTGTTCCTTCCTGATCCTCTCCCTTCCGATTCTCTAAGTCCTTAAGTTGACCTTAGGACCAGCCTCCGACCCTCTGCTCTTAAATTAAGGAACCAAACTCGTACAGGGGCGCAGCACATAAGCTGAAGCCGCAGTTCCTTGTTCAAGCCAGAAGCTTGGGAGAGTGCTAATGCACTGTTTGGATCAACTCAAGGAGCTGCAATAAGCTTGGGACTGGAGTCCACAATGAGTAACCAATCTATTGAAGTAGGTAGAAGAGGTGTACAGTACCTGGAGTCCACAGTGAGTAACCAAAGACTCACTACAGTGGACTCTGAGGGCTAAGTGCGACCTAATGTAAACAAAGGTAAACACCACAGTAAAGTGTACAAGTCATTGATCTACTTGTGTAGAGCAATGGAAGGAAGCTAAGACAACCAAGTGAATTGGTAGCTAGGATAGTTTGAAGCGTAGAATGAAGTGAGATAGGTTAGAAAGTGAATGGAGCGCATGTCAGCGCTGTATAGAAAATAGAAATAATAAAATATGCACAGAGTGCGAAATCACCACAAGTAACATTCCTTACCCCTCCAACCCCTTTCAGGAATTCCCACAAAACCCCGCCTCCTCCACAACTCCGGACTATCCGGGAATTCCGGGAAAGAACTGGGACTTGACACATACCAGAAACAGCACCACTGCGGGTGAGGTCATAGACTGTGCAGTAGTTGGTATGGCCGAGACGGCAGTGCCAGGTCTCGAGGTTGGGGGCACGCTGTGCAAGGAAGGCGTGCTGAGCAGACAATGAGGCACCAGAGATGGCATAGAGCTTCCGCAAGGTGAGGGTCCCTGAAAGAACATGACTGCCTGAACGAGAGGTGAGCCAACATTCATTAGCAGTGAAATGGGGCAATAAAACCATGGGATCTGCAGAGGGCGGAGACAGAAACCAAGTGGACCACGGCTGATGGGATATAGAGCACATCCTCAAGAGTGACATGACAGCCTCAGGAAACAGCAAGATGGATGTTACCAATGCCAACAGTGCATATGCCAGACCCACCAATGCCGTTGATGACCCGAGGAGGGATAGGATGGAGGCAGTAGAAGTCAGAGGATGTATTGCTAATATGGACAGAGGCGCCAGTATTGATGAAGAAGGGCTCAACTGACAGATTGATGACAGTGGAAGCATATTGATCAGGGGCGGTGACGCTAAGGTTGGCAAAGTCAAAGGGAGCGCTATGGCGATGCCAATTGACAGAGGTGGTAAGGTCTCCAATGTGTGCCATGAAGGCATCAAACTCGAACTGATCACTGGTGGACAAGGTGTGGAGGAAAGCAGGCAACACAGAGTCATGAGCAAGGCCCGCAAACTCCGATGTACCACTGACTGTGGATGAAGGTGGCGGCACCTGTGTGGCAGGGGGAATTGGCACAGATGTCAAAAACACAGCCCCACCGGTGACTGAGTCCACAAGGTAGGCGTGGCCTGAGTTGTCATAGCACACAGTGGGGGGAACGGCACCTGTGGAGGATGAGGATGTGGAGTGAGGAGTGCTCACACCAGAGGATGACTCGCTGCCGCCATGCCAAGCAAGTTTGTCAGCATGGATCTTTGCGAGTACCTCCTCACAATGGCTGGCCATGCCCCCCTGGCTGCCAACAGCCCGGAGTGGAATGCCCCCATTTCCCACAGAAGGGGCATGCCTTCTCACTCACAGCAGAACCATGGTGTTTGGGGCAACTAGAAGTGGCCACGAGCACGAGGTCCATGGAGCGTGCTTTCTCGTTGTCAAGCAGCTGCTGCTCAGTATCGAGACGGGTGCGGATATCGGCAGAAGTGAAGGGGCGGTCTTTAGAGCTCAAAGATAGGAGGGAGGCTATCTGGGTCTGTACAGTGCTAAGTTTGCCGGACAAGGCATTGAGCATAGCAAAGGACAGAAAAACCTCTTCAGTGGGAATGCTGATATGGTATATGTGCCTAACCAACTCGCTGAGCTTGCTGCTGGTGAGAGAGAAGCGTTGGCCTCGAGAATACCGCTTCACAAAGACTTCTTGGATGAGGAGGATCTGGGCAATGGGCCCAACCTTTTCATGGTGTTCATGCAGGGCATCCCATGCTGCTTTTGCATTGGTGATGTCTTCAAGGAGGTGTTGGTCCTCATGAGTAACATGTGAGCACAGTGCGGAGATAATAGCGATAGTGTTGAGCATCCAGTTATTGAACACACCCGGTTCCAGAAGTGGGTCTGGGGCAGTAACCACACCCAGAAGGTACCCTCCAACAATGTGCTGGTTAAGGACAAGCTTCATGGAGAATGACCAGTTGGACCAGTTGTTCTTACTGTGGTCCAGCACTTCAAAGGAACGGGTATCGAGCTTGGCCGCAGGTATGCTAATAGGCGTGTGTTGTATGTAGTAAGCTGGTACAGCCGGTGCGGCAGGCACGGTGGCAGGAGATGGAGTGATCCCAGAGGTGACCATTGGGGAGTGTGTATGGGCTGTGCCCACATCCCCGTCAGGTTTGGTCTTGACTTTTGGTGCCATGCTGT
Organism: Gyrodon lividus; assembly: GCA_014904945.1. Taxonomy (NCBI): domain Eukaryota; kingdom Fungi; phylum Basidiomycota; class Agaricomycetes; order Boletales; family Gyrodontaceae; genus Gyrodon; species Gyrodon lividus. The sequence goes on from MU127475.1 coordinate 73,925, forward strand.
ATCTGATAATGGAGATGAAGTTTTGGGGGTGATAAAAGAGATAGATCCTTAGGCGGGTGCAGCATTTCTTTTAAGAACATGCATAGCTTCTTGCCCAATAGGGAATAATTGAGTTCTGACCGCGTTGAGGACAACAATAGCCAAAAACAGCACCCTTCCATGGGTGTCTTCGTTGGGTATGTAGGTCTGAGTATTGCCTAGATTTGGTTCCGACTTTCTCAATCTAAGGGGGTGGGGCTCATAACCTGTTTGAACTAGACATAGTGTCAGACCCTCAGCAGTACAATGTAACTGCCTGTTATTATGTACCTAGACATAGTGTCAGACTATAGAACATAGTTAGCCACACGAACGGTTAGGTACATAGATGATGGACTTACCCCTCAGCAGTACAATGTAACTGGCTGAGGGGAGATGTATGTGGGGCGAGGTTTATATAGTAATGTTGACATTCCAATGAATGGAATGTCGGTTTATACAGTAGCTATAACAAAAGCAGGGTCAAGAGTTCAGAGGGCATACTGGGACAGTATTTGGTTGTGATTGCCTCCTTTGCCCAATGGATGGCTGAAGTTGACCAGCAAGTCTGATTACCCAGAGGTGCCAACCAAGGCAATGATCCAGTATAAAGAAACAGAAGGGTGTAGGCCAGTGATTCAAGATCATCCCTCTGGCTGAGTTCAAGCCTGAGATGACTATTCACAGATGTGAAAGCTGGTGTACCAATGAGTGTGCCATCCTTGAATCTCTGGCTGATTGGAATGTGGATACGGGAAGACGGATGCCTGTAGCGCTTTGCTATATCAAAATTGATAAGATAAACTGTATTCTTAGAGCCCTCAATGCTTGTGAGCATATTTTGTGGTTTGATATCACGATGAACAAAGTGGTGGGAATGAATTTGAGGAGGGATATCTGGGGCAAATTAGGCATGTTTGACATCTATATTCTAGATGCAACTAACCATTTGTAGTCCAAAGCCAGTGACGTGGTGCAGTTTCAATGTGCCATCAGGAGATGCTTCGAGTACCTTGTCCAAGGATGGACCGAGCTTCTCAATGATCATAGCTTGATAAGACCCTTCTTGGCTGAATCAATGGGCTTGGGGGAGTCCAGTACCGAGCCCATATAGTGCTTTGGTACCATAGTATATGGACAGCCGAGGTTGACAAATAGCCATGGCTCATGGGCCAGCCGATCATTGGCCGACCTTTGAGTTGCACTCGTAGGGCACGGATAGGCCAAGATGTAATAGAAATCCCATGTGATATGAGTCGGCTGAGGGGTCATTTTAGTAAGGGTATTTTGAGTGATGGGTGGGTCAATATGTGGTGGTTCTGTGTGATATGAGTGGGCCAAGAGGTGGGTGACCCATAGGTCTTGGGTGGGCCAAGGAATGCATGACCCATAGGTCTCAGGTAGGCTGAGGGATGGGCTGAGGAATACATGACCCGTAGGTCTCAGGTGGGCTGAGGAATACATGACCCATAGGCCTCAGGTGGGCTGAGGGATGGGTGACCCATAGGTGCTGAGTAGGCTAAGCACCAGGTGGTCTGTAGGTTGAGGGTGGGCCAAGTTGTGTTTCTTCAATCTATCCTTCACCATAATGGGTGGGCCCATTGAGTCAATGGGTTTGGTTTAATTCATAGGTATGTGAAGGCTTTCAGCATTGGACTGGCTGCAGTCACCACCATCAGTGCCTTCAGGATAGCCTTACCCATTGTTGTACTTCAATTAAATCAAGATCAATTTTGACTTGCAGAATTATACACCCATAGGAAACTCATGGCATTTATAGTGGTAAAATTACAGTCATTGGCTATACACAAGTCAGGGAAAATGAGATCAAACCTCCATACTGGCATCCATTCCAACTGTGTCTGATTCATCTGATGTTGTAGGGAGGCCTGGGGGAGGAACTGGCACAGGGGGAGCTGAAAAGCCATCTAACTCACCCTCATTTGTCTCCATGCTGTCTAGATGGAGTGGGGATGGGACTGCCCTGGTGCCCTCTGAGGATGGGCCACACAATTGGAGGCTGAGATTGGGGAAATGTTCTGGTTCGGCCTGAATGACAGTGGGAGGCAGGGAGCTGGAGCCCTCCAGGTTCAGCATTCACATGTGATGCAAACCTGATACCGTCCTTGGGAGAGGACCTGGTTTTGATCTGACCGAGCCTTGCTCTTGGACCCTTTCCTGAAGGGCCTTGACTGCCCAAACCAAGGTGCCAAGCTGTTGCTCAAGCACCGGCATCCATGCCAGCTCCCTTTCGGCAGTGGAAACCCGACTTTCAAGGGCAGTGATGATTGCATCCCTTGAATTGTTGGTTAGGTTGGAAGTGGGGACAGAGGCTGGGAGAGGCAGGGTATTGAGAGGCCCCACCAGAATGGCCCAGCTAATGGAGCAGGATGGGATGGGATGGGATGGAAGCCATTTTGGGATCACTACACCATCAAAAACTATCAGTTGGAAATAGAAACATATGTAGACTACCAAACTTACTGAGTTTCAGTTTAAGACTTGAGCCACCAGGGGCAGAGCTTGGGCCGGCTTTGGGTGTGGGGGTCTTGGGCCTTGGCTTTGATGCTGAATGTTTGACCTTCTTCCTTGGAGAAGGACCAGGTGCCAGACTTGCGGCATAATTAGCAGGGGTGGTGGCCAAAACTGTCATGGCCCTGAGCGGTTGATGGGAAGGGGCTTTTGAAGGGGCCCTTGATGCCAGCTTGCTCAGGCCACTGGATTCCTGATGACTCCATTTGGCTGCTTTCATGAGGCTGAAAGTGATCTTGGATTGGTTACATGGCTGGCATGTGCCAACTAGGATATCACCCTTGATGGTCCAGGTGCAAGGCCATGCCTTTCAGGCACAGCTCTCACAGACTTTGGAAGCGGCCTTTGGGGATGGAGGGGGAGAGTCAGCAGTGTTGGGGTGGTATGTCGAGGGTTTGGGTTCTTTGTCCTCATCGGAGATGAATTCCTGTGATTTGATGGGATGGGGCCGAGGTCTACATTTTGGTCCAGGAGTAGAATATTGACAAGACATGAGTCTAGGCATACCTTTTGCACTCCATTTCACTCCATTTCCCACCAAATCACCCATATTAACATTGATCATGTTAGACACACAAGCCCAATGGCCAGGTCAGATTCGATGGGAAGCCTACAAATTCATTTTGCTCACCCAAACTGTCACATCCCAACAATTCCCTAACCAACCCGGCCCAATTCCGAACCCCTATGACCAAATCCCGAATCCCGGCCCTCGGACTTTACCTTAGACAATTCTCTTTCATCGGACATTCCGAACCCC
>MU127475.1:86924-97097 GCA_014904945.1 Gyrodon lividus
ACAAGAAAAGGCCAAGGAAGAGGTCTCCAATAAATACCCCATCTGCTGGCCATGACTTCCAAACATATGACCAAGGTGATTTCTATGACATGCCCGAGCCATTGAAATTTCCTAGCAAGGTAAGACTCTCATTTGTTCTTGCAATATACTCTTTGGAAAGTCAACTATTCCAGACACAAAATGACTTCCTCAGGGAATGGCAAGATCACCAAGAACTGTATCTCAATATCTTGTTGCAGCTTGAGGGACCACCCAATCCTTGGAAGTGTTCTCATTGTCTCCAAGATTGTTACATCCCGAAACCTTCACAACCCATCCGACACACTTCCAGCCCCTTATGATCAAATGGGGGTGCACTATTGTGACCTGGCATACTGCAATTGTCTAGGAAGTCTAGATCCTCACATCCAGCTACTCAGTGCAGGTCTATTTCCTGCCAGTACTGCTTGCCCAAGCACAGTCTTCACCTTCCAGGTACTGGATGACTTCCTTTGGGACAATGTGGAATGTGGGACTGTAGCAAGCTGAAGAAGATCACTTCCAATGTGTTCCCTCACTTGGTTCTCGTGAGATTCTCCACTACATAGTGATGGAGTGTCCCTGGAGGCTCGGAAATGATGACAAGTAAAGGATGATGCAATACAATAAGGGTCTGCATGTCTACATGAATTCTGGATCGATTCCAAGATTCCAAGAGGTTCCGCCTGGCAGTGGAGTGGAGGTAGGGATTTCGGCATTCCAGACATGCAGAAACGCGGATTCCGATGTTCCAGAAATGCAGGGTTTGTTGTTCCGGTTCCAGAGTTCACTGTATTTTGTCACATGGCCACCAGAATGAATGCATTGCAAGATAAAGATACTCTCCTGGGTTCATTTAAGGAGCAGGTAGAGTCAAGGGAGAGATTATAGAGACTCTGTGGGCAATCTTGACTGTGATTTCAGGTTCAACCTGGGGGATGTCAGCTCCCCATTGGCAAGAACTATTGGACTTTCAGACGAATGATTCAAATGGGTGAGACCAGTCTGCTCTGTTGGTTGTCATGGCTGATTTCTGGTAGCTGGAAGTATTCATCAGAAACTCAAGATGGCATTGACCAGCAAGGAAGAGGCAGCAGATGCCTTCCAAGCTTTGGATGAAGAATTGCCAGAGGATAGGAAGAGGCAGTTGGTGAAGCAGGAGAAAAAGACCATGAAGGAAAGAGAAGGACACCCTGCAGCCATGGATGTTTATGAGATCAGATTGGACTCTGGTAATTCTTCTTTGCATCTGCATGTCAGCTAGCTAAATAAGCTTCTCCAGCCCCAACAATGAAAAACATTGAGCTTGCCATGCTATTGAGATCTCACTCCATGACTTTGAACCAAAGGGGTTCTAGTACTTGGCTTGCTCAGGGATTGCAAATCCAGCAATCACAGATCCAGCTAAAGTTGGAGGCCTATTCTTTTGGTCATTGGTACACAGAAGCTGAAGCCACTGTCCCTTGCCCCTCCAACCCCCTTCACCTTTGCACACACTCCAGACTCTCCAGGAATTCCGGAATTGAACTCAGACTTGACATCTATAGGGCATGCTGATGAGCCATGTTATCACTGGCAGCTGACAAAGACACTCTGATCCAGTATAGGCTGCTTGATTCCGAGCACCTCAAGCTCAGTACCATGGGATCCGACCCAAATGCCTGGGGCAATCAGGACTCCACCTTGGCCTGGTTCTGGACCATGGATGTGCAAAGGGATTTGGAACTGAATGCATGTTTCAATCTTGAAATCTCAATGTTAATGTTTGGTTGCTCATGAACCGAGTTGATGCTTTCAGGTACTTCAGTTTATCAGGGTCATTGGCTCAGAGCAAAGGCTCCCAAGGACTGATGGGAAGAGGAAGTAGAGCTCCTCAGAGCAGAAGGGCAATGGACAAGTAACTTCTTTGATTACAAGGCAAGGTCATGGGGTGCCCTATTGCCAGCCTCTGAGAGGCAAGGCCGGGTGGGACATGCTTGCTATGCTGCCAGGACTCAGGCCGATTTCAAGAGACTTCAGGATCATTGTAAGGCATTGTTACAAAATTAGCAGAAGCTGGATTTCCAATGAACTGTTGGGTTATTGCACTGTATTGTTTCCTGTTCATCTTTGCAATATAAAAACCTAGACCAAATCCTCTTACTTGCCCATCACATTCACAATGCCACAATCATTCTACACTCCAACCCAACAAGGCTTCCAGGACATGCTGGAGTACATTGGCCTGAGATTCAAATTTATCCAATGGGCCTTGCAATCCAACTCCTTTGACCCCGATCAATGAAGGAGAAATCTGCCATAGGAGGTAGGTGTTGGTTTAGTATGCTTTTGTCCAATCTTACCCTGCTCCCAGTAGACATCCCTCATATAGTTCAGATGATTGTTGATCCCAAACATGCTGATGCTGCACTCCCCAATCAGGAGTATCAGCTGGTGAGAACCAACCCAGGATTTCTGTGGCCTTGGTGGTCGGACCACATGGAACAACTTCCAAAGATCTATGCACAATGTTGGTGGAGGACATCCTTGCAGAGATCCAATCCTCTGACAGGAATTCTAGATACTGGTGGCCATTCATGTAGGGAATTTTTATTCTACTCTATAGCAATGTTCATAGACACTGCCAACTTGTATAATAAGTGAGGGAGGTCCTCCTGTTTGACCCAATCACATCTGTAAACTCCCACCCCCTCATAGACATTATCTCTCATATGGTAGGCTAGGCAAACCCTGTCAGAAACTGAATGTGGCACCCCATGCTGAAGTACCTTTCCCGAAATTCCCAGTAGGGTTCCAGGCCCATACCCCAGCCCAACCCCCATGCTATCCAAATCTATGTGTAGGTCAGGATCCCCCCCTATGGTAGCCAACATGGCCAACCACTGAGCCCTACAGTTGAGATCCCAATGGAAAGGGGTGGCCCAATTGATGATGACTGACATTACCAAGTATACCGAGAACCACTCGGAAAGGACGGCCATCATTTTGGTGTCTTCAGTGGACTTGGCCAGTTTCAGCAGGGCTGCCAAAAGGACTGGGGTTTGCAGGGAGCTAGCTCTGAGTCATTTGCGAGGTCCAGAATCACCATGGGAGTCTTTGAGGAGGGCCAATACCTCAGGTTGATGTCTAAATGGCTAGTTCCATCAGGATGGCTTCAGTGTGAATGAAGCCAAAAGTTTCTTACCACCCAGTTTTGCTGGTACCAAGCCAGAGAAATTCAATCACACCCATGATCTCTCTCTCAAACAGGGCCTGGTCAGTCCTCCAAGACCTGGAGTTGCTGACACTCCTGTAAAGCTGGGAATAGCAATTACAGGTTTTGGGAACAGTCCCGCTAACCAAAGTCATCAATGAGCCATGTATGGAAATTCAACTTGGGAAGCTCATCTGGAACTCTTCAGATAGTACCCTAGGCCAATACCATGCCAGGATTACCCCAGTCTGGTCCAATAGAAGGGTTGGGTCTGAGATCTCCTCTTCCTGCTCCATAGGGAATCTGTCCTTTAACAATTTCTCTCTTTCTGGATTTGTTCCAGTCTCCTTTGGCCCCAACATCTCGGCCATCCTTCGGATGTCGATGCGGAAGCTCCCTGAGACAATATTAGTAGATATCTATGTACTTGGAGATCACTTGCTTTGATTCTGATAAGCCCTTGCCATTGAATTGACTATCCTATTGGCTTGGAAGAGAGCCAGTAGAGGAATGCATGTATTGGGTAGTGCAGGAGTTGGTTGGGCAGGGTGGCCAATGGCTTCCAGGAATTGCTTGACCATGTATTCAGCAATAATATCAGACATGTGAAGTCTCCAATGAGATGGAATGTCTATTGTAGAGGTAGATTGAATGGAATGTAGATCACTCAGCCAAGGGGGCTGCTGTCAACTCAGCAGCCAATTTGACATTGTTTGGGCCAATGCCAATGGACTATGGCAGGATTCCCAATCCCTGCAGCTGATGGGATTCCTTGCCTCAGCCGATCCCACACCTAGGGGCCATGCCTTAGCCCACCTCATACACATGGCCTACTGTCACAACTAGTCAAATGGGACCATTCATTTGTTGTGAAATAGAGATTGGGATATTACTTGGTGCATCTGATACTGACGGGCCACTGATCCCTTGGGCTGTCCATCCATTGGCCTACCCAAGACATATGGGTGACCCATACCTTGGCCCACTGGAGACCTATGAAATCACTCATCCCTCGGTTTACCCCATCCCCATGGTACACACACACCACCAATCAAGGGGCCCACCCGTTACTGATGAAATCCTATTGAATATCCCTTGGCCCATCCAACACCTGTGGGTCACCCCTCACTTGGCCAATCCAAGACCTACTGACCATCCATCCCTCAGCCCATCCAGGACTTTTGTTGCCATTCCTTTGGCCCACCCGAGACCTTTGGGGGTCACATTGCTTGGCCCACCTGAGGGTTACGGTGCATGCATTCCTTGGCCCATCTGACACCTATGGGTTACCCATTGCTTGGCCCATCTGACACCTACAGGTCACCCATCCCTCAGCCCACCCAAGACCTATGGGGTCACTCATCCCTCGGCCCACTCATATCACACAAAACCACTGCATATTGACCCACCCATCACTCAAAATACCCTTACTAAAATAACCCCTTGGCCAACTCATATCACACGGAACTTTTATTACATCTCGGCCCGTCCGTGCCCTACAAGTGCGACTCATAGGTCGGCCAACAATTGGCTGGCCCGTGAGCCACGGCTATTTGTCAACCTCGGCTGTCCATATACTATAGTACCAAAGTACTACATTATGTGCGGGATGGTGCCATGATGGGGGTTTGAGAGAGTAGAGGGAAATGCACGTAATTGTGAGACTCATGGTAAGACATGCACAAGCCAGCAGGTTCATTACGACAATGTTGTAAGCATCATAAGACGACCTCGATTATCTCACAACCTTCCAATGGAAGCTTGGTCATTGAATCTTATCAGTGTCACGTTAACATGCCATTTCAAGGAACATTGAAGATGCCCCCTTCCTCCATCCCAGGACCCTTCATTTGGTCGACTTCAAGGTCACGAAGGCGAGAGCAGCGTTTGAGGTGTTTACAAACGGCGTGTACATATCTTCCTCCCTCGTAGCTTTCACGCTGGCGCAAGGGCGTCAGCAAAGGCCCGACATCGATGCCGTGAGGCACGTCATCATACTTACTATTCGGAAGGTGCACTTGTGATGGAACCTTGGGCGTTGATGAATGCTCTGCTATTACAAATGGGCAGTACTCTCTGGAGGCACGTCGCCAATAAATTGTCAGGCGAGATATTCGACTGTTGGGCCAAACCAAAGCGTAAGAGACGCTTGAGCATCGCGTCTGCCTTACATGTTTGTGCATCACTAACATTTCATCTCGCACGACCCACTGGTGTAGGTCCTCCACACTTGATCGTATCATATGGTCGGTGTGATTCGACGAGGGAGTAAAAGGACGAACCGAGTGCCTATAACGTCGATGTGTTCGCTCGCTGCAGCAAGTGCTTGGTTGTTAGCAGTGGATTGAATCGCGTGCAACAATAGCTAAGCAGAGAGTGTACGCTGCAATGTTTGTGCAAAGTCCGAAATTGGTACTGCCAGATCCACTATGTACGTCTACAAGGGACTATTATCATTTACTTCACGCGCTCAGCCTCTACCAGCCACCACCAGCCACTTGTGACTTTTGGCTGGGCTTCAGTGTCCTTGTGCACAGATCCGTACCACCACATGAACCTCTCAATGCAACCCAGCAACGGGATGGTGGCAAAACCTTCCTGGAGAAAAGAGAAGAGGGTGAATGAGAACACCATCTTGGCGGAGCGTGCCGAGAAAGACGAGGACGTCGAGGGACATGTGCTGGTTCTACTATCCTCGTATGAATTTTCATTTTCCCATTCGACATCTACCGTCAGGCAGTGGGACCCTGTCAAAGGCAGTCGCACACTCTCCATTTTCATTTCCCGTAAACTTCGATCAATCAAGGAGCTCACGCAAGACGACATGTTCGAGGCATGGCGTCAATGCGTCATGTATAAGTGTGTTGCAGGGCCTTGCCATCATCGTGTTTTGACAGTTACCTGACGCCAGGTCATTATGTACTTTGGCAGGCGGGCATCTACCATCGCAACGTCAGCTGTGAAACCCTAATGTACTACACGACTGATAAGGGTGTGATGGGCGTCTTGAACGATTTCGATCTGGTGTCTTTTGCCGAAGGCGGTCATCTGGGCAACGAACGAACTGGAACCATACTGTTCATGGCGATCGACCTCTTGGAACCGGATGACCAGTCTGGCAGGGTAGAGCACATCTATCGCCACTACATGGAATCGTTCATCTGGGCGTTCATTTGGATTTGCTTCCAGTACAACGGTGGCAAAATGATCGAGAAGCCCCGGCCCCTAGATATCTGGGGCAAAGTCGATCCCCGTGGATGTGCTAAGGAGAAGACCTATTTTCTGAACTGCAAGCTAGAGCTGCCCAACCATCTCAGTCTTGCGAACAGGCACCATGTCTGGGCTTTTGTCAGATTCCTTCAGGATGACTTCCATGCCCGCGTTGGGCGCCAGGGGGACTTGCAGATGGCACTTCGTCCGCCTGGATGGTTCCGCCCTGGCAGTGCATAAGCATGTAGAGGTAGAGGATGAAGTCAGGCAACTCAAAGCAGAGCTGATCGAAAAACCGGCGCAGGATGTGTTTGATAAATTCATACAAGTGATTCGTACCGCTGACTGATGTTCATCGATCCAATATACTGTCTGGAAAGCTACCCCTCCCGATTCCCGCTTCCATATTCTCTCTCTTTGATCACGACTAGTGACTCGCTGTCGTCCCATCCTGACAGCCTCTAGGGCTTGCCAACGCTCCGTAGCGCCAAGTTGCCCCTTCGCGCCTCCATCCATCGATAAAGACGTATGGCTGTGATGTCAAAAGTAACTTGATGCGCTACTCCTGTTGGGCAGCTATACGTTTGAGGACCTTGAATTGTAGACCGATGTCGCGTAAATTGTCGTTTAGAGTAGTCATCGAGATAGTCGGCTATGATGGATAGCGATCCAGTCACCAAACTCGTCAAGGAATAGAGAGGGATTTCATGAATGAGGTCACGGAGTTCGATAAGAGCTGTAACGTTCAGCAGTCGGGGTTGTCCACAGAGGACGGCAGGTGGTCGACTCAATTGTGCTCCTCGTATCCAACGATGGATCGAAACCGTGGCTCGACATACCTAAGGGTTCAGTCACCTCGTCCATCTGCCAGCCCATGGTGCATCATGTCGGCAGTGATTTTGTTTCACACCATTGTTGGAATTGTGTTGTGAGACTACTCTAAATTTCAGACGCGTGTTTGCGCCACCTAAGCCCAGATAAGGATTTATGGAACAGTAGCATAACCATCATTCAGTTATGATGGTTACCTTATTCCAGATCAAGATTTGTTTTGGAAGACGGACATCCACCATTGTGACGTCGACTGTGAAGGCGTGAAATACTACAGGACCGACAGCGGCGTGTTGAACGATTGCGTCTTTGACCTCGAACGGTGTTTTGGGTGGCGAACTGGAACGACACCGTCCTGGCGATCGAGCTCTTGCTAGGAGATGGCCAGGCTGGCAAAATGAAGCACCGTTACCGCCTCGACATGGACTCGTGGCCAGGAGTGTGATGACTAGGTGGCAGTGACGCTGCAATAGTCACCTAAAGCATTTCTGAATCAGCGTTTCATCATTGTCAGGATGTAAAACAAGGGGTGATTCAAGCTGAAGTGGGCTCAGCACATTCGGCGAGAATATTGGGTCTCAAATTGACGCGGCTTGTACTTCTGTGCATTCTCGATCTTTTCGCGTCAACCTGTATCAATTCCATGTCATGGAAACAAAGGATGCGGTCGTTCTCTATTTACCTTTACCTTGGACACATACAGGTCTATCGTAGCGTTTGTTGTGATGTGGCGCGGCGTGGGCGACGTTGATGATGTAGAAGGTAGTTGACATACATGCGTGCGAATTCGACCAGAGTCTGATCATATTTAAGCACTGCAGTGGTCGATAAAACGACAAGCCATAAAGTACAAATTGATTAACACTTTAAACGCGACCATCGTCATCTCATCCGTTATCTTCCCGCACGACTCAGTATTGAATATTGATCAACCAACATGGCGAGTCCAACCACCGCAACCACCGCACAAGGTTCACTGTCTTCCCCGCCGCGCGCCACACAGGCTCCAGACCCGGGGGTTCAATCCACTCCTAACAACCAAGGACTTCCTGCAGCGAGCGAACACATCGACATCATAGGCACTCGGTTCGTCCTTTTACTCCCTCGCCGAATTACACTGACCATATGATACAATCAAGTGTGGAGGACCTACACCCGTGGGTCGTGCGAGATGTTAGTGATGCACAAACATGTAAGGCAGACGCGATGCTCGAGCGTCTCTTACACTTTGGTCGGGCCCAAGAGTCGAATATCTCGCCTGACAACTTATTGGAGACGTGCCTCCAGAAAGTACTGCCCATTTGTAATGACGGAGACACCGAGGCATTCACCAGCGCCCAAGGTTCCATCAAAAGCGCACTTGCCGAATAGTAAGTATGATGACGTCCCTCACGGTATCGATGTCGGGCCTTTGCTGACGCCCTTGCGCCAGCGTGAAAGCTACGAGGGAGGAAGATATGTACGCGCCGTTTGTAAACGCCTCAAACGCTGCTCTCGCCCGCCTTCGTGACCTTGAAGTCGACCAAATGAAGGGTCCTGGGATGGAGGAAGGGGGCATGTTTTTTCAGCGAAATGACCCCAGGGTCCTGTCCCAACCACATCGCGGGGTTGTGACACGGCGCAAACCCGATGTCGTCATCCTTCCCTTTGAGCATAAACTTAATGATTCAGTGAACGACAAAGATACGCAGCTAACTTCCACCAGCTGGGATGAGTATGTCAAGCAACAGGCGGCGAAGAAGCCTCAAAGGCCGGCTTCTTGGAGAGACGTTCTCGGTGTTATCGAATTTAAGCGATCTGGTAGAATGCAAGAGGCTCCGATGACGTACAATTCGTCAGCGTACCAAGTCCCCACCCCCGAGTTTTTGTTGATCACGCCTGATGGGATTGACGCTCACACGGTAGCTCCTACGACGGAGGGGCCTCCGGCGCCTGCTCCGGCACCCCGTTCTAACCAAGCGGGACCTTCAACACAGCAGCCAAGTAAGGAATGTCACTACATCAGAAACAACTGCGCGCTAAACATCTGCCTCACAGAAAGCAATTCGGTTTATCAGAGTGATCGGGCATCTGGTACGAAACGTTCAGCCCAGGTCGGTTCTGACTCGCGCCTCACTAAGCGAAGCAAAACCGAAACCGAACCCAAAAAGAAGCAACCCTCCGCGGCGGTCCAAACAGCGCTCTACGCTGTTGAGATGTTTTCCTCCAATCTCGCAATCCATCACGCCATCAATTTCACTATTCTCAGTAAGCACTTGTTTGCGCAGCGACGAAGTTGTACTCAGGGTTTTCCAGACGACGTCATCTGGATTTGGTATTATGATCGTCAAGGGATCATCAATGCAGGAGGCATCAACTTCATTCAAGACCTTCCTCGTTACTTGGTGTTGCTATATGCGCTACAGCGACTCCAGTTGTGCGACTGGGGTCGAAACACAGCTTTCAAACCGCATCTAAACGACGTCGGTGACCGGATCGAGTATCACACCATCGATATCGGGGGCAAGGAACTGACATTACACTCGAGCAGCGATGAAAGAGTATCGCAATTGGGGCTGAAATCACGTGGGTCGGATGTCATTCCGGTGACCTGTGACCAGATGGGGACGCAATCCAACGACGGCATGGTGGCAAAACTTTGCTGGGGAGAAGAGAGCAGGAAGAGCGAGAGCACTATCTTGGAGCGTGTCGCCAACACTGCCAAGGACAACAAGACCGTCGACGGACACGTGCCGGTTGTGCTGTTCTCGTATGAATTTCCCCATTCAACGTCTGCCATCAGGGAGGCACTCAAGCTCGCCCAGCCTGGCAAAGGCAGTCGCAGACTCTTCATTATGATTTTCCGCAAACTTCGACCGATCAAGGAGCTCAAGCCAGACATCATGTTCAAGGCATGGTATCAATGCGTCGAGTGTAAGTGT
>MU127476.1:0-93187 GCA_014904945.1 Gyrodon lividus
TCGTCAATAGCATCTTCGCAGACCTTCTAGATGTCTGTGTCTTGGTTTACCTTAACGACATCCTCATCTATTCCAACGACATGGCTTCTCACAAAGAACATGTCCGGGAAGTCCTCCAGCGTCTCCGGAAACATGGACTTTATGCCAAACTGGAAAAATGTGAGTGGCACTCGGACTCCGTCAAATACCTGGGCTATTGTCTCTCTCCCCAGGGGCTTACCATGTCCCCGGAGAAAGTCCAGGCAGTCCGAGATTGGCCCGAACCCCGGAAGATCAAGGACATCCAGTCCTTCCTCAGGTTTGCCAACTTCTATCATTGTTTCATCTTCAACTACTCCGATATCATTGTTCTGCTCACCTGACTCACTTGGAAAAACACCCCTTGGAACTTCGACAACTCCTGCCGCTTTACCTTCACCCAACTCAAAGACACCTTCACCCAAGCCCTATCCTTACTCACTGGATTCCGGACTGCCCTATCATGGTCGAGACCGACACTTTAGACTATGCTATTGCGGGAATCCTCTCGATCCAATGTCTGGATGAGGAATTTTGCCCCGTCGCGTTCTACTCCTGCACCTTGACAGCCCTGGAACTCAACTACAACACTCATGATAAGGAGCTCCTTGCTATCCATGAAGCCTTCTGGCATTGGCGTCATTACCTCAAAGGTTCCTGCACCCCTATTGACGTCGTTACCGACCACAAAAATCTGGACTATTTCTCCACCTCCAAAGTCCTGACCCACCGGAAAGCCCGCTGGTTGGAATTCCTATCCCAGTTCAACCTCGTCATCCGCTTCCACCCCGGATGCTTAGGAGCTAAACCCGACTCCCTCACTAGACGCTGGGACGTCTACCCCAAAGAGGGGGATAAGGACTATGCTCGTGTCAATCCTCATAACCTCCAACCGGTGTTCACTCAAGAACAGCTCGCCTTGTCCCTACGAGCCACTATCCTACTCACCCCGGTCCTCCGGGTCTTGTCCCTACTTGACATCGAAGACATTCACAAGGACATTTTAAATTCCCTGTCCTCCGACCCCATAGCTTTCCTCCATCTTCCAGACTCGCCGGACTCCCGGTGGGCCGTCAACCCCGAAGGTTTCCTGACCCTCGACGATTGCATCTTTGTTCCGGAAGCTAAGAACCTCCGTCTTTGCATTCTCCGGTACAAGCATGACCACCCCCTATCTGGACATTTCGGGCAAAACAGGACATTAGAGCTCGTCCGCCGGGAATACACCTGGCCAGGTCTCCGCACCTTTGTCAAGGACTATGTCAGTTCCTGCACTTCCTGCGCCCGCGCTAAAACTCTGAGACACCGCCCCTACGGAATGCTCAAGCAACTCCCAATCCCCCAAAAGCCCTGGAACTCCATTTCCATGGACTTCATCGAACAACTCCCGTCCTCCGGCGGATACACCGTAATCCTCATAGTCACTGACTGCCTTTCCAAACAATCCATATTCATTCCCACTCACGGCACTATCAACTCTCCGAGCCTTGCAAAATTATGCCTGCTCCACGTGTTTTCCAAGCATGGAGTTCCCTCCCATATCACCTCCGACCGGGGTTCCGAGTTCGTCTCTCACTTCTTCCGTTCCCTCGGGAAAGCCCTTGACATCTGACTTCACTTCACTTTGGGATACCATCCCAAAGGCGACGGGCAAACAGAACGGGCAAACCAGACCCTCGAGCAGTATCTCTGAATCTACTGCAATTACCAACAGGACAATTGGTCGGAACTCCTACCCCTCGCGGAATTCGCCTACAATAATGCCCCTAGCGCTACCACAGGAGAATCCCCGTTCTTCGCTAATAAAGGCTACCACCCTAATGTCTCGGTCTATCCCAAAAGGGGCCTGACCTCATCCCATGCCTGTGAATATGCAGTCAACCTACAGGAACTCCACAAATTCCTATGCACGGAGATGGCTCGCGCCCAGCAACACTACCAAGGACCTGTGGATTCCCGACGACTTCCGGCACCAGACTTCCGGATCAGAGACCAAGCGTTTGTCAAGGCGAAGTATGTCTGTTCCACTCGCCCTTCCAAGACACTCTCAGAAATGAACATCGGCCCCTATCCCATCATCGCCCAAGCCGGACCCCTGTCCTTCACCCTCCGACTCCCGGACTCCATGCATGCTGTCCATCCCATTTTCCATGTCTCCCAAGTAGAACCTGCAACTCCGAACACCATCCCGAATTGAATCCAACCCCCACCTCCCCCAGTCGAAGTCGACGGAGAACCCAAATATGAAATCTCTGAAATCCTAGACTCCAAAATCGACCGCTGATGCAGGAATTGCCAACTCCTGTACCTGGTAAGGTGGGCAGGTTACGAAGGGACTGATGAAGAAACATTTTGGATCCTCGCGACCGAGCTCGCTCATGCATCGGAACTCGTCTCGGACTTTCACTCCGCATATCCCGGAAAGTCCGGACCCCTTAGTTCACTCGGATGAGGCTGGAAATATGGTTTTTGATATACAAAAAACA
Source organism: Gyrodon lividus (assembly GCA_014904945.1). Taxonomy (NCBI): domain Eukaryota; kingdom Fungi; phylum Basidiomycota; class Agaricomycetes; order Boletales; family Gyrodontaceae; genus Gyrodon; species Gyrodon lividus. Next base: position 2,505 of record MU127476.1, read on the forward strand.
AAACCATACTGCTTGTACAAGAGGAAGGCGATGGGATACTATGCTACTTCCCCATCCCTATTCTCCTCACCCTCACCCTCCTCCTCATCCCCATCCTCCCTATCTGTCTCCTGACCTTCCTCCCCATCATCCCTCTCCTTCCCCTTCCACTCCAATGCCCCCCAGCTTCCTCCAGAATCTCCGAATTGGGACCCCTGAGCCACCAGGAAGGCCGCCAGGCCGTCCGACAGCACCTGCCGGATCCCCGATAGTTGGGCCACAACGGCCCCCTGGTATGCCTCGTTGGCCCACCTCTGGGCCTCGTAGGACTCCGTCAGGGCCCCGAGCGTGTCCAGGCGCTCCTCATCTTCCTCGTCCTCCCCTGCGCTCTCCTCCCGGACTTCCAGACTTTTCTGCCTCCGCCTCTTCCGGTCCTTTCCCCCACTTCCACAGCCACCCGCTTCCCCGCTCCGACCTCCTGGCACGATGAGTGGGCCTGTGCGCATCTTGCGCACGTCCGCGACCTCCCAGTTTTCAGCCCCAGACACGGTACCCCCGCCTTCACACAGGCCGCACAGGGAGCCAACCCCTGGGCCTCCCCGCACTCACCTGCGAAGGCCCCGCCTCAGATCCCCTCAAGGAACCGCTTGCCCCGCGCCTCTGCAACTCTTGCAACCCCTGCCGCAATCTTTCGGCCACAACCCTCGCGACCTCCTCCTCTGCTTTCCTTCTCCTCTCATCCTCCTCCGCCTTGTTCTGCGCCTCCTCCTCGAGCCTCTGCCTCACCTCCTTGCGCTTCTCCGCCTCTCACTGGGCCTTTTTCTCCCTAGCCTCCTGGATTCTCTGTGCAGACTCCCGCGCGCACTCTTCCTCCTCTTGCTGAAGGTGGGCAATTTTGTCGTCAGATTGCGAGTGAGTAGACATGTTAGGTGGTGGAACTAAACAACAAGCAGTCAATGGTCGCAAGGCACCTCAGATCAATCCCCGCTTTTTGAACTCCGCTATACTTCTATTCCCTATCATGGACTCCTATCCAGGCACTCAAGGGTTCGTGCCTAAGAGGGGGATACTGTCACATCCCGAAACTTCCCTAACCAATCCGGCCCAATTCCAAATCCCTATGACCAAATCCCGAATTCCGGCCCTCATACTTTACCTTAGACAATTTCTCTTTCATTGGACATTCCGAACCCCGTACTTCCCATCCCGGGCTTTCCGCATTCCCGTCCCAGACTTTCTGCATTCCTGTCCTGGACTTTCGTATTCCCATCCCAGACTTTCATATCCCTATCTCGGTTATCGCTTGACATATGTCACTCTCCTTTGACACTTCTTGACATTTACAGTTCCTATCGATAATTCCCTTCCCCCTTGCTTTGCAATTATTGCACCATTGCCTTCAGTCATCATTCTTCCATTCTGACGCCATTCTGATTCATTCCTTCCTTTCCTCCGGAAACCCGAAACTCCGATTCGCCCGATAGTACTTTAACATCTTTATATCTTCCGGACTCTTCAGTATATAAACCCGCGTGTACTCTCTGATATTTCCTTAGTTCAAATATCAACTAAATCCTGTTCCTTCCTGATCCTCTCCCTTCCGATCCTCTAAGTCCTTAAGTTGACCTTAGGACCAGCCTCCAACCCTTCGCTCTTAAATTAAGGAACCGAACTTGTACAGGGGCGCAGCACATAAGCTGAAGCTGCAGTTCCTTACCCCTCCGACCCCCTTCAGGAATTCCTGCAAAACCCCGCCTTCTCCACACTCTGGACTATCTGGGAATTTTGGGAGCAAACCCGGACTTGACAAGTCTGGAAGATATAAAACTGTTAAAGTATGTTGGACAAATCGGGGTTTTGGGTTTCTGGAGCAAAGTAAGGGGATGAATTGGAATGGTGTCAGAATGATGGAATGATAACTGAGGATGATGGCACAATTGTGAAGCAGGGGGAAAGGGGATTATCAATAGGAACTGTAGATGTCAAAGGAAAGGAACATATGTCAAGAGATAGCCAAGAAAGGAATATGAAAGTCCGGGATGGGAAATATGGGATCTGGAATATCAGATGAAGGAGATGTTCTAAGGTAAAGTCTGGGGCTTGGGATTCAGGATTTGATCATAAGGGGTCAGAATTGTGTCGGATGGGTTGGGAAAGTTTCGGAATGTGACAAATGGCAGCCATTTCAAAATGATGACTCATTCAGATGGTTTTTTGACTTTATATAAATCTGGATATCTAGTACTTGGTATGACCTCCTTTGGCCTTGATAACTGCTTCAATCTTTCTAGGCATGCTTTCTATCCATTTTTGACACTGTTCCTCATCAATTTTCCCCCACTGCTCCAATGCCCTTTCCAATAATTGATGAACTCCTGTAGGAGCACTCTCATAAGATAACAGGCATCTCTTGAGGTGATTTCAAGTATGTTCAATGGGGTTAAGATGTGGAGACTGTGCAGGCCAATCCAGAAGATTGATTCCCTGCTCTTTAAACCACCTTTGGGCTCTCCTAGAGGTGTGCTTGGGCTTGTTGAAAGATAATATCACATTCTGAGATTCCTCCATGCTTTGCAGCAACCCCTGCTCCAAAATAGCCACATGCTGTTTAGCAGCTGTTCTCTGACAAAATACAGTGAACTCCGCAACCGGAACAATGAACCCTGCATTTCCGGAACATTGTAATCCATGTTTCCACATGTCCAGAATGCCAGAATGCCTACCTCCGCTCCACTGCCAGGTGGAACCTCTCAGAATCTCCGAATCCACTCGGAATTGATCCAGAATTCATGTAGACATGCAAACCCTTGTTGTATTGCATCATCCTTTACTTGTCATCATTCCCAAGCCCCCAGGGACACTCCATCACTTCCTTACATTGCTTAATTCCAAATTCCTCTTGTTCCTGTTCCTATTCCCTGATTATCATTAGCGAGCACTTCTCTGCCCACTCTGTTATACATATATACTTAGTTTTTACTTTGGATTCCTCAGTCATTCTTTGCCCCCTCTTTGGCAGTGGCTGAGGTGAGTTTACTTATACCTATTTGCTACTCCTAGCTAATCCCTAGTAGTCCGGGCAATCACTGCCCTCTTATAGCTTTTGTCATTCTCCCTTCCACCTCATTAAAAAACCCCACTCCATTCCATCCTATGCAGTCCCATACCATTAGTGAACCTCCTCCAAACTTGACTGTACCTTTGACCTTTCTAGCATTCAGTCTCAGTCCTTCTCCCTTCTTTTTCCACACATATTCTTGCCCATCTGACCCAATCCTATTGATTTTGGTCTCATCTGGCCATCTAACTCTCTGCCAATCCTCCACAGTCCAATGCTGGTGCTTGAGAGCAAAGGCTAACCTCCTTTTCTTGTAACCACTAGAAAGTAGGGGTTTCTTCTTCTTTATCACAGCCTCTAATGAGGCTTCCTTGAGGGTATTTCTTACAGTCTGGGGGCAGACAGGGGCATCAATGATAGAATTGATATATCAAGTGGCATGAACAGCATTTTTTTGGCCCTGCCAGTAATGATTTTCTGAACAATAGCCCTCTTGTTGGTAGGGGTAAGCTTTGAAGGATGGCCACCATGAAGCCTAGTCTTTTCTGGCTGGAGTTCCTGAAGAAACTGGCATACTGTAGACTTTCCTAGGCCAGTTTGGGAAGCAAATTTCCTAGAGGAAAGACCAAGAGAGGATAGAATAATGATGTTTTTTTTGAGAAGTAGAGATAGACTTTACGGTGATGGTGGGAAAATAAACATGGAATAGTAGGGTTTATATATGCTGTCTGACACTCAGTTACTTAAAGGTGACATAATAGAACAGTTACCAGATGTATGTAATTATATTACAGCATACTAGGGTCTAATGTATGTAACCAAAAATTCAAGTCAAAAAACTGTCTGAATGAGTCATCATTTGAAATGGCTGCCATTTGGTTAAACCTTATCCAAAAACCTTGATCCTTGGACCAATAGAAAGCCAATAGTAGGTACTGTATTTCATACACTTATAGCTTAAGCTTAGAGTTAGGTGGTATCAGAGAATATTGTGTTTAGAAAAAAGTGTCCAAACATCTGGATGGTTTTTTGAGCCACTGTACTTGCAGAGATCCACTCCTCAGACTGGAATTCTAGATACCAGTGGCCATTCATGTAATGTATTCTACTCTGCAGCAATGTTCATAGATGCTGCTAACTTGTATAATAAGTGAGGGAGGTCCCCCTGTTTGACCCAATCACACCTGTGAACTCCCACCCCCTCATGGTCATTATCACTAATAATGCAGGCTAGGCAAACACTGTCAGACAATGAATGTGCCACCCCATGCAAAAGCACCTTTCCAGAAATTCTCAGTAGGGTTACAGGCCCCAGCCTGATCCCAATGCTATCCAACTCTATGTGTAGGTTAGGATTCCCCCTATGGTAGCCAACATGTCCAACCACTAAGCCTTACAGTTGAGATTCCAACAGAAAGGGGTGACCTAATTGATGATGACTGACATTACCAAATATACCAAGGACCACTTGGAAATGACAGTCTTCATTTCCCTATCTTTAGTGGACTCAGCCAATTTCAGCAGCACCTCCCTTCCAGATGCATAGAGGTTGGGATGCATGACCAGCAGCACTACCAAGAGGACTGTGGTTTTCAGGGAGCTAGCTCCAAGCCATTCCCATGAGCGTCTTTGAGGAGGGCTGATACCTCGGGTTGATGTCTAAAGGGCTAGTACCATCAAAATCCCTTTGGTATGCTTGAAACCGAAAGGTTCTTACCACTTGACCTTCCTGATACCAAGCCAGAAACAATTCAATCACACCTGTGATTTCTCCAGCAAACAGGGTCTGGTCAGTCCTCCAAGGCCTCAAGTTGCTGATGCTCCTAGATAAATCTGGGCACAACAATTCTAGGTTTCAGGCACAGTTCCACTATCCAAAGTCATCAATGAGGCACCAATGGAAATTTGACTTGGGTATCTCACCTGGAACTCTTCAGATAGTACCCCAGACAGATACAATATAGGAGGGTTGGGTCTGACATCTGCTCTTCTTGCTCCATAGGGAATCTGTCCTTGAAAAATTTCTCTCTTTCTACATTGGTGCCAGTCTCCTTTGACCCTAACATCTTGGCCATCCTTCAGATGTTGATGTGGAAGCTCCCTGAGACCATATCAATAGATATCTACATAAGTACATGGTCACTGTCAATACATAAATTCAATTCAATGCAATTGAATCTATTTACAGCAGCTTTACTCCTCCATCCTTGCCAACACCTCGTCCATGTGCCTGATAAGTCCACAATCCAGTGCCTAGACGTCAAGGTTGTTAGTTATAAGTACGAAAACATAAGGTAGAGGATAGAAAAACGAACCAAGGCAGCGATTCACCAGTCAAGGCATCCATCATCATCGACAACCAACCGATAAATGAGGGTAGTAAAGAGTCGGAACAAACGAAGCGTGCAAATCCGCTTAAAAAGCTAAATGTCAAGAAAAAGGGACAAATGTTCACAGCGAATCAAAAGTAGAAACACGCGTCTGAATCAACGACCAAGGAGTAGATGAAAGACAGTCAGGGAGGGGAAAGATCGTTGTGTTCGTGTTTAGTAGGTCGTGCAGTTGAAGTCGGCATGCGGATAGTGTCTTTTCAGTTGCTCAACAGCCCACCAGGCAGGAGTGCCATAGGTGACATGGCTGCTGAGACCTTTCGGCATGCCAGAGTGTAGGATAGCGAGCATACGGCCATTGCCAGTGAAGATGAGCGAGCCTGAGTTGCCCTTTGCAGAGAAGTTGCTGGACGTCTTATTATAGTTGTAAACAGCTACTTCGATAGACTCTTTACCAAACTCATCACAAAGATACACCTCCAGTCCGGAATAGCATCCCACCATAAAGTCGGTGGTATTTCCATCCTTCCCGAAGATGTAAAGGGGATCTCCATTCTCATCGAAACAGTCAGGCGTAGCTAGGAGCTTGTGCTTAACAACACCCTGGATCCTAAGCAGGCCATTGGAGGGGAACTTGATCCTGGACAGATTGGAGTTATTAGGCCAGAAGATAGTGTTGAGTTCGTGGGAAGTAAATTTATTTCCTGAAGGTTATTTATGAGGCAAGATAGATATTCATGAGAGAGATGAGAGAATATGCACCAAGGTCAACGACGTTGCCCTGGAAGTTATCCTTGAACTTCTGAGAATTAAGCTCGACCGTGCTGATGTCCCGAGTGTAATGGCAATCGTCAACGTCAATGGAGATGCTGGGTGCCCAGTCAACGAAGCCAATGTTTCGACGCACAATGTCGTGCCATTGAATATTGACCTCCTTGAAGTACGCCTGGAGCTTGACGTTGTTCCTGTTCACCTTGTTTAACTGACCTTTCTTAATCTCCAAGGCATCCTCATCCTCCTCTGCCTGCTCCTTGTTCTCACTCTTCAGCTTGGCTTCCAGTCGCGTTATCTCTTCAGCCAACTGGACGGCCTCAGGGACGTTCTTAGTGACCAAGGCTCTGATCTCGTCGGTGGAGCGCTGGAATCGATGGAATCTGCAGACTCGAATGTATTGGCAAGGGGCGCCACCGCCCATGAACTGGTAGCCCATGGTCGTATCCTCGCGGAGGACGTGCTTGTTGCTGACGGCGAGGACCCTGGCACTAGGCTCCCCATTCTTGTCCTGTTTCTCGTGGAAGAAGAAGGAGATGGAACCGGTGTGGGGTGACAACAGTAGCATCCAAAGTGATGCTAAGCTGAGAGCAGAGTATTGAAGCATCGCTCAAGGTGGGAGAGACAGGGAGTTTGAGAGCTTTTTGTTGGGCTGAGAGGCTTTGACATTCCAACATAAATAAGGTTAGCCCTACACACAAAATGGTAAGTGGGATAAATGCGCAAAGAAACTGAGAGACTCGCCTCCTAAAAGTTTGGGGTTTGATCTTGATCGTCAGTCTGACGGACTCGAAAGCGCCTACAAGGGGGACTGTAAATGAGGGATAGATGTGCACAATGACTAAGGGACTCGCCATCGCCCAGGAAGCCAGCCTTGTTCAAGTAGTTGTCGTCAAGTTGGATAACTTCTATAGAAAACGCTCAACACTCGTAAGTTGAACACACAAGAGGAAGACTGGCAGCACCCACTCTTCTCATCTTCATCCATGTTAGATATGTTCACGCTAGTGGCAAGAAAGTGCAAGAAAATTTGTAGATGGGGATGAGGAAATACAAAGAGACTCCTCTTACATCACAACAATTGCAGAAACTAGACATTATATGTCATTACGTGTTGGGGGTATCAGCGCTATTGGGTATGTCATGCTCACCGCCGCTTGCGCCAAGCAATCTGAGAAAGCTTCATTTCCAGATAGGCTTCAGTAGTTAGTTCATGACAGTTTGCTGATATCCGACAGTCGAAGAGATAGCCAGACTCTCAATTTCATACAGATATATGTAGACAGACCATGTATTGTATTAATCATTATGAGACGACATTTTAAACAATGTATTACATGTGCTAATTGTATCAAAAGCAGAGGGGTGAAAGGCTTGTAAGAGGTGCAGCTGCGAGCAATTGAAAACGAGCGATAAAACCGGGGGATGTGCAATGCGACAATGAGAGAGGGTGTGATACGAGAGAGTGAAAGTGCAATGAGAGAGAAATCTGAGCCCAGACTTAGTAACATTGCAACATTGATAATTCGTAGCATGCTTACCTACTATGCCAGTGCTCATCTTTTCCCCTTCTTACGAGTGGTTATCTGCTGGATGCGAGACTGAACCTCGTCCTTGTCATTGCTCGGAACTGCCTTTGATTTCCCCTTCTTCAGGGAAGCCCTCTTCTTAGCACTGGACTTGCTCTTGCCATTGGTGATGTCCTCAAGCACTTCATCTTCGATGTCTGACAGGTCACTGAAGACAGATGGTCCTCCCTGAGAAGTGGTGATGGCTGACTTGTAAATGGATGGTGGCTTGTGAACCAAAGCTGAAGCGCTCTTGGTACTTGGTGAGCAGTTAGAGTGTGGGAGAGAGGTTGGTGGTGGAGTGATGTGACGACACGGGGGACCGGATCATGAGGCACCGGAACACAAAGGACCGGAACACAAGGCACCGGACCAGGTAACAAATCATCAGGTGGCTTGGCAAAGTTGTCATATAGCATTACCTTGATTACCTTCACAATGTTGCAGAACATGTCAATGCAACATGTCACAGCACATGCAGCAGCCATGAATTCTTCATAGTCCATCTCGGAGTCACTGGAGCTGTCTTCGTCGGAATGAGATTCCTCCGAGCTCTCTTCGGAGTTTGTTTTCTACACAAATTCAGTAGTGTACCTGCCCTGAAGTCACTTTGACCATTCAGTGAGTTTCTGTGCATGGTCCTTGCCTTGTTTTTCAGGCCGAGAGTCCTCGTGGTCATCTGGAGATCGGGCGCGTTTTCTGCTACTGGATGTCATGGCAGTGGTTAGGGTTCAAGTACAAGATTAGGACTGGCACGTCGTGCTTGATCCAATCATCTGATCGGATTGTGGGAACCCCCGTACTATGTGCAATCACTCTTAATATTCACCATGATACATCATTTCCAGCATGTTCTGAGGTTGCGTTGGAGAAGTAATGACCCTAGTGAGTTGCACCAGCCCACAGACAACATACAGGCTACTGATTCACATTGCTTTTAGGTTAGTTTTGTGACTATTTTGCCTAGAAATTCCGTGTACATGTACTCTTCAAGTGCAATATAAGTCCAACACCTGGATTTCTCTGTTCCAACTGCCAGCAAGACTCTCCTACCAATCTTGTATCTTCCCTCCATCAACCCTTCCTTTTCATGGATCAGTTACTTTGTATCGGATGCAGCAAGCAGTGCCCAACTGAATGCTCGCTGAGTGCTCACAAGGCTCAGTGTAAGGCAAGCAAGACACTCACATCTGACCTCTTTTCAAAGCACCATTGTCTAGCCGCGTGGGTGGACGTGACATACTTGGCTTCAGTGGTTGAGAGAGTGACAAGCTCCTGCTTGCGCAAACTCCAAGAGATCACTCCTCCGTCAATGAGGAACGTGTAGCTGGAAATGGCATGACAATGTTCCTGCGAGGCACCATCGGCATCAGCGTAGCCAACGGACTCTTCATTTGAGTGCCATAAGTCAGTGACCAACTTTTCATACCGATGAGATAACGATGGACGCGTTTAAGCGCCTCCCAATGTGGTAGTCCAGGATTCTCGGTGAATTGAGCAAGCGTCGACATGACGAATGCGATATTTGGTCAAGTACCCACAGCGAGATACATAAACGAATCGAGAGCCGTGCAGAATGGTACTTGTCACATCTTGGCAATATCAACAGCGGATTTTGGGGATTGGGATCGAGAGAGCTGTATGTTTGGATCCATGGGGATAGACACTGTCTTCTGGTCAGCAAAGTTGTACTTCACAAGAATTGCCTCAATGTAGGGTTGTTGTGAGATGGCGATCATACGGGCGTTGCGGTCGCAGATTACTTTCATCCCAAGAAGCCAACTGATGGGCCCAAGATCTGTGATCTTGAACCGTGATCTGATCTTGTCTTTGAAAGCTTTGATGAGCTCTTTTGATGAACCTGTTATTGTGCAGTTGTCGATGTGCGAAGCAAGGACGAGCAGATCATCACCAATTTTTGCTATGAAAATTCCCCAATCAGCCTGAGTACGTTTGAGACCGAGTTTGTCGAGCTCCTTGCAGAGCCGCTGATACCATTTCAGCATGCCCTGCTTTGAGCCATAGAGGGCAACTCGTAAGCGAGCAACGAGATCCCGACCTTGTTTATTGAAACCAGGTGGTAGTTCCATATATATAATTTCATTGTCATTGAGTTTGCCGTTAAGGAAAGCTGAGTGGAAGTCGAAGATGTCGATGTCCCAATTGTAGCGAGTGGCAATGGCAAGAATAAGGCGGAGAGATGAGAGACGGGCGACTGGGCATATGTTTCATAGTAATTGACTCCTTGGATTTGCGTGAATCCGCGAGCAATGAGTCACACTTTGTATTTATCGATCTCGTTGGTTGAGTTCTTCTTAATCTTGAAGACCCATTGGAGCTTGGTTTCTGTCATACCAAAGCCGACTGGGGAGTTTTTGTCATGAGAATAGGCACAGACTTATTAATTTTAGCATCTCACGTCGACGATTGCACCGTGACAGGCAGTTCAAAAGAACTCATCAAGTCATTCAAAGCTGAAATTGGATCGCGGTTCAAGATTACTGATCTTGGGTCAATTAGCTAGCTGCTCGGCATGCGATCATGATGCTCATATCATATCCATCTCGCAATAACCCTACATTGAAGCAATCCTTACGAAATATAATTTTGCTGACTCCAAGCCTGTATCTATTCCTATGGACCCAAACATACAGCTCTCGAAAAATCACTCTCCAAAGTCAGCCATCGAAATAGCAAAAATGCATCAGGTACCGTTTCATGCAGCCTTGGGCTCATTGATGTACCTTGCTGTCAGAACAAGGCCTGACATCTCATTTGTCATATCAACGCTAGCTCAATTTACTGAAAATCCAGGTTGGACCCATTGGGAAGCACTGAAATGTGTCTACTGCTATCTAGTGGGCACGAAGGGTTGGTCGCTAACCAATGAAACAGAGTCGAAGGGACTCATTGGCTATGCTGATGCTGACAGCGCGTTGCAGGAGCACCAACATGCAATTATGGGTTATGCTTTCCTTGTTGATGGGGGAGTTATCTCATGGGGTTCGAAGAAACAAGATTATTTGGCTTTGTCATCTCATTGGCGAAGTCTTCCGCCCCCTCAAACATCCAATGGTACTCAACAGCGACAATCAATCCACCATTGCGCTGACTAAGGACAGGAGTTTTCATGCACACACCAAGCATATAGATATTTGTTATCATTTTATTTGTTTCACCATCGCTAACGGCTCTATTCATTTTCTCTATTGCCCTACTGATGACATGGTCGCAGATACTCTTACCAAGGCATTACCTTCCATTAAAGCTAAGCACTTCACATTCGAACTAGGACTCCGCTCCGTTTGAGGGGGAGTGTTGGAATACATATGTCGTGTGGCTCTGCCACTTGCTTACTAATCACATACTTACTTTTCATTGTTCGTACTTAGCATATCTCAGTGACTGACTAAACAGTACACTGAGGTGAGACTCATCCATACTCGTTATTACCATCTACTAATATCTCTGTAGCTTATATCTAACTACAGGTGAATACAGTGACTGACTAAACAGTACACTGAGCTTATATCTAACTAGGTTCTGAGATGGTTCCAGCTGGAAGCATTTGAACTTATGTTGACGTGGTTCTGAGGCCAGAAAGCTGGAACCGTCTGGTACTTAGGGTTGAATACTGACACCATGGCTCATGGGGCAGCTGATCATCAGCTGACCTATGAGTTGCACTCGTAGGGCATGGGTGGGCGAAGATGTAATAGAAATCCCTTGTGATATGAGTCAGCCAAGTGGGTATTGTAGTAAGGGTATTTTGAGTGATGGGTGGGTCAATATGTGGTGGTTCCGTGTGATATGGATATGAGTAGGCCGAGAGATGAGTGACCCCATAGGTCTCCATAGGTGTCAGATGGGCTGAGGAATGCATGACCCATAGGTCTCAGGTGGGCTGAGAGATGCATGACCTGTAGGTCTCGGGCAGGCCAAGGAATGCATGACCAATAGGTCTTGGGTGGGTTGAGGGATGGGCTGAGAAATATTTCAATAGGCATTTTGTTAGTAATGAGTGGAACCATTGAATGGTGGTAAGGGTGTACCATGGGGATGGGGTGGGCTGAGAGATGGGTGACCCATAGGTGTCAGATGGGCCAAGGAATGGGTGACCCATAGGTGTTGGGTGGGCCAAGGAATGCATGACCTATAGGTCTCGGGTGGGCTGAGGGATGGGTACACAGCTCTTGAGTGGGCCAAGGGATGGGTGACCCATAGGTCTTGGGTGGGCCAAGAGATGGGTGACCCATAGGTTCTGGACAGGCCAAGCAATGTGTGACCTGTAGGTCTTGGGTGGGTGAAGGAATGCATGACTTGTAGGTCTCGGGCAGGCTGAGGGATGGGTGAACAGGTCTTGGGTGGGCCAAGGCTGTTATGGTAAACCGGCTTTTCCCGTTATCCTCGTGACAGTGCATATCGCATGACCTACTTTTTCCTTTTATAACCTCGTTGTACAACCAGTGGTTCAAGACAAAGTCCTGTTTCTTATCTTGCTTCCCTTTTCTTCTATGAAGTTCCATGATATTCCGCCCAATGGCGTATTCCTCTCTTATCATTAGTTACCGTTCTTGGATGATACCTACTTCGGATAGCTTGGTCCGTGCGCTATCTTCAGTAGTATAAAGGCTTGTACTTCACTTGGTTACAACCCAAGTTAGATCTACGCAATCTATAGCTTAACCAGCTATCCCTTGGTCTTAGAACTCTCTTCAACGATCAGCCTATAAGTCTGCCCTTAAAGACTTCTGATAGATCTCAGTCTTGGTTTACACCAGACTTGGCGTTGTTCACTGAAGGAGTCTAACGACCTCATCAGCGTAACAAAAGATCTAACTTCTATCTCGATACTGCTCTCACGCAGTCTATCACTGAACCTGTTGGCCCCTGCCATTTACGGACGAACCCAACAACCCTGAATCCGTTGGCCCCTGCCGTTTGCAGATGAAACCAACACCTGATTTGTCGGACCCTACCGTTTGTAGACGAACCTGACCGATAACCTCACAAAGGTTAAGAACTTCAGCAAACCATGGCCAAAGAAGAACTCCCTCTCAACATGACGGAAACCCCTGCTCCCCGCATCCCCGAAATGAAGATCGGAACTCCCACATACTATGACGGGAACCCAAACGATGCTACTAGATGGATGTACTCGGTTGTAGCCTATTTTGAGCTCAACGATACCATCTACGACACCGACAAGAAGAAGACCATCACTGCCCTCAGTTTTCTAAACAAAGGAACAGCAGCCGCGTGGGCTGAGGCCTACTACGAAGAAGCCATTAGTAACGGATGGCCTTCTTGGAACAACTTTATCAACAGATTCCGGGTGGCTTTTGCCATCAATGATATCAAGGGAGCAGCCCTCTCAAAGCTAACTACCATCTCTCAACAACAGAGTGGTACCCTCGACAAGTTCAACTCCGAGTTCCGACTCTTGAAAAGTCGATCAGGCGTCACCGATGAATCTGCCCTCATCGTGTGGTACACCAACGCCCTCGACAGAAATCTCGCCACACATATCCTCAGCATGGATACCATCCCCGACACACTTGACAAGTGGATGGCTAAGGCCGAACACTTTAACATCCAGAATCAGCGCATCAAAATACTGCAGAACCGACACATTTACATCCCACGATCCTCCGACAACTCCTCTAGTCATGATCCCAACGCTATGGACGTCGACTCCATCAAACTCTCACCCGTTAAACGTGCAGAGTATATGAAGAAAGGATTGTGCTTCACCTGTGGGAAAACAGGACATAAATCCTCCGATCACAGAAGGGACCAGCCCTTCCAACGAACCTTCACCCCTTGTCCTACACCCATTAAAACCGTAGAAATCCCCGCTAAAGTAACTTCTCCCACCGAGAAGTTCATGGCCGAATTACGCAAGAATAACGTCTCTGAAAATGAGATGTTAGATGTTCTCAAAGTTTGCTTTGAGAATCCGAAACAAGACATCCCTGACGCCCTACCAATCACCAAGATCGGATTAGATGGGAAGGATTTTTAGAAAGGAGACCCGAATCGACGCGGCTAACTCCTAGAACGACTCCTGTAACTGTAGCTGAGCATTCCTCTAAATTAATGCGCATTCCTACTGCCATTTTTGCCAGCAAAACAGGAAAAATCGTCGACACGAACGCCCTCTTAGATTCTGGAGCCGCTGCCTCCATCATCGATCAACATTTCGCTTTGAAGAATCGCTTCCAAATGAAACGACTTCCCGTCCCATTGAAACCCTATAACGCCGACGGATCCCCTAACGTTGCGGGATTAATCAAGGTCTCCACGACTCTTATTCTCCGCATCGGAGAAAAAGAAATGGAACAAGAACTTTATGTCACCAATTGTGGAAAGGAAAATATCATACTCGGACTCCCATGGCTTCGCCAACACAACCCCATCATCGACTGGGAAGCCGGAACCCTTTCCCTTCCTAAAAAGAGTAGTTCTCCCAGACACGATACTCCCGACGCCATCACCCAAAGATATCTCTTACGATATCTCGAAGTAGACCCAGACACTCGCCTTGCTCTGGCGTTAAAAAAGAAAATCGATTCAATGACCCTTGACTTTCGAAAAGTCACCCTCGCTACTGAGCTTGCTCAAAAAGACGCCGAAGAAAAGAAGGAAAAATCCACTCTCCCACCAGAGTTCACCGAATTCGCAGATGTCTTTGACAAAAAGGCGACTGATCACGTACCTCCATCACGACCATTCGACCATACCATAGATCTCGACGACTCGTTCATACCAAAAGTGGCGAAGACTTACCACTTGAACCCTAAGGAAGAAATGGCGTGCAAAGAGTTCATTAAGGAACACCTAGAAACTGGCAAAATCTCCCTATCACAATCCCCTCAAGCATCGCCATTCTTCTTTGTACCCAAAAAGGATGGATCATTATGTCCTTGCCAGGACTATAGGTATCTCAACTCGCATACTATCAAGAACGCCTATCCCCTTCCGCTCGTCTCTGACCTCGTCGATAAACTAAAAGGGTCGAAAATCTTCACCAAGATGGATATCCGATGGGGATATAACAACGTACAGATCAAGCCTTCTGACCGATGGAAGGCAGCATTCATTACTCCGTTTGGATTATTTGAACCAAACGTTATGTTTGTCGGACTCTGCAACTCCCCTCCAACATTCCAAGCGTTCATGAATCATGTCTTTGCCGATTTCATCGCAGAAGGCTGGTTGATCATCTATATGGACGACATTCTCATTCACTCTTCCGACGCTACCCTACACCGAGAACAAACTCTGAAAGTTCTCCGGAGACTGAAAGAAAATGATCTCTATCTGAAGCTAGAAAAATGTAAATTTGCTACCGATGAAGTTGACTTTCTCGGCCTCATCATTCAAGAAGGCTCAGTCAAGATGGACCCAATCAAACTCGACGCCATCGCTAAATGGCAAACCCCGACTTGTGTCAAACAAGTCCGCTCATTTCTAGGATTCTGCAATTTTTATCGCAGATTCATTCCTTCATTTTCTACTATTGCTAAGCCACTCACGGATCTCACACGGAAGTCATCCGCTTGGGAGTGGTCTCCTGATTGCAAAACTGCGTTCCGACGACTCCAACATCTCTATATGCAACGTCCGGTACTGTCCATGCCCGACGTTGACAAACCCTTTTTCGTGATGACCGATGCCTCTCTCCATGCTACGGGAGGTGTCCTTATGCAGAAAGACGCAAATGGTGATCTCCATCCATGCGCTTATCTTTCAGAAACATTCTCTCCCGCCGAACAAAACTACGACATCTATGACTGCGAATTACTTGCCGTCATACGCGTGCTTACTGCCTGGAGACATTATCTCCAAGGAACGTCTCACCCGGTGACCATATTAACGGATCACAAAAACCTTACTTACTTCCGTGCACCTCAAAAACTATCCCGACGACAAGCACGATGGATGCTCACTCTCTCTGACTACGACTTACAATTCCAACACACTCCCGGTACTCAGATGGCCCCCGCTGACGCATGATCACGTGCAAATTGTCCTGATACGTCGTCCGATAACCAAGACGTCATCCTTTTACCAGATGGGATATTCGTGAATACCATCGACCTCGAATTGGTTAATAAGATCAAATCCTCCACTCCCGAGGATCCCCTCGTTCTCACCGCCATGCGTGCAATGGAATTAGGAGAATCCCTTTTTCCACGCTCCATTCCCTCCGATTGGGACTATGATGGGGCTAATCTGTTTTTCAAACACCGCTTGTATATCCCTGCCGATCACCGTGCACAGATAGTACGATCTGTGCATGAATCTATTTCCACAGGGCACCCCGGGATCACATGCACCACCGCCCTCGTCTCCAGGGACTTTTGGTGGCCTGGATTGTCTACCTTCATCCGCAAATTCGTCCAAGGCTGTGCCACCTGTCAGTCCATGAAGGTCAACACCCACCCCACCGTCCCCGCGTTGTCCCCAATCCCGTCCGCTTGCACATGCCCCTTCCAGCAGGTCTCTGTTGACCTGGTCACTGATCTTCCGGTGTCCGACGGTTTTGATTCTTTAATGGTCGTGGTTGACCATGGGCTTACAAAGGGGGTAATTCTAACTCCTTGTCACAAAACAATCGACGCAGCAGGAGTAGCAGATCTTTTTCTGAAAAATGTGTTCACTAGATTCGGCCTCCACGACAAACTAATTTCAGATCGTGGTCCACAATTCGCCTCCGCTTTCGCTAAAGAGTTAGGATGTCTCCTCAATTACGACGTTTCCTTATCCTCCGCATACCATCCACAGTCCGATGGAGAAACGGAACGCGTTAATCAAGAGGTCGAAACTTATCTCCGGATATTTTGCAATGGAAAACCTAATGACTGGGCACGGCTATTGCCCACCGCCGAATTCGCTCACAATTCCCTGGAACACTCCGTCATAAAGAAGTCCCCTTTTTCGCTAATCCTTGGATATGAACCCCGATCTTATCCTTCTATTTCCTCAAAATCCCCGCTACCGTCTATCGAAGAACGCTTATCTTCTCTCGCTGATGCCCGACAAGAAGCTTTAGCAGCACATGAAATTGCGCAACGCGTTATGAAAGAACGGATATATTCAAAGTTCAAACCCTGGAACGTTGGAGATAAGGTTTGGCTAGAAGCCTGAAATCTCAAATTTGGGTATCCATCCCAAAAACTTGCCCCGAAATGAGAAGGACCCTTCGAAATCCTTCAAGTTCTCTCCCCCATTTCTTATCGACTAAAGATTCCGTTTACTTGGAAGATACATGACGTTTTCCATGCCTCCCTCTTATCAACCTATCGGGAAACGTCGGAACACGGTCCAAATTATTCTAGACCGCCTCCGGATCTTGTTGGAACAGAAGAAGAATACGAAGTCAAGAAGGTTCTTTCACATTGAGGATCCCCAAATCGCCGACAATACCTCGTGGCATGGAAGGGATACCCTTCTTCCGAAAACTCATGGGAACCTGAATCAAATTTCAGTAACTCCGCTTCAAAACTTCAGGAATATAAAATGTCTCGCCCTCGAGACTTCCCTCATCTCATCCGCTCTATCATCAGAAACAAGAAACGAAAATGCTCCTCCTAAAAGAAATGCCTCGCCAACAACTCATCCGTCGTGACTCCCTCTCTGCAAGACTGATCCCGTTCGCCACTCGCCATCGTCTCCCTCCCACAGAAACCACCACCAGAATGTATAGAACCTTCCTCCAAGACTCTCATCGCGTTGCCGATATCATTCGAAACGTCGATTCCGACTCATCTATAGACAGCGCACATCGTGCAATCCTCCAGAACTTCCGACTCACCTGCCTTATTGATCATCTCAACCATCACTCTCAGCCTGACGTCAAACTCGTCAGGACTATACTTCGTCATGTTCAAGAGGAACAGGAACAAATCCTCATGAACGTTCTCCACCAGCTCGGTCTTGACGACCTGATTTTCAATATCGAAGAAGTTGGACGACACCCTCCTCCATCGTCGTCACCGTCCTCTTTGTCATCTTCCAATAATACATCATCGTCTCTTCCAATCCCTGCCCCACGTCGTTTGTCTCGACAAGCACGAACCCAAACCATCATGTCCATCCCCTTATCATTCTCCCGACGAACCCCTGGGCCGGGTGACACTCCTACCACTCCCATTGACGTCGACTCAACGGAAGAAGTGTTTGGTATCCCCACCGACACCATACTATATCTCGCCGACAATGCCGAGCGGGATCACATATATCTTACCCAAACCGAAATTCCGCTTCTCCCCAGTCACCCCCACTATCATCGCGCTTGTTTTGAGTGCCGCCGACAAGGACACATTCGTGTCAATTGTCAATATTATGAATGTCCCCATTGCCTCCGCAACGCCCCCGGACATACTCAACGCACTTGCTCCTGGAGAGCAACTTGGGAACCGGACACCTGGGATCTTAACCGAGGAGACGATGAATTCGACGATTCCGCCATCGCCAATATGACGGGTTCTCCCAGGCCCAGTTATAGGGATTTGTAAGAAGATCGGTGATCTTCAGTCTAAACACGGGGTAATGTTACGGTAAACCGGCTTTTCCCGTTATCCTCGTGACAGTGCATATCGCATGACCTACTTTTTCCTTTTATAACCTCATTGTACAACCAGTGGTTCAAGACAAAGTCCTGTTTCTTATCTTGCTTCCCTTTTCTTCTATGAAGTTCCACGATATTCCGCCCAATGGCGTATTCCTCTCTTATCATTAGTTACCGTTCTTGGACGATACCTACTTCGGATAGCTTGGTCCGTGTGCTATCTTCAGTAGTATAAAGGCTTGTACTTCACTTGGTTACAACCCAAGTTAGATCTACGCAATCTATAGCTTAACCAGCTATCCCTTTGTCTTAGAACTCTCTTCAACGATCGGCCAATAAGTCTGCCCTTAAAGACTTCTGATAGATCTCAGTCTTGGTTTACACCAGACTTGGCGTTGTTCACTGAAGGAGTCTAACGACCTCATCAGCGTAACAAAGGCATGGGTGACTCATAGGTCTCAGATGGGCCAAGAGATGGGTGACCAGTAGGTCTCAGGTGGGCCTAGGATTGCATGACCCATAGGTGTCATGTGGGCCAAGGAATGCATGACCTGTAGGTCTTGGGTGGGCCATGAATTGAGTATCATAGATAGAGTGCCTGCATAGGACCATACTAGTAACATATAGATCATGTATAGGCTTGCTGTCCTGGATGGCAGCCTGTGCACAGTGCTTAGAGGTCATGTGGTAATGCATAACTTGTTTTAGCCCATTGTGGCTTTGCCACAGGGGTGTGCAAGCTAGCTGCTCCCTTTTTAACAATATATTCCATCATCTATAAGTAGAGGATGAGTTTGGAATCCCCCTGTCTGATGATATATTTTATTATCTCTAAGTAGAGAATGAGTTTGGAATCTGTCACATACTGAAACTTTCCTAACCCATCCGGCCCAATTCCAACCTCCTATGATTGAATCCTGAATCCCGAGCTTTGGACTTTACCTTAGGAGATTTCTCCTTTATCAGATATTCCAAACCCCATATTTCTCATCCTGGAGTTTTGCATTCCTGTCCTGGACTTTCGTATTCCTATCTCGGTCATCTCTTGACATATGTCACTTTCCTTTGACACTTCTTGACATTTGCAGTTCCTATGGATAATTCCCTTCCCCCTTGCTTTGCAACTATTGCACCATCACCTTCAGTCATTATTCTACCATTCTGACGCCATTCTGATTCATTCCTTCCTTCCGGAACCCCGAAACTCCGATTCATCCAACATACTTTAACATCTTTATACCTTCCAGACTCTTCAGTATATAAACCCGCGTGTACTCTCTGATATTTCCTTAGTTTGAATATCAACTAAATCCTGTTCTTTCCTGATCCCCTCTGAACTTCCTCGGTCCTTAAGTTGATCTTAGGATTGATCTCTACCTCTGACCCTCCGCTCCGAAATCAAGGAACAGAACTTGTACAGGGGCACAGCACATAAGCTGAAGCCAAAGTTCCCTACCACTCCGACCCCCCTCAGGAATTCCCGCCGACCCCGCCTTCTCTGTACTCCGGACAATCTGGGAATTCCAGGAACCAACCTGGACTTAACAGTTACCTGCATTGTGTTTGTCTCAACCATGTTTTTCTTCACAAGGAGAACAATTTTCTGAGAAAGGTCAATTGAGGGCTCATATACTAATGACCCAGACTCACCTTATATCCAGGCTTCTGGACATTGAGCACAAATGTGTATAGATCCCATGCAGAGATGATGTCCTCAATATCAACTTCTTCAGCCATATGATTCACGGGTGCCTTTAGGATAAGTGGTACATCCTCAAGTGACATAAGTGACATAAGTGACATATTAACAGATTGAGTGAACAAATGGTAATGCCAAGCTGTACAGCATTTTCCAGCAGAGTTAGGTGGTACTGTATATCCCCTGGCATACCCATCCAGTTTGACTACATATTCATCCTCCCTGTACATATATCACCACAATAGTCAAAATGACACTTCAAACACCTTTAACTTCTCTGCTTTCAATCATGTGAATCCTTTGTACTTCACTAATACTCACGTGCATGGCTATAGTATCATTCCTGCTGGCTTCATTTTGGATGACAGTGAGATGCCTAGACATAGCAACCCCCTATTCTTGGTACCTACCCAACATCATACACTGTCACAGGTGAGTTTATTTTGGGTGGTGGAATTCATCAGCTCATCTCTATTATTAGGGTGCATATATGCAGGAAATAATATGTCTAAAAGATCAGTGCAAGGCACTCAAATTGCAATTGGCCAGGACTACCACTGAACATGATACAATCCAGTATGTGTATTGTTGCTCCTTATCATTTTCAATTCAAAAACCTTTACATTAGAGCCTTGTTTGACAAGTTGTCCATGAATATCAAAAACAACACCAGTAATGAATTACCTCAAGTTGACTCAGATTGTGCCACACAGTACCCAAATGTATGCTTCTGGTTCTAAGGCAACTTCACCATGTATGCCCGGTCAGCCAAGGCTTTGAGCAATAAGGGATGGAAGTTTGCCTGTATTGAAGATTCAAAAGATGTTCAGATATCAAAGGCAACTCTTTGGTTGCTTTGCTTGAGGCTGCATGCGATATGGCGAGATCTTGGACTTCATAAGTTGGCATTGAGAACTTGAACCAAGGCCACCTTGACTGCATGTGACTACATTTTGGAGAATATGTACAAGACTTACACATTCCTTACCCTTGGCAAAAACAATTGGAAGCTTGACTATATCTGTTCTCTTGACTATCTGACCTGGGTATGAAAGAACCTGGATGAGCAGGGCAATTTGAAAATAGTCAAGGAAGGAGATGACTTGGAATTCAACAAGGGCGAGTCGAACCATGGCAACAAGAAGTATAAATCCAAGGGTGGACTCAAGACCAAAGGACAGAAAGATTAAATTAAAGGTAAGTGGTCTACCTCAATGGACATCTTGTGCTGACTCCACTCAGTTTCCAATGAACCTATCCTGATGATCTCTTCCATGTCTTATTTCATTTTCATGTACCCTGCTAGAGCACTGACATTTATGAGCATAAGATATATGAATAAGAATAACTACTATGGAATGCCATCAGATGGGAGCAGATATCATATAGTGCAATATCAGAGCAGGCACATCAGATTCTGCTGTGCTATGGTTTCAGAATGGAAAAACATAAGAAACTAGTTGAAAGCAGGTCCCGCCATGCATTGCACTCTTATTCTATGTGAGAAATATGGCTGAATCTGATATTATATGTAAAATCCATTGCACAGCTAAAAAACATACAAGACCATCTGTGGACATACTCGGACATAGACAGTTCTCACTGTGGTTCATAGGCCGCCATGAGCCTACATGTGACAACTATGTAGCATCACGTGACCTAACAATGCTACTGATCACATGATCCAGTACCCACCATCCTACAAACCCTAACCTTGCTCCTCTGATGCAGAGATGACCTGTGTGCAGATGCCTGTTTACTCAGTGCAAAACACAACAGTTACTTCTACTATATGACATGTGGCCAGGAACACTGTGATAGCATCATGTAGTGGTGGAGGTAGTTAGGTTACTTGATGACACGAAATGTGAATATATATATAATGTGTCTGTGTCTCCCTGTCAACTCGAATGTCCTGGTCTAACAGTCTGTGGAAATAATGACCCAAGATGGCGATGTGACTCGAGTATGATTTCTATTATTTCAAAAGACAAAGGTCAGCTAAAGCTGGGGCTGGTTAGGGTGTGGAAGATGGTCTAACCCAAGTGGGAGCAACACATATCTTCAGGTCTGAAACAGCTTCGGTTTATTTGTTGCACCTAAACAGACTCTCGCTTTGCATCAGGGTATCTCCCGACGAGTCACCACGACAGCTAAACCCCTGTGAAAGTTGACTATGCTCTGGTCGGTTCCTGTATGTCCAAATATGATGATTTATGATATCATGAAAAAAAGCATAGATCAATATACAGTCGCAGAAATTGAGACTGAAATGTGGTATGGGGCATGCTCTGGTGTGCCCCTGTATGCGCTAAGATGATTTTTTCAGTGAAAACATATTTGTGCACACCATGCCAGCCATTTCGACCAGCTGCCAACAATGCCTGCTAATGCGTGCATATGTTCTCTTATGCTAATCATATAGCTCATGGAACCTGCTCAGATATGGATATGCGGGAAAATGTTTTATTATGCTATGCTTGGATATGATGAGGTATGCTGGTATGACAATATACAGTATAATAATGGGATGCACAGTATCCCTCCAGCGAATACACATCGAAATGGGGACAAAACAAGTTTAATCCAGTTGGAATAAACATAGAACTCGAGAGGGAGAGGAGATGCCTGAGGGGCCAAGCTAGGCTTGAAACAAACAACAGCAAGTGGAATCATGCGCATGGAAATGTCATGAGAAAGGCAATGACTCACCGGAGGCTACTAGTGCAAAGTTCCTATGGGAATGAGCGAGAGGAAACAAGAATGCTTGCATATACACACCTGGGTCTCCATTGTCATGTTTTGGCTGACCATTGTTGCACATGTACAGGAGTAGTTAGTTATTAACAAATAGAAATTCTACTTGTACTCACTGTGTGTTGGCTTGTGTAGGTCATCTCGTGGCTGCATGAGTTCATTGTGCATCACTACACTATCGTGGCTGTGCGTATCGTTGTTGTCTGAGTGGCTGCATGATTGTCATGGCTGTGCGAGTCGTGTAGGTGCATCAGTTCATGATGTGCGTGCATCATCTCGTGGCTGCCTAGGCCCTTGGTTCATTGACAAAAAAAAAAAGATAATACTTGGGGAGCGTAGTACTACGTCATAGCAATGAACTACAATGCAAGCAATGCTACTTACCTCTTTTTTCTTCTGTTTTCTTCACCAGCACCTCTGCACTGGCCAACTTACTCTTCTTTACCGGAACCTCTAGAAAAGTCCCCACCGAGGTTGGTTTCAGGGTGAGGAGTTGCAGAAATCTGATCTCAGATAAGGATATTGATGGGGAGAGGAGAGCAAATGTGGGGACTTAGCGATTTCCCACCTATGTTATTTACAAATCTCACCAGTAAGTCCCACCAAGAGTTTGCTCCACGTACCTATTAACTGGAGAGTCGTAGTCGTCGTTCTGCATGAAGTCAGATACAACTAAGAAAGGTTCACAGTGGTAGGAGAAACCTAGTGGAGGAGAAACAGCCCATGGTGTATGTTAGCATTGGGGTAGCAACAAATTGTGTCTGCTTGTTGCGCGTGTAGCGTAGCTGAGTCTAGCATAAGGAAATGCAGTTTGCACAACCAGCTGAGGCAGGCTTGGCATTGGTTGACATGCACCTAAGAAAGCCTTTCAACGAAGCAATTTACCAGCAAAACAGATTTGCAATGAGAATTAGACATATTTCATATGTTTATCTATGATTATTATGAACAAAAACACATTTGGTCATACTTGAACTGACCAGAGCATAGTCAACTTTCACAGGGGCTGAACTTTCTTGGTGGCGCTACTGGAAGATCGTGGGGACTTGGACGGTGCTTGCAAGCCCTGCCCTTTTTCATTACCTGAATGGTATCTTAATAGTATCTGGATCGTATGGATTTGATGTGCTTGTATCTACTTCAGTGGTGATTCCAAGAAGATGTGATCGCCCAGTGCATCAACAACGGAGATTAGGCCATATCTGGCAATCTCACACTGCCACACTTGTTGTCAGTTGTGGCGTCGTCCTCGAGTCGGCCTTTCTCTCAACTTTCAATCGCCATGTCTGACTTTTTTGAGCTCTGCTGCTGGGTGCGAGGTCAGCCCGCCAATAGGGTCGCTCTGATTGACATTTCACGAACTGCCACCGTGGGCACTCTGCAAAAGCTGTTAAAGGAATCCGAGCAGATCGATGTGCCGGCTTCAGCTCTCCGCCTCTACAAGCCCAGGGACCCCGTGCCCGAACCCTATGACGAGAATCTCAGTGGTGTCATCCTCTCTGAGCTTGGGAAACCCTTGCCAACATCGCGTAAACTATCAGCTCTGTTCGCAGTGCCACCACCTGAAGAGCACATCCATATCATAGTGGGTAAGTAACGGTGGCCATCCAAGCTTTCCCTTTCAAATGATCCTTGTTTTCCTAGATGCGCCATTCCCGGACATCTCTTATTGGTTTCGTGGTGCAAAACTCTGGGAAGAAAACTTATGTCAGATCCAATCGAACAAATCAATATTCGCATTCAAAGATCAACTCAAGAAGAACCACGCTGATCTTTGTGATGTACCCAATCTTTGCATAAAAGTGTACAAGATTTTTCAGGGCGATCTGGAGGAATACCTCACGCAACTCGATGATGGCGAGTCTCTCAACGGAAGACGATTAGTATCCGATTGTTTCATGGATATACCCGTTCTTCAGCCTTATTGTGTGGTTATCCAAATTTCTTCCACCGATAGTAAGTGACTGTACGGCCACCTGTAGCTGTACTGATTCCCACATCGCAGCGTTAACGAAAGTCCAACGTCCCCCGCCGGCTTCCAACCGAGTGATTGCAGGAGAGGATCTAGTTGATGAACGGGATCCAATAAAAGTGGCACGCAACGAGTTCCTCAAAGGCCGTCCCTCAAAGGCACCTTCTAATTCTTCGCATCCTTCATCATTGCGTGGATCGCAACGAAACCCGACGACGCAGATACGTTGTGGCCGTCCTCGTGATCCCGAAGAGACTATTCCCGCGACGCTCTTACATCCAGTGTTCGGCCAGTTCCTGGACGACTGTAGGACACAGTCGATAACGGCAGAGGATAATATTTTCATTGGGAAGTTGGCGAATGCCATGTCTGAGGTGTATGACAACGAAAAAGAGCGAGTCGAGAAGGTCAACGCGGTGCTTAAAAGCTACGAGATTGGATTTCTCATTTCCACGAAGAAAGGACCCGACGGTTATCAGCTGGATGCTGACTTGTCCGTCGGCGAATATCGTTACGTGATTGCAGAGTTCAAGAACGAGGCAGCGGCCTCAGTCTCGGAGCCATATATACAAGCTGCCACGTACTACCTGGAGCGGACAAGAACGCAAGCACTCAAAGACACGGGTTCTCCCCTACCGTGTCTTCTCTTGGTCCTTTTTGGTCAGTATTCAGAGCTTCCTTACGATGAACTGACGTGCTAATCATGCGAATCGTTTTCTCTCTGCAGGGCCATACATTGTCTTCGCAGGTGCCGCGTGGAACTTACGACCTACAGTTCAGATCCTTTCCACTCCACTGGCATTCCACTATCATTCCACCGATACCGACAATCAGATGACCGTGGCACGCCATATGGCTGCATTCCGAAACGCCGTCCGGTCGCTGAAGCAATGTTACGAAGGCTTGCCTGTGGATGGAGTTGCCAATACGCTGTCTCACCCGTCGCTGTTCCCATATCCCACAAGTTACAGGTCTCTCTCTGGCAACAACGAGAAAACATTCCGTTATAGAGAACGGGTCAAGGACAATCACAAGCTTCTTTTCTTTGGAACACTAGTCGAAGACTTGGCCACTGAAGTACCGATCTGCATCAAATTTGTCCGACGTTATTCGAGAGAGGCTCATTTGTGCTGTGCACAGTCAGGTTTCGCGCCCACGTTGCGGGGGTTCGAACCAATCCCAGGTGGTTGGTTCATGGTAATCATGGATGAGCTTGTCGACTACAAATCATTGGCTGATTCGGCAGATCGCCTCCCCAAGTCAGCCTTGGAGGGAATCCGTATCCAGCTGAAAGAACTGCATAGCGACGGTTTCGTGCATGGCGATGTCCGCGATGTAAACATCATGGTGAAGAAGGATGCCAGGGGGGCGTTTGACCTCATGATCATCGACTTCGACTGGGCCGGTGAAATAAACGTGACACGGTACCCCTCATACGTGAACAGGAATGGTATAGATAGGCCAGATGATGCGATAGATGGGGAGCTTATTCTGGCAGCTCACGACCATTGGATGCTGAACGACATGATCAAGAAGAAAGGCGTGTAGGCAGATACCTGGACGCGAAGCTAGGTGTGAATGGGCATACATGTCATCTCAATCTTTTCTTTGTGAATCACAACAAATGATTTGCATATGTACTCAACCAATGCATCGACCTACTAGCAATGTCATCATGATCTTCGCACCTGAGCAAGTATCGAGGTCCATAACAAAATTGAAAAGCTAACCAAGCGGGCATGTGGTAATACATCACAGGGTTAATTGTTCTGGCCTATATAATCACATTAGATAGAGTATCTTGGCTCGACCAAGTCATAGCAAGCTATGGAACTCTTTCTTGCTGGAACCAAAACTATATACTGAAATGGGATTTAACAATTCAAAGTTAAAACCATCATTGGGGCTGGAAGACATCCTGAATATAGTTATAGGATATGTGTGAACAACATTCAGAAGAAACAGAAGGAATTTGTGGTCAGAAAAAAATATAGAACAAGAACAGGTGATGGGGGAGAGGGAGGGGGAGATTATTCATGGAATATTGTTCTCAATAAATTCTGGAGGTTTTTGTGAATGCTTCCAGTGGATTCCCCGACCTTGGAAACCCCCCATCCACATCCTCATATTATTTCCAGACATCCTTAGGGTTAGGGTTATGAGACACTTTGTGGAGACCCTAGGGTTTATGAGACCTCGATTTAGGGGTAGAACATGAACTTGTGTGTAGTTTGGTGCATTAAACTGAGTATCATAGATAGTGTACCTGTGTAGGACTGTAGTAGTAACATATTGATCATGTATAGGCTCACCGTCCAGGACAGTGGCAGGTCATGTTGAAATAATGTAGGCTTGCCATCCTGGATGGCAGCCTCATGGGGATTGAGTCACACACTTGCAAGTGTATTCACGTGCTTACACTGACCTTTTGTTAAATATGTTGTGTTGGTCAATTGTTGTCAGTATTCAACCCTAAGTACCAGATGGTTCCGGCCTTCCGGCCTCGGAACCACTATGTTCCGAGACCGCTTTCGTAATTCTCATGCTCCTTCCGGAAGCGGAACCACCGGAACTATGACCACACAACCCTTATGTTTGCTTAGCCTTTTTAACTTTCCATTTACTGCATCTATTACTACACTTTATATTCTTCCCTCAGGTTCATTCCAAATAACATAATACGAGTATACCTCCGCCCATAGTATATATATTTCTCTTTAGTCTATCAGCACCTCAGTCGTTTCCATCCATCTAGACAGCGGCTGAGGTGAGTTCATATCTACTTAGTTTTTATTCCTAGCTAATGTACTGTAGCTTTGGGCAACTCCTGCCCTCTTCTAGATTCTGTCAATTGTGTTTTGGCTTTGGAATCTTGCCATCCTGGACAGCAAGTGAGGTGGTGGGCATTGGATCACGTGATCAGCAGCACTTGTAAGCCCACTTGCTGTCCTGGATGGAGGGTGGTGTGGTGGGGGTTGACTCACACACCTGCTTATTCATGTGCTTACACTGATCATTTGTTAAATATGTTGTGTTAGTCAATTGTGTTGTGGGATTTGAAATCTCGCTGTCCTGGATGGCAAGCAGGGTGGTGGGCATTGGATCACATGATCATGTGATCAGTAGCATTTGCAAGCCCACTCGCTGTCCTGGACGGCGGCCTATGCACAGTGCTTAGAGGTCATGTGGAAACACATACTGTAGTTGTCACATGTAGGTAGGCTGTAGTGGTCACATGATAACACATGGCCATAATGACAGTACTTAGAGGTCATGTGACAGAGCCAGCATGCAACAAACATGTATTGTCACATGACCTTGAAGCACTGCACACAGCTCACTGTCCTGGACAGCGCATGGTGCACAGTACATAGTGGTCACATGACAGAACCAGCATGCAACAATGATGTATTGTCACATAACCATGAAGCACTGCACACAGCTTGCCTTCCAGGATGGCAAGTGCACCTGTGTGAATGTGGCAGTTATGATTAAATCAAGAAAATAAAACAATATTGTGTGATACCATTATGACCATTGTGTTCTCGCCATCCTGGATGGTGCACTGCATACAAGGGGTGTAACCACTGAAAGCTGACAAAAGCTATAAGAGGGCAGTGATTGCCAAGACTCAGCCACTGCCAAAGAGGGGCAAAGAACAACTCTATTCACCTATAAGAGGGCAGTGATTGCCTGGACTACTAGGGATTAGCTAGGAGTAGCAAATAGGTATAAGTAAACCCACCTCAGCCACTGCCAAAGAGGGGCAAAGAACGAGTGAGGAATCCAAAGTAAAAACTAAGTATATATGTATAACAAAGTGGGCGGAGAAGTGCTCGCTAATGATAATCAGGGAATAGGAACAGGAATAAGGGGGATTTGGAATTAAGCAATGTAAGGAAGTGATGGAGCATCCCTGGAGGCTTGGGAATGATAACAAGTAAAGGATGATGCAATACAATAAGGGTCCGCACATCTACACAAATTCCGGATGGATTCCGAGCAGTTCTGCCTGGCAGCGGAGCAGGGGTAGGAATTCCGGCATTCCGGAAATGCAGAAATGCGAATTCCAATGTTCCGGAAATGCAGGGTTTGTTATTCCGGTTCCGGAGTTCACTGTATTTTGTCAAAGGCATCTTCCTACCGAGTCCCTGGTCATCAAAAACAGTTGAGAAATGTCCAAGTTATGATAAAATTAAGAAAATATATAAATTGTGTGTAATACCCTTATGACCATCGCATTCTCGCCGTCATGGACGGCGAGCTGTGTACAGGGTTGTGTAGCCCCTGACTGTAGCTTTGTAAGGAGTCCCTGGTCATTGTAATTGGACAAGAAATGGCCAAGTTATGATTAAATCAAGAAAATGTATTGCTGATACTTCATCTATCAACTACAAAGTGGCCATCCTAGACAGCCACCTGTGTGTGGTATTTGACATTGGTATTGTTGACTAGTATCTACTATACATCTAGTAGTCGCACAGGCTACCTAACTAGTATCTACTACACTCTTGGTAGTGAAAAAGCAGATGCTAATTAGTGCTACACCTACCCATATATCTTGCAGTTTCCAGGTGTGGAAACTGACCCTGTGTGAGGACAGCAGGGATGGGTAGCTGTGTCAAGGTCAAATGGACTTTGGTACCATAGTATATGGACAGCCAAGCTTGACAAATAGCCATGGCTCATGGGGCAGCTGATCATCAGCTGACCTATGAGTTGCACGTAAACTATCAGCTCTGTTCGCAGTGCCACCACCTGAAGAGCACATCCATATCATAGTGGGTAAGTAGCGGCGGCCATCCAAGCTTTCCCTTTCAATTGATTGTTGTTTATCAGATGCGCCATCCCTCTGGATTTCTTGCTGGTTACAAGGCAGCACTATTAATTGCGAAGCAAGGGGGAAGAAAATTATTGATGGGAACTGTAGATGTCAAGAAAAAGTGACATATGTCAAGAGATAACCGAGATAGGAATACGAAAGTCCGGGACCGGAATACGGAAGTCCAGGATGGGAATGTGGAAAGTCCGGGGTTTGGAATGTCTGATGAAAGAGAAATTGTCTAAGGTAAAGTCCGAGGCACGGGATTTGGGATTTGATCATAGGGGTTTGGAATTGGGCTGGATGGGTTAAGGAAGTTTCGGGATGTGACAAAGGTCGTGTGCAGGGATAATTCCGGTCTCATCAAAGGTGACATGCCAGCTGGAGATGATTGTTCAACGTTCCACGTCCAGGAGCTTGTAGGCTTGTTGGCCATAGGTGTAATCAATCATGATGCATTTTCATCCATGTGAACAGAATTTTCCCCTGCATTGTTCCTTTGGTATGTGAGCATAGGCAGGGCAACTGAAGGGGCAGAAAATGGTAGGATCAACACATTGGCAGAATAATGTTTGATAGGGGTTTTCTCTGTGGAGTGCAGACGTCGGACTTTGTGCAGTGATGCAGGTGGCTGTGGCCATGGCGTCTTCCCAGAAGGACTTCGGAAGTCGGACTCCTCTAGCATGGCATTTGCAAGGAGGGTTAGTGTCTGGTTCATCTGCTCCGCTAACCCGTTTTGTTCCGGAGTGTATGGAGCGGAGGTCTTGTGTAGGGTTCCATCTTTTCAGAGTTGCTTTTGGAAGGCATCATTGATGTATTCCCCTCCTCTGTTGCTCCGGATGAAATCCACATAGGTGTTGGAGAATTTCTCCTGTCTGACCTCCATGCGGAAGAGTGTTTGGATGTCATCTTTCCAGCGGATGTAGATCTGCAGTGCTTCCTTTTTGTGTTTCATGAAGTATATCCAAGGAAAGTGGCAGAAGTCATCTACAATGATGATCCAGTACTTATCCCCTTCCTGGGATTGAGGAGTGATTGGACCTCCACCATCTGTGTGGACTATTTGGAGTGCTTGGGTTGCATGGGGTTCCTCTAGAAGTTCAAAAGGGAGCTTTTTCATCTTTCCAAGGATGCAGGCCTCACAGAATGATGGAGTTCTGGTGAGGACATCGATCCCCCAGAGCTGTCCCCACTTGACCATGTGTTCAATCTGTGCTACGGAGATATGTCCCATGCATCGATGGAGAAAGTTTATGTCCACTGCAGCATGTGCCACTTCCTTTGGGCATTCCGGAATGGTGTTTGCATGATATAGTCCCTGTCAATGAGTTCCAATGAGAACCAGAGTTCTTCCCTTTTGGATGTAGCATGTGCTAGAGCTGGCTGGGAAGACAGTGACAGTGGAGAGTCCAGCAGTAAAGAGGCGGTTTATGGAGATTAAGGAAATATGGAAGTCCGGAATGAGTAGGACATTGGTTAGGACAATTTCATACTTCTTTCCAGAGATGGTGGAGAACAGTGCAATGGTTCCAATTCCGATGGCAGAGGTGGTGGTGTTGTCTCCAAAAGCAACAGGGCAAGGTGGAACCAGTGGGGAGTAAGTCCAGAACCAGGATTGGTGTGGGACCATGTGGAACATAGCTCCGGAATCGATGACAATAGTGTTTCTCCCACTGGCCTTGGGTTTGGATGACAGGTAGGCAAGAACACATGCCATCAAAGATTTGAATACACCTTTGGTAACTATGTTTGCAATCTCCGGAGTTTTAGGGGTAACTTCCAGAGTGTCCTCCATCACATTTGCTTTCTCCTTTTTCTCCCATTTCTTTCCTCCTCCCCCTTTTCTCAGCTCCTTTGTCCAATGCTGGTAAGCATAGCAGTCATCAGAGTTGTGTCCAGATTGTTGGTGGTGCTCACACTAGGCGGCAGAGTTGGGTGGACAAGCGGAGGACTTGTTGGACACCTTGAGGGTGGAGTCCAAGGGTCTGGAAGGGTTTAGGCATGCCTCTTCCGAGGTGATCCGGGTTTCCACGGTGTCAAAGGTGAGTTTGCTGTCTTCAATAAGGTTGACAATGGAGGAGGTAAACATGTTCCATTCCGGAGTTTTAGGGAGGGAGTTTGAGACAATGAAAGCAAGGAGTCTAGTGTCAACTGTAAACTTCATTCCAGTGAGGTGGGCTTTCAAAGTCTGGAGCAATGTGATGTGCTCAGAGATGGTGGAACCTCCAGACCATGCAGAGTGGAATAGCTGTTGGAATATGTAGAAGGTGGAGGCAAGGTTTGATGCTTGGTGAATAGATAGGAGTGCATTGAAGAGGGCCCTGGCAGTGGGTGGTATGTGTCTCTGTCTTGAAGTAAAAGAGCATCACTGATGCTGTCCTGAATGATTCCATGTGCTCTCTCATTCTGCTCCATCCATTTCCGAATGTCCTCTGCTGTGGCTATGCCAGAGGTCATTGGAGTTCCGGATGAGGTAGGGGAAACAGTTGAGGAACTAGGAACACTGAGGGATGTGGCAGGAACAGGGACAATGGTGGTGGTTCCTGGGGTGCTGGGAAATGTGGTTGCACAGATGTCAGCTCCCAGGGCTACACCTAGGGCTTTCTCTCTCTGAAGTTTTGCTGTGATCTGGAGTTTCCAGATTTGGAAGTTTGAGGGACTGATCATAGTCACATATGTGGGAGTGTCAGTGGAGGCTGTATTGGACAATATGGTAGAAGTTCTGAGGGTTTAGAGTGTGTCCAGATGCACACTGAGGGATTTTGCGCAAGAGTTGAGTTGTTCTGGAGAGGTTTCCTTTCCACTAGTATGTGCTAGCAGGGCTCATAACCTGACAAAAACTATAAGAGGGCAGTGATTACCTGGACTACTAGGGAGAGAGTAGCTAGGACTAGTAAATAGGTATAAGTAAACTCACCTTAGTTGCTGCCAAAGAGGGGCAAAGAACGACTGAGGGATCCAAAAGGAAAACTAAGTATATATATATAGCAGAGTGGGTAGAGAAGCACTCGCTAATGATAATCAGGGAAAAGGAACAGTCACATCCCGAAACTCCGATTCATCCGACATACTTTAACATCTTTATATCTGCCAGACTCTTCAGTATATAAACCCACTTGTACTCTCTGATATTTCCTTAGTTTGAATATCAACTAAATCCCATTCTTTCCTGATCCGCTTCACTCTGAACCTCCTCGGTCCTTAAGTTGACCTTAGGATTGATCTCTGACCCTCTGCTCCAAAATCAGGGAACAGAACTCGTACAGGGGCGCAGCACATAAGCTGAAGCTGAAGTTCCTTACACCTCTGACCCCCCTGAGGGATTCCCGCCAAACTCCGCCCTTCCGCGCACTCCGGACTATCTGGGAATTCCGGGATTGAACCCGGACTTGACAGGAACAGGAACACCAGGAGTTGGGATTGAGCAATGTAAGAAAGTGATGGAGCATCTCTGGAGGCTTGGGAATGATAACAAGCAAAGGATGATGGAATGAGATAAGAGTCCACACGTTCAAACAAGTTCCGGATTGATTCCAAGCAGTTTTGCCTGGCAGCAGAGTGGAGGTAGGAATTCTGGCATTTTGGACATGCAGAGGTACTGACTCCAACATTCTGGAAATGCAGAGTTAGTGTTCTGGTTCCGGAGTTCACTGTATTTTTCCAGGTTTGACATGGAGGGGCTTCCAAGGAGATCGTGGATGAAAAGGATCTTCTGGAGGGGGAAAGAAGATGCAGAATCAACCTGAAATCAGTGTGTGTGGTTGACCACAAAGCAAGG
Source organism: Gyrodon lividus (assembly GCA_014904945.1). Taxonomy (NCBI): domain Eukaryota; kingdom Fungi; phylum Basidiomycota; class Agaricomycetes; order Boletales; family Gyrodontaceae; genus Gyrodon; species Gyrodon lividus. Next base: position 35,815 of record MU127476.1, read on the forward strand.
CACCAGAGAGATTGGCATTGCAAGCTTTGAACACACAGTGATGCTCCTGTATACCCTGGCCACAGACCAGCATTCCATTGCCTTCTTGAGACAAAATGGGGCTGGAACATTGCTAGGGTCTGCTAGCCAGTGTTTGTGCAAGAACAACCACATCTGGCAGGTTAAGTCCATGAACAGCTTTCTGATGACTGGTTCAAAGCAAGCCAGATGGGAGTCAGGGTGTCTGTGATGGCTTTGACAATGGCCTGCCAGGTCAGCTGTTTGCCTATGAGACAGATCTCCTGTTCCTGTGAAGAAGATGGCACTGGTCATATCTTCCTGGAGATGATGTGACAATCCCCACTCTTTGCATCCACTAACTACATGACCTCTTCATCGTCTATGGGCTGCACATCCAGCAGGCAGGGCACACTTTCCAGGTCAAGGTCACAGAGCAAAAATATTCTGAAATGCTCACAGACCTGTGAGAATTGAAGGAGGGTCATGGACTTGCGTATATGGATGTCCAATATGATGGGGGTGCTGGCAATGTTGCAAATGATGTTGCAGACAATGCCAGTGAGGACTCCCATGTTTGGTGGTTCAATGCACCTAAGACAGATCTGCATTTCTGTAGCTCCCTGCACCACCTAGCCAAGAAGTCGAACCAAGTGGCAGAGGACACCCAAAGCATGGGCTGAGACTCCAAATAATGTTGGGTCTAGAACAATGTTAGTGGGTTCATACATGGAAGGTGATGGAGACTTATCAAGGCTTCCAAGTTGTCCAGGACCTCTATGGCTGCAAATCCACTGAACCTATACTTGTCACAAACACCATAGGAACACTCATTGGCCTTGCCCTTGTACATCTCTATGGCCAAGTTACACTCTTGCATGAACTGTGGATTGCAGGCATAGGCATTTCTGTCCAAGACAAACACAGGAGAGTTATCGTTAGGATGCACAGCCTTGTATGTGAGGTTGTAAGCACTCCTGAAGCAGACATGGGTTTGCCGAGTTCTCTCCTGAGCCATCTCTGCCTGTAATCCTCCATATTGCCCTAAGGTGCAAGTATGGTGGACATTACAATGCAGGAAACCAGACATGTCAAAGGAAGCCTCGAGCTGTTCCAATCTCCAAAGGCCTACCAATGGCTCTGCACAGGTGGGCTGGAAGGTGATTCTAAGGACAAGGACAAGTTCTCCATGTCTGTGATTGGTCATATAATCCCAGTCCAAGGCAGGAAACTCAGAAATCAGAGACTGAATTGGTTTCTTCTGGCATACAGACAACTTGGTCCACAGCTTGATGCCTCTGGCTTCCATGACAAAGAAAGAAGATCCAAATAGAGTCAGTCTTTCTGGCTCATCCTGTATAATCTTTCTCTCATTGTTTCCATGACATCCTGTAGCACTTCACAAGCAAAGGGGATAGCCTTGGGATGACCAGGTTGTTGAACACAGCACTGTATAGCTGCAGGGTGTCACATCTTACATATAATGTATGTAATGTATGTAAGCAGTTAGACAGTCACGTTTATTGTAGTATATGAACCCAGTGCTGTATTAGCACTCAATAGATCCTCTCTTACTCTCAAATTATATCCTCTGTAAGAACCCAAGCTCTACAAGCTCAGGTGAGTATAAGGAGTCTGTCACATCCTGAAACTTCCCTAACCCATCTGGCCCAATTCCGAACCCCTATGACCAAATCCCAAATCCCGGCCCTCGGACTTTACCTTAGACAATTTCTCTTTCATCGGACATTCCAAACCCCATACTTCCCATCCTGGACTTTCCGCATTCCCGTCCTGGACTTTCCGCATTCCCGTCCTGGACTTTCCATATTCCTGTCCTGGACTTTCGTATTCCTATCTCGGTTATCTCTTGACATATGTCACTTTCCTTTGACACTTCTTGACATTTACAGTTCCTATGGATAATCCCCTTCCCCCTTCCCTCGCAATTATTGTGCCATTGCCTTCGGTCATTATTCTCTCATTCTGACGCCATTCTGATTCATTCCTTCCTTTCTTCTGGAAACCCGAAACTCCGATTTGTCCGACATACTTTAACATCTTTATATCTTCCGGACTCTTCAGAATATAAACCCGCGTGTACTCTCTGATATTTCCTTAGTTCAAATATCAACTAAATCCTGTTCTTTCCTGATCCCCTCTGAACTTCCTCGGTCCTTAAGTTGATCTTAGGATTGATCTCTACCTCTGACCCTCCACTCTGAAATCAAGGAACAGAACTCGTACAGGGGCGCAGCACATAAGCTGAAGCCAAAGTTCCTTACCACTCCAACCCCCCTCAGGAATTCCCGCCGACCCTGCTTTCTCCGCACTCCGGACAATCCGGGAATTCCGGGAACAAACCTGGACTTAACAGAGTCTTCCTCCCTGCATTCACATGCCTCTTCATAAGGTTACGAGCCCCGGTGAGCTACCTCTCTGTGCTTTAACCAGCTGCATTGAGTGTACTCCCGGATCACCTTAAGCACTACCTTTAATGGCTGACACTGAGCTGAGGATGAGTGCACTAACATGCTGCTCAAGCCTAAGGCTGTCTGTGAAAGTGCCCTAACAGGCTGCTGAACTCGTCACATACTGAAATGCTGAAAGTTTAATTTTTAGATATCTACCAATGGCCTCCCTCCTCACAAATCTTGTCCCCGTCTTCACCAGCACCAACTGGCTTGCCTGGTACCCTCAAATGGAAACATTACTCATGGCCCAGGGCCTTTACCACATCATCACTGACAAATGTCCCTTGCCAAATGAAGAGGATGACAACACCACTGACATCACCGAGTGGAACCACCACAATACTTAGGCCATCAGTAACCTCCACCTTTGTCTCGCTCCCAACATCCTGGCAAAAGTCCTTTCGAAAACTACCGCCTCCAGCATCGGGAGCTCACTGAAGGAAGAGTATGGTGCACCTGGCATTGCCACAACATACACGGAATTTAAGGCAATGTTGGACATGCCGATTCCATCACATGAGCACCCCGCTCCTGCTTTTAGTAAGATCAATGCTCACTTTATGCAGCTCGCAGAAGTGGATTTTGAGATTTCTCCAAAAGTCCAAGCAATGATCCTACTTGCGAAACTACCATCCTCTATGGACACTATCACACACCTGATCAGCCAAGAAGCAAGAATCCTGACCTCCACCCTTATCGAAAAATCAGCAACTCTGGCTTGGGAGCAGTGTGGCACCACCACAGCAAGCCCCAGGAGGCTCAGAAGCTTAGCGCTGTAAAGCGCAAGCAACCTGACCCCAAGCTCAACCAGCAGCAGCAGCCCCAGCAATCTTCCCAACAGGGAGGAAGCAATGGTGGCATGCCTGGCCAAAACAAGGGGAAGACCAAACGTGGTGGTAAAACTGCAAGCAACATGAGCACAACCACCTGGCCTCCTCTGCCCTTTCTACACCTCCTATGGAGGTAACTATGCCGTCTATGATCGACCCTCGCCACCTCACCCACACCCTCGGTGTGCAAGACTTTGGACCCCCCACCTTCGAGACCACTCTCACGGCCTTCGACCTTCTCCACCAAATTGATGTTACCCTGTCTTATGAAGGTGTTTGCACCATTGAGACGTGTCTCCCAACGGACCCCGCTCCTGAAGCGGGCCCTTCTGCCAAGCACATCTCTACTGCCTCATTCACCACTGAGGATGACGCCATCTCCATGGCATGTGGTTATGATTCCAATGACATTTATAATATGTACATCAACTGCTGGGCCTGCGAAGGAGAGCTGTCAAGTCCGGGTTTAATCCCGGATAGTCCAGAGCGTGCGGAATGGCAGGGTTGGTTGGGAATCCCTGAGGGGGGTCGGAGGGGTAAGGAACTTTGGCTTCAGCTTATGTGCTGCACCCCTATGCGAGTTCTGCTCCTTGATTCCAGAGCAGAGGGTCGGAAGACAATCCTAAGGTCAACTTAAGGACTGAAGGGGTTTCAGAGTGAAGCAGAGCAGGAGAGAACGGGATTTAGTTGATATTCAAACTAAGGAAATATCAGAGAGTACAAGCGGATTTATATACTGAAGAGTCCAGAAGATATAAAGATGTTAAAGTATGTTGGATGAATCGGAGTTTTGGGTTTCCAGAAGAAAGTCAGGAATGTGTCAGAATGGCGTCAGAATGGTGGAATAGTGACTGAGGGCAATGGCGCAATAATTGTGAGGCAAGGGGAAAGGGAATTATCAATAGGAACTGTAGATGTCAAGAAGTGTCAAAGGAAAGAGACATATGTCAAGAGATAGCCAAGATAGGAATACAAAAGTCCAGGACGGGAATGCAAAAGTCCAGGATGGAAATGCGGAAGTCCAGGACAGGAAATACAGGGTTCGGAATGTCCAATGAAAGAGAAATCTTCTAAGGTAAAGTCCGAGGCTTGGGATTTGGGATTTGATCATAGGGGGTCAGAATTGGGCTGGATGGGTTAGGAAAGTTTCGGGATGTGACAAGAGCCGGGGGATGACATAGAGAACAACTGGAAAGTCCCTCCCTTCTCATTTCTGCAACAAGACACTGACTCACTTGCTAATGCTTGCTTAGATGTGCATAATTACATAGCAATGAGTAGTACTTCTGTAAAACCATGCCTGAATGACATTTGTATTCACTTGGTTGCAATTTCTGCGTGCACAAAATGTAGGGGAAAAATACCTGAGAACAAAGTGCCTACATGGATGCTTGACTCAGGAGCATCAATTCACTTCACTATGAATAAGAAGGACTTTACCCAATACGAACCACCAAAGAAAAAATCATGGTTCAAACAGCAAATGGGATCAGCACAGTAGACAAAAAGGGAACCGTCATATTGCAATGTGCAGATGAATGCGGACGTGCCACTATGGTGAAGCTGCACTGTCAAGTCCGTGTTCCTTCCCGGAATTCCCGGATAGTGCGGAGTGCGGAGATTGGCGGGAATTCCTAAAGGGGGTTGGGGTTGTAAGGAACTTTGGCTTCAGCGTATGTGCTGCGCCCCTGTATGAGTTCTGTTCCTTGATTTTGGAGCAGAGGGTCAGAGATCAATCCTAAGATCAACTTAGGGACTGAGGAGGTTCAGAGTGGATCAGGAAAGAACAGGATTTAGTTGATATTCAAACTAAGGAAATATCAGAGAGTACAAGCAAGTTTATATACTGAAGAGTCCGGAAGATATAAAGATGTTAACAGTATGTCGGACAAATCGGAGTGTCGGGTTTCCAGAAGAAAATAAGGAAGGAGTCAGAATGGCGTCAGAATGAGAGAATAATGACTGAAGGCAATGGCGCAATAATTGCAAGGCAAGGGGAAAGGGAATTATTGCTAGGAACTGTAAATGTCAAGAAGTGTCAAAGGACAGTGACATATCTCAAGAGATAGCCGAGATAGGAATACGAAAGTCCGGGACGGGAATACGGAAAGTCCAGGACGGGAATGCAGAAAGTCCAGGGCGGGAATGTAGAAGTCTGGGATGGGAAGTATGGGGCATGTCTACTCACTTGCAATCTGATGACGAAATAGCCCGTCTCCAGCAAGAGGAGGAAGAACACACGCGGGAGTCTGCCCACAGGATTCAGGAGGCCAGGGAGAAGAAGGCCCAGCGGGAGGTGGAAAAGTGTGAAGAGGCAAGGCAAAAACTTGAGGAGGAGGTGTGGAGAAAAGCGGAGGTGGAAGAGAGGAGGTGGAAAGCGGAGGCGGAGGTCGCGAGAGTCGTGGCCAAGAGATTGCGGCAGGGGTTGCAGAAGTCGCAGAGGCGTGGGGTGAGCGGGTCGCTGAAGGGGTCCGAGGCGGGGCCATCGGAGGTGAGTGCGGGAAGGCCTGGGGGTTGGCTCCCCGGGGCCAATACTCCTTGCACGGCCTGCGTGAGGGCAGGGGTGCCGTGTCCGGGCCGAAAGACCAGGCGATCCTGGACGTGCGCGAGGTGCACACAGGCGCATTCTTTGTGCCAGGAGGCCGGAGCGGGGAAGCGGGGGGCCGTGGAAGTGGTGTCGCCGCATGGGGGGAAGGACTGGAAGAGGCAGAGGCAGAAAAGTCCAGAGGCCCAGGAGGAGAGCGAAGGGGAGGACAAGGACAAAGAAGAGCGCCGGGACGTGCTCAAGGCCCTAGCGGATGTGCTCGGGGCCCTGACGGAGTCTTACAAGGCCAACAAGGCATACCAGGGGGCCGTCGTGGCCCAGCTGTTGGACGGCCTGGCTGCCTTCCTGGTGGTGCAGGGATCCCAATTCGAAGAGCCCAGAGGAAGTTGGGGGGCATCGGAGTGGAAGGGAAGGAGAGGGAGAGTGATCAGGGAGGTCAGGGGACAGATGGGGAGGATTGGGATGAGGGTGAGGAGGGGGGTGAGGAAGATAGAGATGGGGAAGTAGCATAGACATCCCATCGCGCTCCTCATGTACTATTTACGTAGCTTTTCGTCTTGGTGAATCAAAGATCGTGTTTCCGCCCTCATCCAAGTGAATTAAGGGGTGCGGACTTTCCGGGATATGCAGAGTGAACATCCAAGACGAGTTCCGATGCGTGAGCGAGCTCGGACGCGGGGATCCAGGAAGTTTCTTCATCAGTCCCTTCATAACCCGCCCACTTTACCAGGTACAGGAGTTGGCAATTCCTGCGTTGCCAGTCGATTTTGGAGTCTAGGATTTCGGAGATTTTGTATTCGGGTTCTCCGTCGACTTTGACTGGGGGATGTGGGGGTTGGACCTGATTTTGGATGGTGTTCAGAGTTGCAGGTTCTAACTGGGAGATGTGGAAGACGGGATGGACAGCATGCATGGAGTCCGGGAGTTGGAGGGTGAAGGACAGGGGTCCAGCTTGGGTGATGATAGGATAGGGGCCAAGGTTCTTTTCTGAGAGAGTTTTAGCTTGGGCGCAGGAAGTGCAGGAACTGACATAGTTCTTGACAAAGGTGCGGAGTCCTGGCCAAGTGTATTCCCGGCGGACAAGTTCCAATGTCCTGTTTTGCCTGAAATGTCCGGATAGGGGGTGGTTGTGCTTGTATCAGAGAATGGGAAGACAGAGATCCTTAGCTTCCGGGACAAAGATGCGATTGTTGAGGGTCAGGAAACCTTTGGGGTTGACAGCCCACTGGGAGTCCAACGAGTCCGGAAGATGGAGGGAAGCTACGGGGTTGGAGGACAGGGAATCTAGGATGTCCTTGTGAATGTCTTCAATGTCAAGCAGGGACAAGGCCCGGAGGACTGGGGTGAGTAGGATAGTGGCTTGTAGTGACAAGGCAAGCTGTTCCTGAGTGAACACCGGACGGAGGTTGTGGGGATTGACACGAGCATAGTCCTTATCCCCCTCTTTTGGGGAGACATACCAGCGTCTAGTGAGGGAGTCAGGTGTAGCCCCTAAGCATCCAGGGCGGAAGCGGATGACAAGGTTGAACTGGGATAGGAATTCCGACCAGGGGGCTTGCTGGCGGGTCAGGACTTTGGAGGTGGAGAAGTATTCCAGATTTTTGTGGTTGGTAATGATGTCGATAGGAGTGCCGGAACCTTCAAGATAGTGACACCAATGCCGGAAAGCTTCATGGATAGCTAGGAGTTCCTTATCATGAGTGTTGTAGTTGAGTTCCGGGGCTGTCAGGGTGTGGGAGTAGAACACAACAGGGCAGAATTCCTCATCCGGACACCGGATTGAGGGGATTCACACGATAGCATAGTCCGAAGCGTCGGTTTTGACCGTGATAGGACAGTCCGGAATCCAGTGAGTAAGGATAGGGGCTCAGGTGAAGGCGTCTTTGAGTTGGGGGAAGGCAGAGCAGGAGGAATCGTTGAAGTTCCATGGGGTGTTTGTCCAAGTAAGTGGGGTGAGCGGAACAACGATGTCGGAGTAGTTGAAGATGAAATGACAATAGAAGTTGGCGAACCCGAGGAAGGACTGAATGTCCTTGACTTTCTGGGGTTTGGGCCAATCTCGGACTGCCTGGACATAGTCAATCCCTGGGGAGAGAGACGGTAGCCCAGATATTCGACGGAGTCCGAGTGCCACTCACATTTCTCCGGTTTGGCATAAAGTCCGTGTTTCCGGAGACGCCAGAGGACTTTCCAGACATGCTCTTTGTGAGAAGCCATGTTGTTGGGATAGATGAGGATGTCATCGAGGTAGACCACAATGCAGACATGTAGGAGGTCTGCGAAGACACTATTGACGAAGCACTGAAAGGCTGCAGGGGCATTGGTGAGTCCGAAGGGCATCACCAGCCACTTTTACAAGCCATAGTGGATCCGGAAGGCAGTTTTACATTCATCCCAGGGAGTGATGCAGACAAGGTGATATGCATGGCAGAGGTGAATCTTTGTGTATACCTTGGGGGAATTGAGGAGGTCGGAGATCAGGGGTAAGGGATAGTGGTCTTTTTCGTGATTTTGTTGAGTCCTCGGAAATCGATACAGAGGCGGAGGGATCCATCCTTCTTGTGGACAAAGAGGACAGGAGCACCATGGGGGGATTTGGACTGACGGATGAAACCATAGTTGAGGTGTTTGTCTATGAATTCCCGGAGGGACTTGAGTTCTGTAGCGGAAACCAGGTAAACAGTCCTGAGAGGAGGGGAAGCACCTTCCTCTAAGTCAATCTTGAGATTGAATTTCCTGTGGGGCGGAAGGGTATCAGCCCTGCACTTACTGAAGACATCGGGGAAATTGTGATAGTCCAGAGGGACGGAGGAAAGGCCGACTTCTTCAGGGGTTTCGGAAATTCCAGATATTGGAGTCCTGGGGACGGAGGTGAATGCTGAACTGCTCGGAACCATTGAGTTTGCACGCGCGCACAAAGGCAGCAGCATTGACAAATGAGATGCGAGGAGCTTCACGAGGTGGCTTGTTGGGAGTGTCGGAGTGAGATAGGGGTCCAGGGTCTGGAATCTCCGGAGGTGACATTGGGGGCGTTGGCAAGTCTTGAGCTGGTGTTTGGAAAGTAATACTGCCCAGTACCCAGTCAATCAATGGATTGTAGCAGGTGAGCCAGTTGTGTCCTAGAACAAGGGAACAAGAAGAATCCAACGGAGCAGCATACAATGTATTAGAGGTGACAAAGCCGGAAGGGAAATGAACGGAAAGGTCAATGGCACGGGTAATTGTAGAATTGGAAGTACCATCAAAAGTTTCAAAGACATAGGAGGAAGGGAATATGTTGGAAAATGATGCTTGTCAATGAAAGTAGTATCAATGAAACAATCAGTAGAACCACAATCTAACAAAGCGGAAAAAGCGGAAATTTCGGAAAAGTCGGGAAGAGAAACAAGAGGCATAAGGGCCAAGGAAGAGAAGAGGAAAAGCTGTACAAATTAGGTATTGGCGGAAGCACAGAACAATTGTCATTGTCGGTGATGATTGGGGTAGGGGGACGTAAGATGATGGAGGCCAGAGAGCCGTCAACCATGATATACATCAACACCAAATATTGCCATTGTCCGCTTCTTCGAACAATCGATCCTCCCTGTGCTCTGCTATGCACTGGAGTGGTGCATGGCTGGATCTCTCGATTAGTGAGGGGCTAGGATGATGATGCGATGTGATCTTGGGATCATAAAGAGCGGATGCATTGAGATGGGTCTCCGTAAGTGCATGGTGGGATTCAACGCAGCCTCCTTCCCATGTGGAGTCTGGAAGGCTGCGCCCTAATTTTTTGCCTCAGGGGAAGAGGCCTCCGGTTTGGCTTCCGGAGCGGGGGAGGTTGTTGCTGTGCGGGCTTTGGATGCGCGGGAAGTGGACTTCTGGCAATCCTTAGCTACATGTCCGGCAGCTCCGCAGAACATACACAGCTTGAGGTCAAAGTGGTGTTTGCATTCCTCAGAGGTGAGGTGTCCATCCTTCCCGAGTTTGCTAGAGAGGTCAGATGCAGGTTTCGGGATAGGGGTGGAGGACTTTGCCGACGAAGACGCGGAAGTGTTGGACGAAGTGGCAGGTTTTGGAGATGAGGTGGTCAGAGTACTTTTGGAAGTGGAGGACTGGTTTCCGGAGGGTCTGATCTGACGAGCAACTTTGGACTTGCATTCCCAATATCTCCCGTCGATAATCTGGGAGAGAGTCTGGAGTTCAACTAGGGAGCGCGGTTTTCCAATGCGGGAAAGCTCATCTTTGATGCAATCCAGAAGTCCGTTGTAGAAGTGGTGTCAGAGGGCTCCCTCGCTGTAACCCTGGACCTGGGAGGCTAGGAGATTGAATTCCACCACGTATTTGTTGATGTGTCTTTCATGGATAGATGGTTGAGTTGGTGTTCAGCATCACCGATGGGGTCGTGGGGGCTGAAGTTGGTCTGGAGCTCGAGGACAAATTCCCAATAGTTGTCCATCCAGTCCGGATCATCCATCTGGAGGAGGTCGGGCTCGAACCATTTGAGGGCCATACCTTTTAGGTAAGACTGGGTGAAGGTGACTTTTGTGCAGTCAGTCTGGAATGCGTGGGGGTGGTCCTGGAAGTTCAGCTCACATTGGACCAGGAAGGCCTGCAGCTTGCACGAATAAGTCCCATCGAAGGTGTCAGGTTCTGTTACAAATTTTAATATTTCTTACTTCTATGATCACGTGATTAGTCACATGACCTTCTCGTGACTGCTTTTGCTTTCATCATGTGACCTCTTTTACTATGACATCACTGTGACATCATGCCTCACGACTTATGCATGTATGTTCTAGTTCTTTCTATATGACATCACTTTCTTCTCTAACATTCTATGACATTCTATGATACTCCACTATGACATCATATGATGACTGATAGCTGACTCAGACACTTTAGGGTAGACATTTAGTTAGCAGTATATAAGATGCAATATAGCAACCAAGGAACTCCAGGTTAGTTCACTTGGGTCTTCTCCTACAGACTACGAGTTTGGGCTCCTCTCACTCTCAAAGTCATCACTGCCTTGCAGACTGCTGATATCATTGTTCTCATCGTCGTTTCTCTTGTTTGAGTGTTGTTTCTAGGACGTCGCTTTGCGAATTGTCTGTGGTGCTTCAGGTTCCCGCACCTTTGTGTGTGGAGATGAGGTGTTTTCACATGTGCGGTTGCGGTGCAATAACTCAGCAAGGCTGCGGACTGCGTTTGCAAGCACCATGATAGGGTTAGGCGGGATTGCATTGTCGGGGTTGTCGTCAAAGGGGTTGTTGTCACCAGAGGGGTCGGGGTCGTTGCCACCGCCGTTCCTGTTGTCAGAGGGGTCAGGGGTGACAACCTGCGGGAGTAGGGGTGGAGATGATTTCAGACAGAGGTCTCGTCTGAGAGGCAGAGGTTGATGTACAATGAGCAGAAAAGCTTTGGAATTGTTTGGCGACATCAGGGCCTCGACGCAAGGTCATCAGGGAGTGTAGGGAGTCTTCTCAGGCTGCCTCCAACTGAGCTGTGTCGATGCTTTGCATACTGCATGTTTGAGCACGAGTCTGGATAGTTCTAGACATGCAGATAAGATATGATGTTAGTGAACTCGTAGAGGTTTGAGTTCAAATATACTGTCAAGTCTGGGTTCGTTCCCACAATTCCCGGGTAGTCCGGAGTGCGGAGAAGGTGGAGATTGGCAGGAATTACTGAGGGGGGTCAGGGTTGTAAGGAACTTTGGCTTCAGCATATGTGCTGTGCCCCTGTATGAGTTCTGTTCCTTGATTTTGGAGTGGAGGGTCAGAGATCAATCCTAAGATCAACTTAAGGACTGAGGAGGTTCAGAGTGGATCAGGAAAGAACAGGATTGAGTTGATATTTGAACTAAGGAAATATCAGAGAGTACACATGGGTTTATATACTGAAGAGTCCGGAAGATATAACGATGTTAAAAGTATGTCAGATGAATCGGAGTTTCGGGTTTCCAGAAGAAAATAAGGAAGGAGTCAGAATGGCGTCAGAATGGGAGAATAATGACTGAAGGCAATGGCGCAATAATTGCAAGGCAAGGGGAAAGGGAATCATTGCTAGGAACTGTAAATGTCAAGAAGTGTCAAAGGACAGTGATATATGTCAAGAGATAACCAAGATAGGAATACGAAAGTCTGGGATGGGAATACGGAAGTCTGGGATGGGAATGCAGAAAGTCCGGGACGGGAATGCGAAAGTCTGGGATGGGAAGTACGGGGTTTGGAATGTCCGATGAAAGAGAAATTATCTAAGGTAAATTCCGAGGCTCGGGATTTGGGATTTGATCATAGGGGTTTGGAATTGGGCCGGATGGGTTAGGGAAGTTTCAGGATGTGACATGCACCCAGTTTATTACATGCCAGATCTCAATACATGCTTACTCTCTATGGGTGTCTTCATAAGGGAAAACTACACTGTGGGCAGTGACTCACAGCACATTACAATCTTCCATACATCAGGGAAGCCCTACCTGACATTCTATCCTAGGTTTCCTGGTGATACAATCTTTCAAATACAGTCACTCCCTATTGGTGATGCACTAAAGAAAGAAGCATATGTTATTGACTATGACATCATGCACCGCCATTTTGTGCACCCATCCAAGGGTGTACTGCAGCATGCGCAGACACACACTGGGAATTTTCCCATTATCGACTTCCCTAGGGAAACACCGATATGTCCAGGTTGCACTCTTGGAAAAATGCCCAATCAAGCCTTCCCCCACAATGAGCAGCGTGCTACGCGCCCCTTCGAGCTGATTCACTCAGATCTCAAATCTTTCCCTGTGGATTCATACCACAAATACCGATATCTCATTGTCTTCTTCAATGATTTCATATCTTTTGCATGGATCACTGCTTTGCGCACCAAAAATGCAGCATTGACAGCCACGAAACAATTCTTAAAACTTGTGAGCACACAGTATGAAGTTCAAGTCAAAGGATGGATGTTGGATGCAGGGGGAGAATATAAGTCTGACACTTTCGATTCCATGCTCAAAATGAAGGACTCTGTAGTTACCAGAGCGCCCCACATACTCCAATGCAAAATGGCTGTGCTGAGCACTTTATGCGCACTCTCATGGACACAGCAGAGGCAATGCACCATGAGGCCTGCATACCTCCATCCTGGTTGGAATTCACCACCCAACATGTGACCCATGTATACAACAGGTCACGCATGCACTGCCTTAACTGGCAGACACCCTTTGAGCTCCTAAACGGGAAACAACCCAATATCAGCCACCTTTGCGTCTTCAATGTGAAGCTTACATCCACCTTTCTCTAGATGTGCACGCCAGTAAAATGGCTGTCAAATCAGAGCCAATGATTTACCTAGGAATTGCTCCAGGTAATGAGCACAACTTTTTATTCATGCACTCTCCAAACAATGTGCTATTTACTTCCGCACATGCTCTCTTTGATGAGCACAAGTTCCCATGGTGTTCTACCCATAAGAACAGACCTGCAGCTGAACAACAACCAGATCAAGCGCCACCTTTGGCTGCAGATGATAGTGATGATGACATCGATGAGATTATAAAATCTTATCACCACAACAAGGGTAAAGGAAAGGAACACCATGTTCTGGCACCTCCGAGGACACCTCCACATGCCCCTTCCCCTATTCCTGAACAACCACGGACCCCTGTTAGGGAAAACTGACCACCTGTCCCTCCTCCACCTCTTTGCCATGCTCCTACACGTTTTGGCAACATCTATGGAGAGAAACAGCACCCGGTTGAACAATTCAAGGAAATAGAAAATACTCGTACATGGCAACAGATCATTGGCAAGCCCAGTGGCAGCTCTCAGCGCCAAGAAGCTTGTGATCAAAATCCTGACCCACCTGCTCCATCCTCACCTACCAGTGAAGAAGACGTTGAGCAGATATGTCATAAGGGGGAGTGAATCTAACAGACTTTCTACTTATGAAAGCTCTCCCAAACTCTCCTGGCACTGAAAAGCAGCCTAGAGAATGGTAATTCCATGCCATCAATTGCCTACCAGAGGCATATCAGTCCCAATGGAAGGCAGCTTGTCAAGATGCACTTGACATACTCAAAAAGCGCCAAGTATATGACCTTGTTGACTGCCCCCGCCATAGGAAGGTCATCAAAAACCAATGGGTTTTTGGCTTCAAAACTGACGGTTGCAAGAAAGCCAGACTGGTAGCCAAAGGCTTCTCCCAAGTCAAAGGCTTAGACTTTGACCAAATATTCTCACCAGTTTGGCGCTTTGAAACTGTGCGCTTAATGCTTGCACTAGCAGCACTTGAAACTGGTATATCTCTGGCCTGTCACATCCCAAAACTCTCCTAACGCATCTGGCCCAATTCTGGCCCAATTCCGGATACCGTCACATCCCGAAACTTTCCCAACCCATCTGGCCCAATTCTGGCCCCCTATGATAAAATCCTGAATCCTGAGCCTCTGTCAAGTCCGGGTTCAATCCCGGAATTCCTGGATAGTCCGGAGTGCATGGAAGGGCGGAGTTTGGCGGGAATCCCTGAGGGGGGTCAGAGGTGTAAGGAACTTTGGCTTCAGCTTATGTGCTGCACCCCTGTACAAGTTCTGTTCCTTGATTTTGGAGCAGAGGGTCGGAGATCAATCCTAAGGTCAACTTAAGGACTGAGGAGGTTCAGAGTGAAGCGGATCGTCCGGGACGGGAATGCAAAAGTCTGGGATGGGAAATACAGGGTTCAGAATGTCCAATGAAAGAGAAATCTTCTAAGGTAAAGTCCAAGGCTTGGGATTTGGGATTTGATCATAGGAGGCCGGAATTGGGCCGGATGGGTTGGGAAAGTTTCGGGATGTGACAGGAGTGAGAATCAATGTGAACTTTTCTGGCAGTTGGACCTGTGAACTCAAGAACTCCTCCAAAGCCTCCAAAGATGTTTGAGGGGGGGAACCTTTCAGCAGAGGAATGGAGCAGGACAATACCCTGCACCATATGGTAGGACTGATTCATCCTCTGCAATCTTTGTCTCTCCAAGCTAACATTCATACAAGGGGTCTGTGACCTTCATGGTGCTAGAGCAAATGTACAGCAGGGATAGATCCTCTTCTAGGGCCCCACCTCATTCCCCTGACACTGTGGCCCATGATCTTGAATCATTCTTCTATGTTCTCTTGGTCATTTGCATCCTCTTTGAACATCCCTCAAGTCAACACCCCATGGAAGAGCTCCAGCATTCCTCACTCAAGGATTGGTGGATGCCGTCCAACTATCATGTTGCTGCTGACTGGAAAGTGCAAACATTCACCAATGGCCTGCTTCCATTCAAACAACACATCACCAGCAACTTCACATCTTACTTTCAACCCATGATTGTTCCCATCACCAACCTCTTTGACACAGTCTTCAGGGGGATGGAGGTTGAAGACCCCAGGAAGAAAGTTGATGCTTTCAGCTTCCAGGTTTCCAATAAAAACCCTGTGACCTACAAAGTCATGTTGGAGAAGATGGAAAGCATTTTTGTGGCCACTGTGGCAGCCAATCGAGTCTGTGGTAGAAACTCCCACTATCAGTGACCCCCATTCCAGTAGCCCCCCCACCTCAACACGAATATGCACCTCAACTCTACACCGGGGGGAACTAAACTAGGTCTGAACTGTTAAGTCCAGGTTTGTTCCCGGAATTCCCGGATTGTCCGGAGTGCGGAGAAAGCGGGGTCGGAGTGGTAAGGAACTTCAGCTTCAGCTTATGTGCTGCACCCCTGTACGAGTTCTGTTCCTTGGTTTCGGAGCAGAGGCTCAGAGGTAGAGATCAATCCTAAGATCAACTTAAGGACCAAGGAAGTTCAGAGGGGATCAGGAAAGAATGGGATTTAGTTGATATTCAAACTAAGGAAATATCAGAGAGTACACATGGGTTTATATACTGAAGAGTCCGGAAGATATAAAGATGTTAAAGTATGTTGGATGAATCAGAGTTTCGGGTTTCTGGAAGAAAGAAAGGAAATGAATCGGAATGGCATCAGAATGAGAGAATAATGACTGAAGGTAATGGCGCAATAATTGCGAGGCAAGGGGGAAGGGGATTATCGATAGGAACTGTAAATGTCAAGAAGTGTCAAAGGAAAGTGACATATGTCAAGAGATAGCCGAGATAGGAATACAAAAGTCCGGGACAGGAATATGAAAAGTCTGGGATGGGAATGTGGAAAGTCCAGGACGGGGAGTACAGGGTTCAGAATGTCCAATGAAAGAGAAATCATCTAAGGTAAAGTCCGAGGGCCAGGATTTGGGATTTGGTCATAGGGGCTCGAATTGGGCCGGATGGGTTAGGGAAGTTTTGGGATGTGACATGAACCCTCTACGATAGCAACTGATCTCCCATCATTGATCACCACTTCCACTCATGTTTCATTGATATCTCCTGGACTTTTACCATCAGACGTCACTGAGTGGTCTGGTTTTAGACTTGAAGTGGTGCAGAAAGCAATAGGGCCTGCTGATGCCCCACTACCATTAATTTCAAATACCCATGTGAAATATACTTCTGTGGTGCATCTACCTCTCAGTCTAAAATTATCACTATTTACCCCATCAACAGATGTGCCCTGTGCTGGTACCCCTGACTCAATCTATGAAGAACCCTCCTGCTATAAAGAACTCCCCAGGCAAGAGCCCAAGAAGCACCAAATGAACTCTGGTTTATTGGTAAAGAGTGGGAAGAGCAAAGCAAGTGGAAGCACTAACGGAAACACAGCCACAAGTGCAAAGAGTGGAAAGAAGGCAGGGAAGGGGGCAGGGGATTCGGGAGCCTCTGCAAGACTACCTGGCTTCGGGAATGGGTATTATTCTAACAGCAGGCAGACTTCCTGAGCCAATGGGGATTCTACCACATTGCCAGTGGTGCTTATTGTGCATATTTGTCTGTTGTAAGTTGTTGTAAATGAAATGAACTCACAAGTTTGCCCATGCAGTATCTCTCTTTGTGTCACTCTCACTCTCACTCTCACTCTCACTCTCACTCTCAATGATCTTCCCTGATCTCTTTATGCAAGGCATTGCAAATCAGTCCCACTTGAGAGGAGTGCACATGTCCTGCATGTGGAAAGGACACCTTCCAAACACCTCAAGGTGTTTTAAAACATCTTACTCAGTCCAAACACTGTCAGTGGAATCAGAAAGGGAAACTACAAGATCTCAGACAGGCCCAGGAAGAGCCTGTGGTCACACATTCATCAGCTCCCTTTGAGGATGAACTGTGGTAACCTGAAGAAGATCAGCCTCCAGAAGATATTATGGTGGACCTTGGCCACAAACTCTATGACCTCATTCCCCCTCACCCTCTTACTTCTCCTCCCCCATCTGCAAGGAGTGGGTCAGAAGATGACAACCAGCTGATAGCAAGTTTGTCACAAGTGATGTTGGAGAATAAGGATGAGAGGGTGGAGGACAAATATCCAGGAGCAGGAAGAATCTTACGGATGGCAGAGCCTCTGTACCGACAGTGAAGAAGTCACTTTGAGTGAGGTGGAGGAAATGGAGATGAAGACATTGAGATGGAGGATGGTACCAGTGCCGGAAATCAGGAGAGGAACTGGTACTCCCCTTTTGCTTCCAAGCTATATTGGAGAGTAGCCCAATGGGCAATAGAAGAAGGAATAGGTCAGAATTCTTTAACCTGGTTGTTGGAGATCCCTGGAGTAAGTTCTTCCCTTCCCTTTTTGAGAGGCTATCTGCACCAAACTTATGCTGTTGAAAGGTTGTCGAGAGATTGGGACTTTCCTATCACAGCAATCGTGTCATGCATCAGGTGGTGGATGCAATACCTGCCTGTGCAGAGTGGCAGACTTGCTACATATCCTTTCCCGACCAACCTGATGACAAATACTCTGTTCAGTATTGAGATCCCATCGAAGTGATTTGAGCCCTGCTAGGAAATCCAGCTTTTGCCAAACACCTGGTATTCTCCTTGAAAGGTGTTCTCTGATGAGGGATGTTCACAATGGATATACAACAAGATGTGGACTGGCAAGTGGTGGCATGCAGTACAAGACCTACTACCAGAGGGTGTGAGTGTAGCTCCCCTTGTTGAAATACACACGTCGTGTGGCTATGTGACTTGCTTACTAATCATGTACTTACTTTTTGTTGTTCGTACTTAGCATACCTCAGTGACTGACTAAACAGTACACTGAGCTTATATCTAACTAAGCTTATATCTAACTACAGGTTGTGAGCCCCGAACTTTGCAACTAAGTTGGAAGTCTCGAAAGTAAATAAAAAAATTATTATTCTATCTCTTGAAACAGCTACAAAAATGTCTACAAGCAATTCCTGTGATAACCACATCAAGATTCCAAAGCTGGAAGCTTCTGGGAAGAACTGGACTACGTGGAAGTCCAGACTTGAAACAGTGTTACTAGGAAAAGATTTGCTAGGTTACTTGGATGGCACAGAGGCAAATCCTACTGATCCTGCAGAGGGGAAATTGCCAGCATGGATACCGACAACAGTGGCCGAGATAGCAGAGGTAGTAGAATGGCTAAAACAGGATGCCATTGTACAGGGACAAATTGCCACTTTAATTCCCAAATCCCTTTACATGTGCCTCATATCAAAACCCAGCACCCATAAATACTACAAGACACTGAAGCATCAATTCCAAGACCGTTCACTTGTCATCAGTATAGAGCTGATACGTCAGCTCGGTGAAATGAAGTTGAAAGATGGCAGTGACACATGGGCACACTTTGAGAAGATGATCTCGATCCGTGAGGACCTTGCATCAATGGGTGAACCTGTCTTGGACAGGGATATCTTCAATATTGCGTTCACATCCCTACCTCACAGCTATAACACCAAGAAGGACAGATCCCTATGCCTCTGTGTTGATTTCCGAGGACTCAACAAATTCACGAGAAGGACCACTATCCCCTACCCCTGATCTCCAACCTCCTCAACTCCCCTAGCCGTGCCAAGGTATACTGTTAAGTCCGGGTTTGTTCCTGGAATTCCCGGATTGTCTGGAGTGTGGAAGAAGCGGGGTTTGGTGGGAATTCCTGAGGGGGGTCGGAGTGGCAAGGAACTTCAGCTTCAGCTTATGTGCTGCACCCCTGTACGAGTTCTGTTCCTTGATTTCGGAGTGGAGGGTCAGAGATCGAGATCAATCCTAAGATCAACTTAAGGACTGAGGAAGTTCAGAGGGGATCAGGAAGGAACAGGATTTAGTTGATATTCAAACTAAGGAAATATCAGAGAGTACACGTGGGTTTATATACTGAAGAGTCCGGAAGATATAAAGATGTTAAAGTATGTCGGACAAATCGGAGTTTCGGGTTTCCAGAAGAAAGGAAGGAATGAATCGGAATGGTGTCAGAATGGTAGCATAATGACTGAAGGCAATGGTGCAATAGTTGCAAAGCAAGGGGGAAGGGAATTATCGATAGGAACTGTCAATGTCAAGAAGTGTCAAAGGAAAGTGAAATATGTCAAGAGATAACCAAGATAGGAATATGAAAGTCCGAGATGGGAATGCGGAAAGTTCAGGATGGGGAGTATGGGGTTTGGAATGTCCAATGAAAGAGAAATTGTCCAAGGTAAAGTCCAAGGGCTGGGATTTGGGATTTGCTCATAGGGGTTCGGAATTGGGCCAGGTGGGTTAGGGAAGTTTCAGGATGTGACATATACACCAAAATCAACCTCCGCCACGCATATCACCTTGTCCGCATCGCTCCCCAGGATGAATAGAAAACTGCCTTCTGGATGCGCTATGGCTCATATGAGTGGCTGGTGATGCCCTTCGGGCTCACCAATGCCCCTGCAGCCTTCCAGTGCTTTGTCAATAGCATCTTCACAGACCTCCTAGACATCTGCATTGTAGTCTCCCTCAATGACATCCTCATTTACTCCAATGACATGGCTTCTCACAAGGAACATGTCTGGGAAGTCCTCCGGCATATCTGGATGCACAGACTTTATATGCCAAACCAGACAAATGTGAGTGGCACTCAGACTCCGTCAAATACCTGGGCTACCGTCTCTCCCCCCAGGGCTTGACTATGTCCCTGGAAAAAGTCCAAGCAGTCCGAGATTGGCCCAAACCCTGGAAAGTCAAGGATATTCAGTCCTTCCTCAGGTTCACCAACTTCTATTGTCGCTTCATCCTCAACTACTCTGATATTGTTGTCCCACTCACCCGACTCACTCAGAAAAATGCCCCTGGAACTTTGACAATTCCTGCTGCTCTGCCTTCACCCAAGCCTCTATCCTTACTCACTGGATTCTGGACTGTCCTATCACAGTTGACACTTATGCTTCAGACTACGCTATCATGGGAATCCTCTCCATCTGTTGTCCAGACGAGGAATTCCGCCCCATCACATTCTACTCCCACGCCCTGACAGCCCTGGAACTCAACTACAACACCCATGATAAGGAACTCCTTGCTATCCATGAAGCCTTCCGGAATTGGCATCATTACCTTGAAGGTTCCAGCACCCCTATTGATGTCATTACTGATCACAAAAATCTGGAGTATTTCTCCACCTCCAAAGTTCTGACCCGCCGGCAAGCCCGCATGTCGGAATTCCTGTCCCAGTTCAACCTCATCATCTGCTTCCACTGTGGACACTTAGGAGCTAAGCCTGACTCCCTCACTAGACGCTGGGATGTCTACCCGAAAGAGGAGGATAAGGACCATGCTCGTGTCAATCCCCACAACCTCCACCCAGTGTTTACTCAGGAACAGCTTGCCTCGTCCCTACGAGCCACTATCCTACTAGCCCCAGTCTCCCGGGCCTTGTCCCTGGTTGACATCAAAGACATTCACAAGGACATCCTAGAATCCCTGTCCTCCGACCCCATAGCTTCCCCCCATCTTTTGGACTCATTGGACTCCCAGTGGGCTATCAACCCCGATGGTTTCCTGACACTCAACAATCACATCTTTGTCCCAGAAGTTAAGGACCTCTGTCTTTGCATCCTCTGATACAAGCATGACCACCCCCTGTCCGGACATTTCGGGCAACAGAGGACATTAGAGCTCATCTGTCGGGAATATACTTGGCCAGGACTCCACACCTTTGTCAAAAACTATGTCTGTTTCTGCACCTCCTGTGCCCAAGCTCAAACTCCTAGACACCACCCCTATGGGATTCTCAAGCAGCTTCCAATCCCCAAAAAGCCCTGGAACTCCATGTCCATGGACTTCATCAAACAACCCTCTTCCGGCGGATATACCGCAATCCTCATAGTCATCGACCACCTTTCCAAGCAATCCATATTCATTCCCACTCACAACACTATCGACTCTCTGAGCCTTGCGAAATTATTCCTCCTCCACGTTTTCCAAGCATGGAGTTCCCTCCCACATAACCTCTGACCGGGGTTCCAAGTTCATCTCCCATTTCTTCCATTCCCTCGGGAAAGCCCTCGAGATCTGACTTCACTTCACTTTGGGATATCATCTCAAAGGTGATGGGCAAATGGAACAAGCAAACCAGACCCTCGAACAGTACCTCCGCATCTACTGCAACTACCAACAGGACAATTGGTTGGAACTCCTACCCCTCGCAGAATTCACCTACAACAATGCCCCTAGCGCTACCACAGGAGTATCCCGTTCTTTGCTAACAAGGGCTACCACCCCAACGTCTCAGTCTACCCCGAAAGGGATTCAACATTATCCCACGCTCGTGAATATGCAGTCAACCTACAAGAACTCCATGAATTCCTATGCACAGAAATGGGCCATGCTCAACAACGCTCCCAAGGACTTGCGGACTCCCAACGAATCCCCACACTGGACTTCCAGATCAGAGACCAAGTGTTCGTCAAGGCAATGTACTTCTGCTCCACTCGCCCTTCCAAGAAACTCTCAGAAAAGAACCTCGGCCCCTATCCCATCATCGCCCAAGCTGGACCCCTGTCCTTCACCCTCTGACTTCCGGACTCCATGCATGCTGTCCATCCTGTCTTCCACATGTCCCAGTTGGAACCCACGACTCTGAACATCATCCCAAATCAGGTCCAACCTCCACCTCCCCCAGTTGAAGTCGACAGAGAACCCAAATATGAAATCTCTGAAATCCTAGACTCCAAAATTGACCGGCGACACAGGAATTGCCAACTTCTGTATCTGGTAAAGTGGGCAGGCTGTGAAGGGACTGATGAAGAAACTTCCTGGATCCTCATGACAAAACTTGCTCACGCATTGGAACTCATCTTGGACTTCCATTCCGCATATCCCATGAAATCCGGACCCCTTAAATCCCTTGGATGATGGCAGAAACACATTGCATAATTTGTACAGCAAATACACTATGCTATGGTACATGAGGAGACCAAAGGACAATTCTATACTACTTCCTCACCCTCCTCATCACCCTCCTCCTCCTCCTCCTCCTCCCCATCCTCCCCATCTGCTCCCTGGTCCTCCTCCCCATCTGCCCTCTCCTTTTCCCTTCCACTCCAATGCCCCCCAGCCTCCTCCGGACTCCATGATGTGGGACCCCTGAGCCTCGAGGAAGGCCACCAGGCCATCTGTGAGCACCTGTTGGATCCCCAACGGCCCCCTGGTGGGCCTTGTACGGCTCTGCAAGGGCCCCGAGCATGTCCCGTTGTTCTTTGTCCTTCTCGTTCTCCTCACCCTCCTCCTTGCTCTCCTCCCGGTACTCCGGGCTCTTCTGCCTCTGCCACTTCCGATCCTTTCCTCTACGTGGGGATGCCACTTCCATGACCGCCCTCTTCCCTGCTGCTCTGGCCTCCTGGCATGACGGGTGTGCCTGTGTGCACCTCACACACATCCTCGACCATCTGGTCTTCAGGCCCAGACATGGGACCCTCACCCTCATGCAGGCCACACAGGGAGTATTGACCCCGGGGAGCCAACCCCCAGGCCTTCCCACACTGCCTTGTGACAGCCCCTTTGATGAGCTGCTCACCCCACGCCTTTGTGACTCCTGCAACCCCTGCTGCATCCTCTCAGTCGCCATTCTCGTGACCTCCACCTCTGCTGTCCTCCACCTCTCGTCCTCCTCCACTTTCCTCTGCACCTCCTCCTTGAGCTTCCACCTCACCTCCTTGTGCTTCTCCACCTCCCGCCGGGCCTCTTCTCTTTGGCCTCCTGGATTGTCCAGGCAGATTCCCGCGCATGTTCTTCCTCCTCTTGCTGGAGACGGGCAATTTGGACATGATGGATGATGGAACTAAACAACAGGCAGTCAACGGTTGAAGGTACCTCAGATTGATCCCTGATTTTCAAACTCCGCCATACTTCTATTTCCTATTATGAACTCCTATCCAGGCACTCAAGGGTTCGTGCCTAAGAGGGGGATACTGTCACATCCCGAAACTTTCCTAACCCATCCAGCCCAATTCCGGCCCCCTATGATCAAATCCCAAATCCCAAGCCTCGGACTTTACCTTAAAAGATTTCTCTTTCATCAGACATTCCGAACCCCATATTTCCCATCCTAGACTTTCGTATTCCTATCTAGGCTATCTCTTAACATATGTCTCTTTCCTTTGACATTTCTTGACATCTGCAGTTCCTATTGCTAATTCCCTTTCCCCCTGCTTCACAATTATTGCGCCATTGCCCTCAGTCATTATTCCACCATTCTGACCCCATTCCAATTCATTCCTTACTTTGTTCCAGAAACCCAAAACTCCGATTCACTCGACATACTTTAACACCTTTATATGTTCCGGACTCTTCAGTATATAAATCCGCTTGTACTCTCTGATATTTCCTTAGTTCAAATGTCAACTAAATCCCATTCTCTCCTACTCCACTTCACTCTGAAAATCACTTCAGTCCTTAAGTTGACCTTAGGATTGGCTTCCAACCCTCTGCCCTGGAATTAAGGAACAGAACTCATACAGGGGCACAGCACATAAGCTGAAGCCAAAGTTCCTTGCCCCTCCAACCCCACTCAGGGATTCCTGACCGACCCCATCGTTCCACGTGCTCCGGACTTATCTGGGAATTCCGGGATTGAACCTGGACTTGAAATAGAGTATAGAGCTGCAAAAAAATTGCAGTGGACAGTCTCAGTTGAGGATAATTTCACACTCGTCTACAGAGTATCCATCAATCTCATTGAGGGACCATCCAAGCCTAAAGATTGGCCTAAATGAGTGCTGCAACAAGATTGATTGACACACTCCTCACATCCCCTCTTGAGCCCAATTCTCCAACATTTGTGTGAGTTTGTGGCCATAATATGGGTCGCTTGCTACTTTCTCGAGCACTTTGTCCATGGCAATGTAGTCTACCTTGTTTTGGTCAACCAACGCACTCTTGCTGATGAATCCCTGTTTGTGAAGCTTGTCCAAATATCCCTTAATCTTGATGTATGTCAATGCATGGTTAGTATGGCCATTGACAACATTTATAGTAGAAAATGAACAAATGAACCAAAGATGCAATGCATAGAAGCATTACATGCGGGATTGCATCCTTGAACACTGTGTGATGACGAAAGGACTTGGAACACTTTGTGTAGAAGGCAGTGATACAAGCGGCACGGAGGGTGTTATGCCCAAAGTTTGAAGCTCTCCCCTGTCTATCCAATCCTCAACTTGAGTTAATTAGTTGCAACACTAGAGACCTACATTGCCGTCAACTTCCCCTTGCAAGAATTGAAACTTGTATGCTAAAGGAGCTGACATCACCTTGACAGCAGCAATCCGCTCCTCCTGGCTCTGGGCCAAGGGTGGTGGGTACAGTTTGTACTTGCTCACCATGAAGCCTGCAATGGTTTTGCACATCTCACTGCGAAAAGTGTGGATGTCCTTCCAGACCTTGAGTTGACAGGTCAATTAGTATCACTTAGTAGGTGTCAATGCACACACCACTCTTGCCATGCTGTCTTGGTACTCTGGCCAGTAGCCTAAGCGAAGGTGTCAGTGCCATCAGCAGAGAAAAGCTAGAACTTACTGTCTTCAATCTGGCACCTTTGATTCTTAAAATGCATCATAGCCTCATCTAGAAGCTCCCTGTAGATGCCAGTCACCACCTGATTGGCATTTGGAAATGGGTTCTTGGTAACCTGGTTGAGATGGAACAAGCCCTTTGCATAGTCTAACACCACCCTCCACAGTCGGGCGTAGAAACTCGACAGGGTGGGATCATCAGTGTTCTCTTTGACAGTCCTTGTGCGCCTTTTGGGTGCTGGAATTGGGGTGTTGTCATCTTGTGATGTGTTACCATTGCTCTCATAGTCGTCCTTGGTTAGAGCAAGTAGCTCTGCTCAGTGTTGAGAACCTTTCATTTTGCCATAGTGTCTATTCTGGCAGACATCATTGAGGAAAGTTTTGGAAGGTGCATGCAGTGCATGGTTCTTGGCATGATGGTGGTGAAGAAGGTTGTCAAGTCCGGGTTCAATCCCAGAATTCCCGGGTAGTCTGGAGCACACGGAATGGCGGAGTTGGTCGGGAATCCCTGAGGGGGGTCAGAGGGGCAAGCTTATGTGCTGTGCCCCTGTACGAGTTCTGTTCCTTAATTTCAGGGCAGAGGGTTGGAGGACAATCCTAAGGTCAACTTAAGGACTGAAGGGGGTTTCAGAGTGAAGTGGAGACTTTGCAGGATAGAACAGGATTTAGTTGATATTCGAACTAAGGAAATATTAGAGAGTACATGCGGGTTTATATACTGAAGAGTCTGGAAGATATAAAACTGTTAAAGTATATCGGATGAATCGGAGTTTTGGGTTTCCGGAACAAAGTAAGGAATGAATCAGAATGGTGTCAGAATGGTGGAATAATAACTGAGGGCAATGGCGCAATAATTGTGAAGCAGGGGGAAAGGGAATTATCAATAGGAACTGCAGATGTCAAGAAATGTCAAAGAAAGAGACATATGTCAAGAGATAGCCGAGATAGGAATACAAAAGTCTGGGATGGGAAATATGGGGTTCGGAATATCTGATGAAGGAGAAATCTTCTAAGGTAAAGTCCAAGGCTTGGGATTTGGGATTTGATCATAGGGGGCTGGAATTGGGCTGGATGGGTTAGAAAAGTTTTGGGATGTGACAAAGGTCATAGTTGGTATTTATCTAGATTGATACTTGTTAGATGTTTGAGGCCAGGAAAATTATATGTACCTCCTTGACAAAAGGGACTTTGCATGTCATGTGCACAATGGTTGTTGTATCATGGTTCACTGAGAGTCATAATTGACATGCTCAGGCTGCTGTAAACAGCAGTGCTGAGACAGGCTAGGGTGCTCCCCATAAAAATCAACACTCTGGTAACGGTAAAGAGACTCAAAGTCCATCATGTCTTGTCTATTGCTGGGATGGATGTCAATGTCAGAGTGGACCACTGGAGCATTGTCACTAATGTTCTTCTTCTTGCCACACCTGTAGTGCTGCTGGATGTGCCTCTTCCCTCACTCAATTGCAGCTTCATTAAGTGTCTCCAAGCACCTCCATTCCTCTTCCTCTTCCTCATCATAAGAGTCAGAGTCATGATCCAGCAGTTTCATATGGCCATCCTGACCCTCATCCCAACCCTCATCCTCATAAATGTAATTGTTGATGCAGCCCTGATCGTCATTCCTTGAGGAAGGACCATCACAATAACTGTGATAGGCCCCATTGCCTTCAGTCTGCTGGCTATCAGCATCAGAGCACACCCGGTCATATGTCTTGCCCTGGTCCTGATTGATGCCAGAGAAGGCTTGGAACCATGAGTACCCATGAATTTTAACAATGTTATTGGTACTCAACTCACCAGATTCATCGTTTATGAAGGAAAGGTCCTGCTCATCAATGTCAAAGGATTGTGGCACTTCAGATGACATTGACTCATTCACTTGCTTCAACTTTGGAGCTTGTAGGAGAGTTGATGTATGCTGGATCCCTTGCATAGACTGAGAATCAGATCCATTATACAAGTACTTTGATGTGGCTCAATGCAAAGCCTGATGTTTATTCAGGATGACAGAATGATAGTGGTGATTGGCTGTGCCACATGGAGGGATCACAGAGGGACCACCCAGTTTGCTGGCCTGAGTCACTGGTAATCCAGAACATTGATTGTGCTGGCTTGCCTGAGCAAGCAAAGAGGAGCGACAACAAAGGTGTGAGGCCTGGATTGGGGAGGTCAGACACTTTTCATTATTATGCTGCTCTAGAGGGACAATGGTGGGCATAGAACAAGAGCGCTGACACCGATGGGCTCCTGGATGGAACCGATGGGTGGATGTCACATCCAGACCTAAACCCAATGGTCCTTGTGTAAACACAGATCATAAAGTCTGCCTGTTTGAGTTGGACTGAATGACAGAGTATTGGGTGCCTATGGTCATGCCACCAACCTGTGTGTTTGTTGAACTGTGGCCATGGGGGAATAAGCTGTGAAGTAGCACAAGATTGTTGACCAACAAGTGGTGAGAAAAAGAAAGGGCCATTGCTATAATCCACGGTTGAGGTGCATGGGGTGGCAGTTGCACTAGGAGTTATAAATGACCTGTTGAGTTGTGAGGGCAAACCTCGGCCACCAAAATGGAAAAGTTGCAGAGTACTGGAGTGCAGGTCAGGAGACAGAGATTTTCCATCACCCTGGTATGGCTGCAAACCTGGGACAGCTACAGAATGAGAACATTGGCGCTGATGTCTGGGCTGCATGTGGCTTGACATGCTAGAAGGCCTATGATGTAGGTGTGACCGACCACCTGAACCACTAGTCCCAGCCTGCTGCTGTTGACCTCCATTTTGGTCCAAGTTGCAAACATAAATGATCAGGTACCTTTGTATATTTGACCATTTCTTGGTACTGGTGAATAGAGTCTGTGCCAATAAAGGTTGGCAGAGCTGCTCCTTTCAACTGAAGGCCAAATCAATCACCAGGTCCGCTCTGGTGTAACATAGGCAAAAGTGCTGGGGGTGGTTCACAATTGGTGCCAGGCGCTGTGACATCACTATTGGAACACTGGGATGAGGACTGTGGATCCTCATCAACAGCTTTAGACTAAGTATTTGTGAGAACCCATCCCCAAAGAAGTGTATTATTACTACTTACCTTCTGCTTTGCTCGAGACTGAGTAATCACTCGATTTCCCTGTGTCTTGGGCTTGGGCTGGGGAGCAAGGGCATTGAGGGGCTCAGAGGCTGGTATCTCTATCTTTGCTCATTTCTTGGCTTTCTTCAGACTTTCAAGAGCCCATCCAATGCTTGACAATTGTGTGGCATGGCCCCCTCTACCTGCCCCATGGCAACCAGAGCGTCTAAGAGGTGGCTGAATCTCCACTCCGCCCAGGCCTCCATCTTCTTCCTCAAGTTGCTTTTATTTTCTTGCCATTAATAAAGTCGCAAGGTGAACCTTTCATGTCAAACAACAACACAAGTGATTGAGGTCGAAGACAAGTCATTGCAATGACTAAGCACCAGACTTTGCCTAGTAAAGAGCTGGCAGCGACAGCCAGCATTATTCATTGTCAATAGAAGGTCACTGCTTGGAAATAGTAGAAATTGAGTAGGAAGGTATTAGAAAAAAAGAAAAGGTGCTTAGCTAGCACAAGGGACAATGATGTGGTGAGTGACATTCACATAGTAGTGAAGTCTAGTACTGTACCTGCAAGTTGGCTCGATCCAGCATTACTAGAACAACCCAAAAGCCATTCTGAGGGAACTCCATGTCTGTCATGTTTTGAGATGCCAATGATCAATGATTCTGAGAGTTGTGAAAGTTGGATGAAAGTCTGCAAGTCGCAGCAGAGACTGAATGAGTGTGGCTTATTGATCATCAGCCACTTTCACAGATACAGTGGCATATTTACACTGATTTATTTGTCCCCACATGTCTGTCACTGAGTAGAATATATACACCAATCTATGTACAACAAGATGCCTCATACAAGGCGTAGTAGAAATGCTTATCGAAATATTTGTTCAAATAAAACAGATCTGAAAAATGAGAGCTATTGAAACAGTTCAGTTGTGAATCCACTGACCTCCAAAACTTAGGGACAATATGTGCAAATGAACAAAGCTGATTGAGAGGTAGAATGCTGCCAAAGAGACTACCTGATGAACAAGTTGCTCACTTCAGGATGTGCATTTGTGTGATAGGCTCAATGACTGCACTGCCAGCCTGTGCCTGCACATCCAGCTGCTGTATGTAGACTAAGCACTGGTCACCCCAAGCTGAGTGAGTTCCTCTGGGTGGGATAGGTCACATGACAAGCCGAACTTCTGCAAGAATGTGTCCTTTGCAACAAATTCAACACGACGATGATGTAGTATCACAAGCATGAAAAGTAATGTACCGTTGAGACCACTCCTTGGCCAGTGCTGTGAATTATCAACAGCAAAGATTGCTGCATTGTAACGACCATATTTCCAGTTACCTCCTCGAGGCATCACATTAATTGAAAGTGCTGGGCGCACAGCAGAAGGGTCATTAAATACTTTCTGCTGTATCTGAACTTTGTATCAGAGTTGCATATCCTTGAAGGGAAGACGAGCATCTGCAGGAGCCCACCATTGCTGGGAGAGGGTGTGGAAGTGACCAGTAGTTCCTTCATTGTAAAAATAGTCTGCAAGTGTGCTGCGCAAATCAAGAAGGGAAAACTTTTCTGCAGCACCATCCACAGAAATGCATCAAATGGATGGGTCATAGTTGAGATGGATTGTGACAGAACCACTGATGAGCATGCGAGGGGGTCCAGCTCCTGTGCTACCAGGCTGCACAAGCTTGTGAGCCTTTTTAAAAAAGTTGGCTGGCTGGCATGCTGATCCCCACAAGTCACTGAGTACAGATGCTGGGTGGGTTTCTGGCAGTTTGACAAATCCATTGTTGTTGTTATTGTTGTTGTTGTTGTTGTTGTTGTTGTTGTTGTCACTGTTGCTGTTGACGTCCATGTTGTCCTCCGAGTGGTCCCTGGTATGGCTTGCCTCACTGGCAGTAAGGGACAAATGGACAGCATCATTGAATAGGCAATATTTTTCTGCTCTGTCAAGAAAACAACAAATCTGGGGATCATAGTTGTGATTGTTTGTCATTTCACCAGGATCCTTGATGAGCATGATATGAGCATGTTTGATTGTGTCCGCAGACCACTGCAAGAGTGAGCCAACATTGGATATGCTAGGCACAACACTTTGCATCAACTCAAGCTTCAGGATATACCAATTATTGAGGACATTGTTCTTCTTTCCACAACAGCCTCATGGACTGATGATTGTGTGCTTATTGTCATGAAACTTCTGTAGCACCTCCAAGATCTTCTGACAGATTGTATTGGTGAGGACAGGCACCTGTGAGAGATACCAGAAGTCCATAAGTGTGCAAATGGCTCTGATGAAGGCCAGTGAAGGACCACTGGCACCAGCAGCAAGTGCAACAATGTATTTCTGCATGTTGCGTTGAGCCTATCCCATAACTTGATTTAGCTTCGAAACACCAGTCTTAAAATGGCACTGGCCAACCACTGGTTGCAGAATCACGAAACAAAAGTCAAGTTCTTGGCTTCCAACAACTCAGAGGCACCACTTCAGATCGTGATAATACCACATGTGATGCCAATGATGCAATGGCTCTGGTGTAAGGAACCAACTTGGTTCAGATAATGACCAATCACACCAGAACGGCAGTGCAACACCACTGAGACAATATTCTTTACGCACTGTGAAGTATGTGTCCACCTCAGATTCCACAGCCTGAATGGTTGCAAGCTGTGCCAAAGTGACGAATCTGAGTCACAAAGGGTGCCAGAATGGGTCCCTGAAGTTCTCATACATTGCCATTGTAACAGGGGATGTCAATCCTTGGACACAAGCAAGCATGGCAGCTTCCAGTGTATCGACAATGTAAGCTGCAAGTGGTGTGTAACACAGACAAAGATTCCCAGCAGGATCTGACATCATCCGTCGAAGCCAGCCAGCTTGTTTCAGTGGTTCTATGATAATGTCCAGGCAGTGATGAATGAGGTGATCACTGAGGACTGAGCACATGTGTGGGATTGGATGGATGAATTCAGCTATTGGTAATAAGGCAGCAAGGAGGAATGCATTGTTTGAGACTTTGTTCTGAACATCCATCTTGATTTTCACTAAACTGATGAGTAGGGGGTGAGTGACATGGCCACCTGTCATGGCTGTAATATTAGTCTTGTCCAAGTGGGAGCTGTGACTAGAATTGCGATCATTATACCAAGTACCATAAAGTGAGTTGATGATGACCCACCTGCATATTCCAGGCTACATCACCTGTCATCCATTCGGAATACATGTGTACAAGATGTTCAGCAGTCTCAAAGATCCAGTGAGGGGTAAGGTGGAGTTTATCAATGAAATAGGGATGATTGAACAATGACTCAATGCAGTCCAGAGTGTCATGGAAATATAGGCGGACAGCAGACTTCATTGGGTGAGAGGTTGGCTCAACTCGGACATTCCACTGAGGACCCAATGGAAGGAGCTCAGCATGCCCATGGAGCTCCTTGGCTGTGTTGAATGAGAGGGGAAGTCCTCGAATCTGAATTAAATGCACAAGGTTGATAAATAGTTACATTCATTGTTCTATCTTGATACACACCAATTCTATTTTGAGAAATTGATCAATTTGTGCCATGCTCATAGGCAACTGCAAGAGGAATTTTGCAATGTCCCAATCAGCAGTGGAGGCAAAAGGGTAATAGACATTGATGTTTCACTGTGCTAAAGATGGGTCCAATTTGAAATGGTTCAGGAATGTCTCCCCCCATGCAAGGACCTCCACCATGCCAGGGAAGTACTCCACACTCCCAGGTAACCTGGAAACTTCACTTCTGTCATCATCATCCACCTCCATATGATTGGCTTGATCTAAGCGAGACTTGCCCATGACCATGTCCATGAGTTGTTCCAAGTCAGAAGTATCAATGCTGACATTGAAGTCATTACTGAGAGGAATACAATCCTCATGAGCATCAGAATGCTCAAAGTTTTGGGACATTGATTGTCCATCCCTAGTGAAAACATCTGCAATCACTACGAGATCATCCTGCCAGCTTCAGCATGATGTGAGAGGCTGAGAGAGATGACAGGTAACCCCAGTGTTGGTTGCAAACAGTTTCAAACAGTTTGGACACTCTGGCATTGGATTGTAGGGTTCAATAGCAGTTGTGAAGGAGGAAAGAGCATGTGGTAAGTGTATAAGTGTCCAGGAGAAATTTCTTCTAGTATGTAGCACCAGCTCAAAAGATGGTGTACAGTGAAGCCTCGCAACTGCAAGGAGCTGGGTCAAGTGTTGATATTAGGTCTCAAATTGACAATCCATAAAATTGATGTAAAATTGTTGGCCACACTGCAGTCTGGCATAAGGACAGTCTTTTTTCATAATATGGAGAGTTTTGGGACTGTGCCACATGGTTGCTAAGCTCCAACTAGTGATGGATGGGCCTGGCCTGGCTTGGGCCTAGGCCCGGGCTTCAATGTCCTGATGCTGCACAACTTGAATGCAGAATGCTCAAGGTCATACAGCTTGGAGCTGGGGCTGCAGAACCCTTGTCTATGTTTGAATGAGCTAGAGACGATAATTAATATGTGGGTGAATGAAAACCGACCATCTGGATTGCTCGAATCATTGTTTGCTCAGCATAGCCTCTTTGCAACTGTTATTCATTTGAATAATAATAGATAAGTATTAAACAAACATGGGTCAGCAAAGCATACCATTTGGATAGCCTGTAGATGACATTGAGTTGTTGTTTGTGCAGTGTAGCTTCCTCGTGACTGTTATTCATTGCATAATAGATAACTATCAACTGAGCATGAGTGAACAAAAACATACCATCGTGATTGCCTATGGATGACCTCAAGTCATCATTTCCTTGGTGTAGCCTGTGCACAACTGTTATTCATTGAATAATAACAGATAAGTATTAGCTGAGCATGAGCGGATGAAAACATACCATTGAGATTGCCTGTGGATGACATCGAGTTGTCACTTCCTTGGTGTAGCATCTTCATGACTGTTATTTGTTGAATAATCACAGATAAGTATCAACTGAGCATGAGCGAATGAAAACGTACTGTCAAGATTGCCTATGGATGACATCAAGTCATCATTTCCTTGGCATAGTGTCCTCACAACCGTTATTCATTGAATAACAACAGATAAGTACCAACTGATCATGAGCAAATGAAAACATACCTTCAGGATTACCTATAGATGACCTCAAGTCATTGTTTCCTTGGTGTAGCATCCTCGTGACTGTTATTCATTGAATAATCTATAAGTATCAACTGAGCACGAGCGAACAAAGACATACCATGATGATTACAGACAACATTAAGTCATCATTTCCTTGGCATAGCCTGTTCATGACTGTTATTCATTGAATAATAATAGATAAGCATCAGTCAAGTGTGAGCAAATGAAAACACACCATTGAGATCACCTTTGGACAATGTTAAGTCTGCATAGCCTCTTCATGACTGTTATTCATTAAATATATAAGGATCAGATGATTGATTTGTAACTCTGTGAGAATACTTACCCTGTTTATAGTGCATGCTTTGAGTGACACCCTCATGATCTGCATGATCCAACTCTGGGCTGCTCTCAAGAGCTGCTTGCTGTGATCATGTTTCGAGACCATCATTGAAGCAGGGACAGGCGTGAGCTTTGGTCCTGTAGTGGTTGTATGGTGACTGGTGAGCTCTGGTGTCATGTTGTTGTTCGTGTCCATTAGCTTCAATGATAGAGTCTTGAGTCAATGAGGGTGTGAGACCATGGACACCTCATCACTGAGAATGGCCACACTGAGAGAAGTAAAGTGAACTATAACCAACACCAGAAGCTCTGAAAATCAGGTGCCAACTGCACTGGAAATCAGTGTCATGCGCTCAAGATCAGTGTCATTTGGTGATTTCATTGTAATAATCATTGCAACTGATGGGCAGACTTCCAATTTGATTCCAACTGATTCCAACCCGCCGTTCAACATTCAACATTCAGCCTATGTGTATGGCTTGAATTCTTGCATCTTTGCATCCCCCTTTGTCTATAACACCTGTTGGACATACCATTTACTGTATTCTTTCAATTTAATGCCGAGAGCTGCTGAAAACGTTCACTGCTAGACTTGCAATGCCAAATTCAGTTGCCGAGGGCTTGTACCACACAAATGAGCTTGCCAGAGGATAGTGAGGGAATGCTGGGGGGACAAGAAGCTGGAAAAAGAGGTTCAGAAAGTCAGAAAGCAAGCAGGCAAGATTGTATATTACTGGGCTTGCTAACTAGCTAATTCATTTGTGCAAGACATGAACAAATTCTAAATCAGTGTGTTGACAAACAGTCTAAGGTTGCCAGTGGTTCACAGTTCGAGCACCATCATATGCCTTCATTAGCTTTCTCCACTGTGATGTACTTATTCTGTTCATTTCAACAGCACCCGAGCACTATCATGATGATAAAATGCCTGATGATCCCAATCACAGTGCTCCATATGATCCAGCAGGTGAGCAGGTGAAAATGCTAGCCACATTATACTACTGGGCCCTGTTAAACAGCCAACTTCACCACCACTCCAAACTGATATGGAAGTAGAATCTGATATTGATTGTTGTAACTCCTACCACCTTTCATTGGCTGTATAGTTCATGAGCTTGTATGGCAGTCCAGCGGTTACTGTTGACCTGTACCTTGCTAGTGAGCCATCACATGCAAGTGATGACTGTGAAGGCACTACAGACTCAGTCCAGCTTGAAATTAGGGAAGTACAAATTTCATCCGTCGTTCTTGAGCACCTTAAAATGCAGACAACGTCCCAACCTCCGCTCATATCCAAATCCTGTGCCATTTCTCAAGCACTCACCCTCTTCCGGCCCTTGCAACCACCCCCACCAAAATCCCTACTGGGGGCGATGCCTGGTGATGGCAAGGGACTTGAATCCACAGAGCTTTTCAGTCCAGAGGGCGATGCCATGGATGTCGAGTAGATTGATAGCATACAAAATTGTATCCATACCACAGCATTACCAAGATAATGGTCCTGATGGACCTGGGAACACCTGGCTCACTGCAGACAGCAATCCATCAGTACATATGGAATTTGGCTCACAAACACATTCCAGAGTTGCTATTGACAAAATACAGTGAACTCCGAAACCGGAACAACAAACTCTGCATTTCCGGAACATCAGAGTCCGCACCTCCACATGTCCGAAATGCCAGAATTCCTACTCCAGCTCCACTGCCAGGTGAAACCGCTCGGAATCGATCCGGAAATTGTGCAGATGTGCAGACCCTTATTGTATTCCATCATCCTTTGCTTGTCATCATTCCCGAGCCACCAGGGACACTCCATCACTTCCTTACATCACTTAATCCCAAATTCCTCTTGTTCCTGTTCCTATTCCCTGATTATCATTAGCAAGCACTTCCTCGCCCACTCTGTTATATATATATACTTAGTTTTCACTTCAGATTCCTCAGTCGTTCTTTGCCCCTCTTTGGCAGCAGCTGAGTCCGGGCTCTTGTAGTTTTTGTCAGCTATGGTATGGCCTTCAGGTATGATCCAATTTTACTCATGCTATCTTATCTCAGCGTCATGTTGATCCCTGACAGCATCGTCCAAACACTCTCATACATAGATCCATCTACTCATCCATCTTGTACCGGGACTTCATTTTTACCAACCCTATCACATTGACTGGTGTTCAAATCACACTCTCCAAATGAATGGGTGCAGCCCCCAGTCTACACAAGCTGCAACTTCTATCTTCTGGTTCTTTTGCTTCAGCAGTCAGTGACCAAAATTCCCAGTCATGCTTTGCATCCAACCCATCGAACATAACAATGACTGGCAGCTGGACCCCAAAGAATGCAAATACAGATATTCCTGCAACTGTGCACATCGTCCTTGTCTCTACAGTCCCTGTTGGCACACCTGCATCACAAGCTCCTACATTCACTTGGATGCTCTACATCTCAGCATCTGGACAATACAATGTGAACCTCATCATCCCTGGTTGTGACAAGTTTCAAGACTGTGCCCTCCAGATGTCTGTTCAGGTAACTGTATTTCCTGGAGATGGCTCTCAGCCATACGTGTACGTGTCCACTGTATCACAGCAGGTCCAGAACAATGCTATGGTGCTGGTATACAGTGGTCCAATTGTGCCTTCATCCTCTAGTTTTGTGACCACAGTGACCATGTCACTGGCTGATCAACCAATGGCGGCCTCAACGGAGCTGTGAGCTTGTTTTCTCTGTATAGCAATGAGCTGTACATTGGAGGATCATTCTCAGACACTCAGAGTGCTTCTCAAGTCTGGGTTCAATCCCAGAATTCCCGGATAGTCTGGAGCACGCAGAAGGGTGATTGGGGCCAGGAATCCCTGAGGGGGGGTCAGAGGGGTAAGGAACTTTGGCTTCAGCTTATGTGCTGCGCCCCTGTATGAGTTCTGTTCCTTAATTTTAAGGCAGAGGGTTGGAAGACAATCCTAAGATCAAGTTAAGGACTGAAGGAGGCTCCAGAGTGAAGTAAAGACTTTGGAGGATAGAACAGGATGTAGTTGATATTTGAACTAAGAAAACATCGGAGAGTACAAGCAGGTTTATATACATGTTAAGTCCGGGTTCTTTCCCAGAATTCCCGGATAGTCCAGAGTTGCAGAGGAGGCGGGGTTTTGCAGGAATTCCTGAGAGGGGTCAGAGGGGTAAGGAACTGCGGCTTCAGCGTATGTGCTGCACCCCTGTACGAGTTCGGTTCCTTAATTTAAGAGCAGAGGGTCGGAGGCTGGTCCTAAGGTCAACTTAAGGACTTAGAGGATTGGAAGGGAGAGGATCAGGAAGGAACAGGATTTAGTCGATATTCGAACTAAGGAAATATCAGAGAGTACATGTGGGTTTATATTCTGAAGAGTCCGGAAGATGTAAAGATGTTAAAGTGCTATCGGGCGAATCAGAGTTTTGGGTTTCCGGAAGAAAGGAAGGAATGAATTGGAATGGCATCAGAATGGTAGAATGATGACTGAAGGTGATGGCGCAATAATTGCGAAGCAAGAGGGAAGGGAATTATCAATAGGAACTGTAAATGTCAAGAAGTGTCAAAGGAGAGTGACATATGTCAAGCGATAACCGAGATAGGGATACAAAAGTCCGGGACGGGAATGCAGAAAGTCCGGGATGGGAAGTACGGGGTTCGGAATGTCCGATGAAAGAGAAATTGTCTAAGGTAAAGTATGAGGGCCGGGGTTTGGAATCGGGCCGGATTGGTTAGGGAAGTTTCAGGATGTGACAATACAGAGGAGTCCAGAAATTATAACTGTTAAAGTATTTCAGACAAATCAGGGTTTTGGGTTTCTGGAACAAAGTAAGAGGATGAATCGGAAAGGCATCAGAATGATGGAATAATAACTGAGGGCAATGGTGCAATAATTGTGAAGCAGGGGGAAAGAGAATTATCGATAGGAACTGTAAATGTCAAGGGATGTCAAAGGAAAGGAACATATGTCAAGAGATAGCCAAGATAGGAATGCAAAAGTCCAGGGCTCGGGGTTTGGGATTTGATCATAAGGGGCCGGAATTGTGTCAGATGGGTCAGGAAATTTTCAGGATGTGACAGTATCCCCCTCGTAGGCAAGAACCCTTGAGTGCCTGGATAGGAGTCCATAATGGGAAATAGAAGTATAGCGGAGTTTGAAAATTGGGGATTGATCTAAGGGACCTTACAACCGTCAACAGCCTCTTGTTTAGTTTCATCATCCATCATGTCTACTCACTCGCAATCTGATGATGAAATTGCCCGTCTTCAGCAGGAGGAGGAAGAACATGTGTGGGAGTCCGCCCAGAGAATTCAGGAGGCCAAGGAGAAGAAGGCCTGGCAGGAGGCAGAGAAGCATGAGGAGGCAAGGCAGAAAATTGAGGAGGAAAGCAGAGGCAGAGGTCGCAAGGATGCGACAGGAGTTGCAGGAGTCACAGAGGTGTGGGGCGACAAAGGGACCCAAGGTGGGGCCATCTCAAGGAAGCATGGGAAGGCCCGGGGGTTGGCTCCCCAGGGTGAACACTCCCTGTGCAGCCTGTGTGAGGGTGAGGGTCCTATGTCTGGGCCCAAAGATTGGATGATCAAGGATGTGTGTGAGGTGCGTGCAAGCACACTCATTGTGCCAGGAGGCCGGAGTGTTGGGGAAGAGGGTGGCTGTGTAAGGGGTGTCCCGCGCAGAGTCCGGAGGGGACTTGGAGGCTTTGGAGTGGAAGGGAAAGGAGATGGCAGATGGGGAGGAAGATCAGGGCAAAGATGGGGAGAATGGGGATGAGGAGGAGGGTGAGGGTGAGGGTGAGGAGGGGGGTGAAGAGGATGGGGATGGGGAAGTACTGTAGCACTTCCTTTCAACCCCCTCATGTAATTAGTGTAGCTTTGTGTCATTGATGAAATGTTTTCTGTCCTCATCTGAGAGAGCTAAGGGGTCCGGACTTTGTAGGATATGTGGAATGGAAGTCCAAGACGAGGTCCAATGTGTGAGCAAGTTTGGTCATGAGGATCCAGGATGTTTTGTCGTCAGTCCCTTCATAGCCTGCCCACTTTACCAGGTACAGGAGTTGGCGATTCCTGCGTCACCAATCGATTTTGGAGTCTAGGATTTCGGAGATTTCATATTCGGGTTCTCCATTGACTTTGACTGGGGGAGGTGGGGGTTGGATCCAATTTGGGATTATGTTTGGAGTTGCAGGTTCCAACTGGGGGACGTGGAAGATGGGATGGACGGCACACATGGAGTCCAGGAGAGCTTCTTGGAAGAGGGGCAAGTGGAGCAGAAGTACTTCACCTTGACAAACACTTGGTCTCCGATCCAGAAGTCCAGTGTGGGAAGTTGTTGAGAATCTGTGGGTCCTTGGTAGCATTGTTGAGCATGGGCCATTTCCATGCATAGGAATTTGTGGAGTTTCTGTAAGTTAACTGCATATTCACGAGTGCAGGAGGAGGTCAGGTCCCTTTTGGGGTAGACCAAGATGTTGGGATGGTAGCCTTTGTTGGCAAAGAATGCAGATACTCCTGTGGTAGTGCTAGGGGCATTGTTGTATATGAATTCCATGAGGGGTAGGAGTTCTGACCAATTGTCCTGTTGGTAATTGCAGTAGATTCTGAAGTACTGCTCGAGGGGTCTGGTTTGTTTGCCCATCACCTTCGGAATGGTATTCAGAAGTGAAGTGAAGTGAGATGTTGAGGACTTTCCCAAGGGAACAGAAGAAATGGGAGGCAAACTCAGAACCCTGGTCAGCAGTGATGTGAGAGGGAACTCCATGCTCAGAAAACATGTGAAGAAGGAATAATTTCATGAGGCTCAGAGAGTCAATAGTGTCATGAGTGGGAATGAATATGGATTGCTTGGAAAGGCGGTTGATGACTATGAGGATTGCGGTGTACCTGCCAGAGGAGCAGAGTTGTTTGATGAAGTCCATGGAGGTGCAGGAACTGACCTAGTTTTTGACAAAAGTGCAGAGTCCTGGCCAAGTGTATTCCCAACAGACGAGCTCTACTGCCTGAAATGTCTGGACAGGGGGTGGTCATGCTTGTATTGGAGGATGTGAAGACATAGGTCCTTAGCTTCTGGGACAAAGATGCAATTGTTGAGTGTCAGGAAACCTTCAGGGTTGACAGCCCATTGGGAGTCCAACAAGTCTGAGAGTCGGGGGGAAGCAATGGGGTCGGAGGACAGGGATTCTAGGATGTCCTTGTGAATGTCTTTGATGTCAAGCAGGGATGAGGCCTGGAGGACCAGGGCTAGTAGGATAGTAGCTCATATGGATGAGGTGAGCTGCTCCTGAGTGAACACCAGGTGGAGGTTATGGGGATTGACGCAAGCATAGTCCTTATCCCCCCTCTTTGGGGTAGACGTCCCAGCATCTAGTGATGGAATTGGGCTTAGCTCCTAAGTGTCCAGGGTGGAAGTGGATGACTAGGTTGAATTGGGATAGTGTCAAGTCTGGGTTTGATCCCAGATAGTCTGGAGTGTGCAGAAGGGCAGAGTCAGTCAGGAATTCCTCAGAGGGGTCGGAGGGGTAAGGAACTTCAGCTTCAGCTTATGTGCTGTGCCCCTGTACAAGTTCTGTTCCTCAATTTCAAGGCAGAGGGTCAGAAGACAATCCTAAGATCAACTTAAGGACTGAAGGAGGTGTCAGAGTGAAGTAGAGACTTTGCAGGATAGAATGGGATTTAGTTGATATTCAAACTAAGGAAATATCAGAGAGTACAAGTGGGTTTATATACTGAAGAGTATGGAGCATATAAAACTGTTAAAGTATGTCAGACAAATCGGAGTTTTGGGTTTCCGGAACAAAGTAAGGGGATGAATCAGAATGGCATCAGAATGATGGAATAATAACTGAGGGCAATGGCGCAATAATTGTGAAGCAGGGGGAAAGGGAATTATTGATAGGAACTGTGAATGTCAAGGAATGTTAAAGGAAAGGAACACACGTTAAGAGATAGCCAAGATAGGAATGTAAAAGTCTGGGATGGGAAATATGGGATTCAGAATATCAGATGAAGGAGAGATCTTTCAAGGTAAAGTCCAAGGCTCAGGGTTTGGGATTTGATCATAAGGGGCCAGGATTGGGTTGGATGGGTTGGGGATGTGACAGATAGGAATTCCAACCAGCAGGCTTGCCAATGGGTCAGGACTTTGGAGGTGGAGAAATATTCCAGATTTTTGTGGTCAGTGACAATGTTGATAGGGGTGCCGGAACCTTCAAGGTGATGATGCCAATGCCGGAAGGCTTCATGGATAGTGAGGAGTTCCTTATCATGGGTGTCATAGTTGAGTTCTGTGGCTGTCAGGGTATGGGAGTAGAACACAATGGGGCAGAATTCCTTGTCGGGACAATGGATGGAGAGGATTCCCACAATAGCATAGTCTGAAGTGTCAGTCTCGACTGTGATAGGACAGTCCAGAATCCAGTGTGTAAGGATAGGGGCTTGGGTGAAGGTGTCTTTGAGCTGGGTGAAGGCGGAGCAGCAGGAATCATCAAAGTTCCAGGGGGCATTTTTCCAAGTGAGTCGGGTAAGCGGAACAACAATATCGAAGTAGTTGAAGATGAACCAATGATGGAAGTTGGCAAACCCGAGGAAGGATCCAATGTCCTTGACTTTCCAGGGTTCAGGCCAATCCCGGACTGCTTGGACTTTTTCTGGGGCCATAGTCAATATCTGGGGGGAAAGACGGTAGCCCAGGTATTCAATGGAGTCCGAGTGCCACTCACATTTGTCCGGTTTGGCATAAAGTCCATGTTTCCAGAGACGTCAGAGCACTTCCTGGACATGTTCCTTGTGAGAAGCCATGTCGTTGGAATAAATGAGGATGTTGTCGAGGTAGACCACAACACAGACATCTAGGAGGTCCGCAAAGACACTATTGACGAAATGCTGGAAGGCCGCAGGGGCGTTGGTGAGCCCAAAGGGCATCACCAGCCACTTGTACAAGCCGTAGCAAGTCCGGAAGATGGTTTTCCATTCATCCCTGGGAGTGATGCAGACAAGGTGATATGTGTGGCAGAGGTCGATTTTGTTGGCGCAGCTAGGGGAATCAAGGAGGTCAGACATTAGGGGTAGGGGATAGCGATCCTTTTTCATGATTTTGTTGAGTCCTCGGAAATCAACACAGAGGTGCAGGGATCAGTCCTTCTTGTGGACAAAGAGGACAGGAGCACCATGAGCAGATTTGGACTGGCGGATGAAGCTGTAGTTGAGGTGTTCATCTATGAATTCCCAGAGGGACTCAAGTTCTGTAGCGAAAACCGGGTAAACAGTTCCGAGAGGAGGGGAAGCACCTTCCTCTAAGTCAATCTTGAGGTTGAATTCCCTGTGGGGTGCAAGGGTGTCAGCCTTGTGCTTACTGAAGAAATCAGGGAAGTGGTGATAGTCCAGAGGGACAGAGGACAGATCTTCTTTGGGGGTTTTGGAATTGAGGGATACAGAACAGAGTTTGGAGTCCTGGGGACAGAGGTGAATGCTAAACTGCTCAGAGCCATCGAGTTTGCATGCATGGACAAAGGTGGCAGCATTGACAAACAAGATGCAAGGAGCTTCATGAGGCGGCTTGTCAGGAGTGTCGGAGTGAGATAGGGGAATGGAGTCCAGAATCTCCAGAGGTGACGTCGGGGTTGTTGGCAAGTCTTGAGCTGGAGTTCGGAAAGTAATACTGCCCAATACCCAGTCAATCAATGAATTGTAGTGGGTGAGCCAGTTGTGTTCTGGAACAAGGGAACAAGATGAATCCAACAGAGTAACATAAAATGTATCAGAGGTGACAAAGCTGGAAGGAGACAAATGGAAAGGTCAACAGCATGGGTAATTGTAGAATTGGAAGTACCATCAAAAAGTTTTAATGGAATATGTCAGAAAATGATGCTTGTTAACGAAAGTAGTATCAATGAAACAATCAGTAGAACCACAATCTAATACAGCAGGAAAAGTGGGAATTTTGGAAAAGTCAGGAAAAGAGATAAGTGGCATAAGGGCCTTGGGATCATAAAGAGCGGACACGTTGAGATGGGTCTCCATAGGTGCATGGTGGGATTCAACACAGCCTCCTTCCCATGTGGAGTCTGGAAGGCTGCACTCTATTTTTTTGCCTCAGGGGTAGAGGCCTCTGGTTTGGCTTCCGGAGCAGGGGTGATTTTGGCTGCGCAGGCCTTGGATGTGCAGGAAGTGGACTTCTGAAAATCCTTGGCCATATGTCCTGCAGCTCCACAGAACATGCACAGCTTGAGGTCAAAGCGACATTTGTGTTCCTTGGAGGTGAGGTGTCTGTCCTTCCTGAGTTTACTGGAGAGGTCTGATGGGGGTTTTGGGATAGGGGTGGAGGATTTCCCTTTAGAGGATGATGAGGACACGGAGGGGTTGGACAAAGTGGCAGGTTTCGGAGATGAGGTGGTGGGAGTACTTTTGGATGAGGAGGACTGGTTTCTGGGGGGTCTGATCTGGCAAGTGACTTTGGACTTGCATTCCCAATATCTCCCATCAATAGTCTGGGAGAGTGTCCGAAGTTCTCCTAGGGAGCGCAGTTTTCTGATGCAGGAAAGCTCATCTTTGATGCGATCTGGAAGTCCATTGTAGAAGTGGTGTCGGAGAGCTCCCTCACCATAACCCCAGACCTGGGAGGCTAGGCAATTGAATTCTACCATGTACTTGTTGATATGCTGGGAGTCCCTCATGGATAGGTGGTCGAGTTGGTGTATAACATCACCAATAGGGTCACAGGGGCTGAAGTTGTTGGTCTGGAGCTCAAGGACAAATTCCCAATAGTCATCCATCCAGTCTGGACTTTTGTCCAGATTGTCCATCTGGAGGAGGTCAGGCTCAAACCATTCAAGAGCCATACCTTTTAGGTAGGACTGGGCAAAGGTCACCTTTGTGCAGTCAGTCTGGAACATGTGGGGATGGTCCTGGAAATTCAACTCACATTGGACCAGGAAGGCCCGCAGCTTGCAGGGGTTAGTCCTGTTGAAGGTGTCAGGTTCCTGAACCTTCATGCATGGAGATGAGGAATTTAGATTCACAGTCATGGTACAATAACTCAGCAAGGCCACGAACTGCATTTCCAAGCACCATGATGGCGTTAGGCGGAATTGCATTATCCAAGTTGTCATCAAAAGGGTTGTTGGGGTCCGGGGCACCCCCGGAGGGGTAACAACCTGTGAGAGTAGGGGTGAAGATGCTTTAAGACAGTGGTCTAGCTTGAGATGGAGGTTGATGTATGATGAGCGGAGAAGCTTTGGAATTGTTTGGCAACATCGGGGCCTCAACACAAGGTCATCAGGGAGTGCAGGGCATCTTCTCAGGCTGCCTCTGACTGAGCTGTGTCGATGCTTTGCATACTGCATGTTTGAGCATGAGTCTGAATAGTTCTAGACATGTGGTAAAGAAATGGTGTTAGTGAACTCATAGAGGTTTGAGTTCAAATATACTGTTAAGTCCAGGTTTGTGTTGAACACAGTGCTGTATAGCCGCAGTGTGTCACATCTTACATATAACATATGTAATGTATGTGTATGTAAGCAGTTAGACAGTCACATCAGTGACATGTCACGTTTATTGTCATATATAAACCCAGCCTGCATTAGCACTCAATAGATCCTCTCTTACTCTCAAATTATATCTTCTGTAAGAACCCAAGCTCTACAAGCTCAGGTGAGTATAAGGAGTCTTCCTCCCCGCATTCACATGCCTACTCATTAGGTTATGAGCCCCAGGTGAGCTACCTCTCTGCGCTTTAACCAGCTGCATTGAGCATACTTCCAGATCACCTTGAGCATCACCTAAAACGGCTGACACTGAGCTGAGGATGAGCGCACTAACATGCCACTCAGACAAGGCTGTCTGTGAAAGCACCCTAACAGGCTGCTGAAAGTTTGTTTTTCAGATATCTACCAATGGCC
This sequence comes from Gyrodon lividus, assembly GCA_014904945.1. Lineage (NCBI taxonomy): Eukaryota > Fungi > Basidiomycota > Agaricomycetes > Boletales > Gyrodontaceae > Gyrodon > Gyrodon lividus. The sequence goes on from MU127476.1 coordinate 79,981, forward strand.
TCCCTCTTCACAAACCTTGTCCCTGTCTTCATCAGTGCCAACTGGCTTGCCTGGTACCGTCAAATGGAATTGTTCCTCATGGCCCAGGGCCTTTACTATGTCATTACCGACAAGTACCCTTCCCCAAATGAAGAGAATGACAACACCACTGACATCTCCGAGTGGAACCACCACAACACTCAGGCCATTGGTAACCTCCACCTTCGTCTCACTCCCAATATCTTAGCAAAAGTCCTTTCTCAGACTACTGCCTCCAGCATCTGGAGCTTACTGAAGGATGAGTATGGTACCCCTGGTGTTGCCACAGCATACACAGAATTCAAGGCAATGTTGGACACACCAATTCCATCACATGAGCACCCTGCTCCTGCTTTTAGTAAGATCAATGCTCACTTTGCATAGCTCGCAGATGGGGATTATTTCTCCAAAAGTCCAAGCAATGATCCTACTTGCAAAACTACCATCTTCTATGGACACTATCACACACCTCATCAGCCAAGAACCAAGAACCCTCACCTCCGCCCTCATTGAAAAATCAGCTACTCTGGCTTGGGAGCAGCACAGCAAACCCCAGGAGGCTCAGACGCTTAGTGCTGTAAAGCGCAAGCAACCTGACCCCAAGTTCAACCAGCAGCAGCAGCCCCAACAATCTTCCCAACAGGGAGGAAGCAATGGCAGTGCGCCTGGCCAAAACAAGGGGAAGACCAAGCATGGCAGTAAAAACTGCAACCAACACAACCACAACCACCTGGCCTCCACTGCCATCTCTACACCTCCTATGGAGGTAACTACGCTGTCAATGATTGATCCTCACTGCCTCGCCCACACCCCCAGTGTACAAGACTTTGGACCCCCCGCCTTCAAGACCACTCTCAAGGCCTTTGACCTTCTCCACCAAATCGGTGTTACCCTGTCTTATGAAGGTGTTTGCACCATTGAGACATGTCTCCCATCAGACCCCGCTCCTGAAGTGGGTCCTTCTGCCAAGTGCCCTTGTCTTGAGGAGCGCATCTCCACTGCCTCATTCACCGCTGAGGATGATGCCATCTCCATGGCAAGCAGATACAAATCCAATGACATTTATAATATGTACATCGACTGCTGGGCCTGCGAATGAGAGCTGGGGGATGACACAGAGAACAATTTTCCCTGGCAAGTCCCTTTTTCCTCATCATCGCATCAAGGAACTAACTCATTTCCTACCTGATGTTCTATCCCAGGTTTCCTGGTGATACAATCTTTCAAATACAGTCGCTCCCTATTGGTGACGCACTAAAGAAAGAAGCATATGTTATCGACTATGACATCATGCACCGCCACTTTGCGCACCCATCCAGGGATGTACTATAGCATGCGTGGAACCACTGGGAATTTCCCCACTATCAACTTCCCTAAGGAAATACTGATATGTCCGGGTTGTGCTCTTGGCAAACTGCCCAATTGAGCCTTCCCCCACAATGAGCAACGTGCTACATGCCCCTTCGAGCTGATTCACTCAGATCTCAAATCCTTCCCTGTGGATCCATACCATAAATACCGATATCTCTCATTGTTTTCTTCAATGATTTTACATCTTTTGTGTGGATTACTGCTTTGCACACCAAAAATGCAGCATTAACAGCCACAAAACAATTCTTAACACTTGTGAGCACACAATATGAAGCCCAAGTCAAAGGATGGATGTCGGATGCAGGGGGAGAATATGTCACATCCCGAAACTTCCCTAACCCATCCGGCCCAATTCCAACCCCCTATGATCAAATCCCGAGCCTCGGACTTTACCTTAGAAGAGTTCTCTTTCATTGGACATTCCAAACCCCGTATTTCCTGTCCCAGACTTCCGCATTCCCGTCCTGGACTTTCACATTCCTGTCCTGGACTTTTGTATTCCTATCTTGGCTATCTCTTGACATGTCACTTTCCTTTGACATTTCTTGACACCTATAGTTCCTATCAATAATTCCCTTTCCCCTTGCCTCACAATTATTGTGCCATTGCCCTCAGTCATTATTCCACCATTCTGACGCCATTCCAATTCATTCCTTACTTTCTTCCAGAAACCCAAAACTCCGATTCATCCAACATACTTTAACATCTTTATATCTTCCACACTCTTCAGTATATAAACCCGCTTGTACACTCTGATATTTCCTTAGTTCGAATATCAACTAAATCCCATGCTCTCCTGATCTGCTTCACTCTGAACCCCCTCAGTCCTTAAGTTGACCTTAGGATTGACCTCCGACCCTCTGCTCTAAAATCAAGGAACAGAACTCATACAGGGGCACAGCACATAAGCTGAAGCCGCAGTTCCTTACCCCTCCAACCCCCTCAGGAATTCCCGCAAAACCCTGCCTTCTCTGCACCTCCAGACATTCCGGGAATTCCAGGAACAAACCCAGATCTAACAGTATATTTGAACTGAAACCTCTACGAGTTCGCTAACATCATATCTTATTTGCATGTCTAGAACTATCCAGACTCGTGCCCAAACACGCAGTATGCAAAGCATCAATGCAGCTCAGTCGGAGGCAGCCCGGGAAGACACCCTGCACTGCCTGATGACCTTGTGTCGAGGCCCCAATGTCGCCAAACAATTCCGAAGCTTCTCTGCTCGTCATTCATCAAACTCCGCCTCTCAGGCCAGACCTCCATCTCAAATCGTCTCCACCCCTACTCCCGCAGGTCGTCACCCCTCTGGGGGCACCCCGGACTCCTCTGATGATGGGAACAGCAGTGGCGACGACCCTGACCCCTCCGATGGCGACAACCCCTTCAACAACAACCCCGATAATGCAATTCCACCTAACCCTATCATGGCGCTTGCAAATGCAGTCTGCGGCCTTGCTGAGCAATTGCACCGTGACTGCGAATCCGAAAACTCCTCATCTCTGCGTACGAAGGTGCGGGAACCCAACACCTTCGACGGGACCGACCCTCGCAAGCTGTGGGCCTTCTTGGTCCAATGCGAGCTGAACTTCCAGGATCGCCCCCGCGCAAAAGTTACCTTCGCTCAGTCTTACCTAAAAGGTATGGCCCTCGAATGGTTTGAGCCCGACCTCCTCCAGATGGACAATCCAGACTTGACGGACAACTATCAGGAATTTGTCCTTGAGCTCCAGACCAACTTCGGCCCCCATGACCCTGTTGGTGATGCTGAACACCAACTCAACCACCTATCCATGAAAGACTCCCAGCATATCAACAAATACATGGTAGAATTCAATCACCTAGCCTCCCAGGTCCGGGGTTATGGCAAGGGGGCCCTCCGACACCACTTCTACAATGGACTTCCGGACCGCATCAAAGACGAGCTTTCTCGCATCGGAAAACCGCGTTCCCTAGGAGAGCTCCGGACTCTCTCCCAGACCATCGATGGGAGATATTGGGAATGCAAGTCCGAAGTCACTTGCCAAGTCCGACCCTCCGGAAATCAGTCCTCCACTTTCAGAAGTACTCCGACCACTCCATCTCCGAAACCCGCCACTCCGTCCAACACCTCTGCGTCCTCGTCAGCAAAATCCTCCGACCCTAAACCCATGTCCGACCTCTCCAGTAAACTCGGGAAGGACGGACACCTCACCTCCGAGGAACGCAAACGCCGCTTTGACCTCAAGCTGTGCATGTTCTGCAGAGCCGCCGGACATGTAGCCAAGGATTGCCAGAAATCCACTTCCCGTGCAGCAACAACCTCCTCCTCTCCGGAAGCCAAACCAGAGGCCTCTACCCCTGAGGCAAAACATTAGGGCGCAGCCTTCCGGACTCTGCACGGGAAGGAGGCTGCGTTGAATCCCACCGTGCACTTATGGAGACCCGTCTCAACACGTCCGCTCTTTATGATCCCAAGGCCCTTATGCCTCTTGTTTCCCTTTCCGAATTTTCCGAATTTTCTGCATGCCCCGCTTTGTTAGACTGTGGTTCTACTGATTGTTTCATTGATACTACTTTCATTGACAAGCACCATTTTCCGACATACTCTGTTCCTCCTATTTCTTTGAAACTCTTTGATGGTACTTCCAATTCTACTATTACCCATGCTGTTGACCTTTCCGTTCGTTTCCCTTTGGGCTTTGTCACCTCCGATACATTTTATGTTACTCCATTGGATTCTTCTTGTTCCCTTGTTCTAGGACACAACTGGCTCACCCACTACAATCTGTCAATTGACTGGGTACTGGGCAGTACTTTCCAAATGCTGGCTCAAGACTTGCCAATGCCCCCAACGTCACCTCCGGAGATTCCGGACCCCAGTCCCCTATCTCACTCTGACACTCCCGACAAGCCGCCTTGTGAAGCTCCTCGCATCTCATTTGTCAATGCTGCCGCCTTTGTGCGCGCGTGCAAACTCAATGGTTCCAAGCAGTTCAGCATTCACCTCCATCCCCAGGACTCCAAACTCCGTTCCATATCCCTGAACTCCGGAATTTCCGAAAACCCCGAAGAAGTCGATCTTTCCTCCGTCCCTCCAGACTATCACGAAGAAAGACCACTATCCCCTGCCCCTGATCTCCGACCTCCTCAATTCCCCTAGCTGCGCCAAGGTATACACAAAGATTGACCTCTGTCATGCATACCACCTTGTCCACGTCGCTCCTGGGGATGAGTGGAAAACCGCCTTCCGGACTCGCTATGGCTTGTATGAGTGCCTGGTGATGCCCTTCAGGCTCACCAATGCCCTGGCGGCCTTCCAGCGGTTCATCAATAGCATCTTCGTGGACCTCCTAGACGTCTGTGTCATGGTTTACCTTGATGACATCCTCATCTATTCCAACGACATGGCTTCTCACAAAGAACATGTCCGGGAAGTCCTCTGGCATCTCCAGAAACACGGACTTTTTGCCAAACCGGAAAAGTGTGAGTGGCACTCAGACTCCATCAAATACCTGGGCTATTGTCTCTCTCCCCAGGGGCTTACCATGTCCCCGGAGAAAGTCCAGGCAGTCCGAGATTGGCCCGAACCCCGGAAGGTCAAGGACATCCAGTCCTTCCTTGGGTTTGCCAACTTCTATCGTTGTTTCATCTTCAACTACTCCAATATCGTTGTTCCACTCACCAGACTCCCTCGGAAAAACACCCCTTGGAACTTCGACGACTCCTGCCGCTCCACCTTCACCCAACTCAAAGACACCTTCACCCAAGCCCCTATCCTTACTCACTGGATTCCGGACTGTCCTATCACAGTTGAAACTGACACTTTGGACTACGCTATTGTGGGAATCCTCTCGATCCGGTGTCCAGACGAGGAATTCCGCCCCGTTGTGTTCTACTCCTGCACCCTGACAGCCCCAGAACTCAACTACGACACTCATGATAAGGAGCTCCTCGCTATCCATGAAGCCTTCCGACATTGGCGTCATTACCTCAAAGGGTCCGGCACCCCTATCGACGTCGTTACCGACCACAAAAATCTGGAATATTTCTCCACCTCCAAAGTCCTGACCTGCCGGCAAGCCCGCTGGTTGGAATTCCTATCCCAGTTCAACCTCGTCATCCGCTTCCGCCCCGGGCACTTAGGGGCTAAACCCGACTCCCTCACTAGACGCTGGGATGTCTACCCCAAAGAGGGGGATAAGGACTATGCTTGCATCAATCCCCATAACCTCCGACCGGTGTTCACTCAGGAACAGCTCGCCTTGTCCCTACGAGCCACTATCCTACTTGCCCCGGTCCTCCAGGTCTTGTCCCTGCTTGACATCAACGACATTCACAAGGACATCCTAGATTCCCTGTCCTCTAACCCCATAGCTTCCCTCCATCTTCCGGACTTGTCGGACTCCTGGTGGGCTGTCAACCCCAAAGGTTTCCTGACCCTCGACAATTGCATCTTTGTCCCGGAAGCTAAGGACCTCCGTCTTCACATTCTCTGGTACAAGCACGACCACCCCCTATCCGGACATTTTGGGCAGAACAGGACATTAGAGCTTGTCCGCCGTGAATACACCTGGCCAGGCCTCCACACCTTTGTCAAGGACTATGTCAGTTCCTGCACTTCCTGCACCTGAGCTAAAACTCCGAGACATTGCCCCTACGGAATGCTGAGGCAACTCCCAATCCCCGAAAAGCCCTGGAACTCCATTTCCATGGACTTCATCAAACAACTCCCGTCCTCCAGCGGATACACTGCAATCCTTGTAGTCATCGACCACCTTTCCAAACAATCCATATTCATTCCCACTCACGACACTATCGACTCTCCGAGCCTTGTGAGATTATTCCTGCTCCACGTGTTTTCCAAGCACGGAGTTCCCTCCCATATCACCTCCGACTGGGGTTCCGAGTTTGTCTCTCACTTCTTCCGTTCCCTCAGGAAAGCCCTTGACATCCAACTCCACTTCACCTCAGGATACCATCCCAAAGGCGACGGGCGAGCCAGACCCTCGAGCAGTATCTCCAAATCTACTGCAACTACCAACAGGACAATTGGTCGGAACTCCTACCCCTCGTGGAATGTGCCTACAATAATGCCCCTAGCGCTACCACAGGAGTATCCCCGTTCTTCGCTAATAAAGGCTACCACCCTAACGTCTCAGTCTATCCCAAAAGGGATCTGACCTCATCCCGCGCCCGTGAATATGCAGTCGACCTACAGGAACTCCACAAATTCCTACGTACAGAGATGGCTTGCACTCAGCAACGCTACCAAGGACCTGTGGATTCCCAATGACTTCCGGATTGGAGACCAAGTGTTCGTCAAGGTGAAGTATTTCTGTTCCACTCGCCCTTCCAAGAAACTCTCGGAAAAGAACCTCGGCCCCTATCCCATCATCGCCCAAGCTGGACCCCTGTCCTTCACCCTCCAACTCCCAGACTCCATGCATGCTGTCCATCCCGTTTTCCACGTCTCCCAGTTAGAACCCACAACTCCGAACACCATCCCGAATCGGGTCCAACCCCCACCTCCCCCAGTCGAAGTTGATGGAGAACCCGAATATGAAATCTCCGAAATCCTAGACTCCAAAGTTGACCGCCAACGCAGGAATTGTCAACTCCTGTACCTGGTAAGGTGGGCAGGTTATGAAGGGACTGATGAAGAAATGTCTTGGATCCTCGCGACCGAGCTTGCTCATGCATTGGAACTTGTCTCGGACTTTCACTCCGCATATCCCGGAAAGTCCGGACCCCTTAGTTCACTCAGATAAGGCCGGAAATACGGTTTTTGATTTACAAAAAACACAACTATGCTACTTGTACAGGAGGAAGGCGATCGGACACTTTACACTACCTCCCCATCCCTATTCTCCTGACCTCCCTCCTTACCCTCACCCTCCTCCTCATCCCCATCCTCCCCATCTGTCTCCTGACCTCCCTCTCCATCATCCCTCTCCTTCCCCTTCCACTCCGACGCCCCCCAGCTTCCTCTGGAATCTCCAAATCGGGACCCCTGAGCCACCAGGAAGGCCGCCAGGCCATCCGACAGCACCTGCCAGATTCCCGACAGCTGGGCCTCATAGGACTCCGTCAGGGCCCTGAGCACGTCCTGGCGCTCCTCGTCCTCCTCATCCTCCCCCACGCTCTCCTCCCAGACCTCCGGGCTTTTCTGCCTCCACCTCTTCTGGTCCTTCCCCCGTGCAGCGACGGCACTTCCACGGCCACCCGCTTTCCTGCTCCGACCTCCTGGCACAATGAGTGCACCTGTGCGCACCTCACGCACATCTGCGACCTCCTGGTTTTCAGGCCCGGACACGGTACCCCCGCCCTCACGCAGGCCGCACAGGGAGTATTAGCCCCGGGGAGCCAACCCCCGGGTCTCCCCGCACTCACCTGCAAAGGCCCTGCCTCGGACCCCCTCAGGGACCTGCTCGCCCCGCACCTCTGCAACTCCTGCGACCTCCGCCTCCGCTTTCCTCCTCCTCTCATCCTCCTCCGCTTTTTTCCACACCTCCTCCTTGAGCCTCCGCCTCGCCTCCTCACGCTTCTCTGCCTCCTGCTGGGCCTTTTTCTCCCGGGCGGACTCCCACACACGCTCTTCCTCCTCTTGTTGGAGATGGGCGATTTCATCGTTGAATTGCGAGTGAGTAGACATGTTAGGTGGTGGAACTAAACAACAAGCAGTCAACGGTCGCAAGGCACCTCAGATCGATCCCCACTTTTCAAACTCCACTATACTTCTATTTCCTATCACGGACTCCTATCCAGGCACTCAAGGGTTTGTGCCTAAGAGGGGGATACTGTCACATCCCGAAACTTCCCTAACCAATCCAGCCCGATTCCAAACCCCTATGACCAAATCCTGAATCCCGGCCCTCATACTTTACCTTAGACAATTTCTCTTTCATCGGACATTCCAAACCCCATACTTCCCATCCCAGACTTTCCGCATTCCTGTCCTGGACTTTCCGCATTCCCGTCCCAGACTTTCTGCATTCCCGTCCCGGACTTTTGTATCCCTATCTCGGTTATCGCTTGACATATGTCACTCTCCTTTGACACTTCTTGACATTTACAGTTCCTATCGATAATTCCCTTCCCCCTTGCTTCGCAATTATTGCGCCATTGCCTTCAGTCATCATTCTACCATTCTGACACCATTCTGATTCATTCCTTCTTTTCTTCCGGACTCTTCAGTATATAAACCCGCGTTTACTCTCTGATATTTCCTCAGTTCGAATATCAACTAAATCCTGTTCCTTCCTGATCCTCTCCCTTCCGATTCTCTAAGTCCTTAAGTTGACCTTAGGACCAGCCTCTGACCCTCCGCTCTTAAATAAAGGAACAGAACTTGTACAGGGGCACAGCACATAAGCTGAAGCCGCAGTTCCTTCCCCCTCCAACCCCCTCAGGAATTCCTGCAAAACCCCGCCTTCTCCGCACCTCTGGACATTCTGGGAATTCCGGGAATGAACCCGGATCTAACAGCAGCCCACAAAGACGCCCTGCACTCCCTGATGACCTCGCATTGAGGCCCTGATGTTGCCAAACAATTCCGAAGCTTCTCCGCTTGTTGTACATCAACCTCTGCCTCTCAGGCGAGACCTCCATCTCAAATCATCTCCACCCCTACTCCCACAGGTCGTCACCCCTCCGGGGGCACCCCGGACCCCTCTGATGATGGGAACGGCAGCGACAATGACCCTGACCCCGCCAATGATGACAACCCCTTTGACGACAATCCCGCCAAACCCCATCATGGTGCTTGCCAACGCAGTTTGTGGCCTTGCTGAGTTATCGTGCCACGACCACAAATCTGAACTCCTGATCTCCATGCACAAAGGTGCAGGAACCCAACACCTTCAACGGGACTGAACTGTGCAAGCTGCAGGCCTTCCTGGTCCAATGCGAGCTAAACTTCCAGGACTGTCCCCGCGTATTCTGGATTGATCACGCAAAAGTCACCTTCGCCCAGTCTTACCTACGAGGTATGGCCCTTGAATGGTTCGAGCCTGACCTCCTCCAGATGGACAATGATTGGGAATTTGTCCTCGAGCTCCAGACAAACTTCAGCCCCCACGACCCTGTCAGTGATGCCGAACACCAACTCAACCACCTATCCATGAAAGACTCCCAGCATATCAACAAATATGTGGTGGAATTCAATCGCCTAGCCTCCCAGGTCCAGGGTTATGTTGAGGGAGCCCTCCAACATCACTTCTACAATGGACTTCTGGATCGCATCAAAGACGAGCTTTCCCGCATCGAAAAACCATGCTCCCTAGGAGAACTCCGGACTCTCTCCCAGACTATCGACAGGAGATATTGGGAACACAAGTCCGAAGTCGCTCGCCAGATCAGACCCTCCGGAAACCAGTCCTCCACTTCCAGAAGTACTCCCACCACCTCATCTCTGAAACCCGCCACTTTGTCCAACACTTCCACATACTCGTCGGCAAAGTCCTCCGCCCCTATCCCAAAACCTGCATCCAACCTCTCCAGCAAACTCAGGAAGGACAGACACCTCACCTCCAAGAAACGCAAACACCGCTTTGACCTCAAGTTGTGCATGTTCTGCAGAGCCGCCGGACATGTAGCTAAGGATTGCCAGAAGTCCACTTCCCGCTCTGGAAGCCAAACCGGAGGCCTCTTCCCCTGAGGCAAAAAATTAGGGCGCAACCTTCTGGACTCCGCACGGGAAGGAGGCTGTGTTGAATCCCACTGTGCACCTACGGAGATCCGTCTCAATGCATGTGCTCTTTATGACCCCAAGGCCCTTATGCCTCTTGTTTCTTTTCCCGACCTTTCCGAAATTTCCACTTTTTCCACTTTGTTAGATTGTGGTTCTATGGATTGTTTCATTGATACTACTCTTGTTGACAAGCATCATTTTCTGACATATTCTGTGCCTCCCATTTCATTGAAGCTTTTCGATGGTACTTCCAATTCTACAATTACCCATGCTGTTGACCTTGTCACATCCCAAAACTTCCCTAACCCATCCGGCACAATTCCAAACCCCTATGACCAAATCCCGAATCTCGGGCCTCAGACTTTACCTTAGACGATTTCTCTTCCATCAGACTTTCTGAACCCCGTACTTCCCCTCCCAGACTTTCCGCATTCCCGTCCCAGACTTTCCGTATTCCCATCCCGGACTTTCGTATTCCTATCTTGGCTATCTCTTGACATATGTCACTTTCCTTTGACACATCTTAACATTTACAGTTCCTATCGATAATTCCCTTCCCCCTTGCTTTGCAACTATTGCGCCATTGCCTTCAGCCATTATTCTCCCATTCTGACGCCATTCCGATTCATTCCTTCTTTCTTCCGGAAACCCGAAACTCTGATTCATCCGACATACTTTAACATCTTTATATCTTCCAGACTCTTCAGTATATAAACCCGCGTGTACTCTCGATATTTCCTTAGTTCAAATATCAACTAAATCCCATTCTTTCCTGATCCCCTCTGAACTTCCTCAGTCCTTAAGTTGATCTTAGGATTGATCTCTATCTCTGACCCTCCGCTCCGAAATCAAGGAACAGAACTTGTACAGGGGCACAGCACATAAGCTGAAGCCGAAGTTCTTTACCACTCTGACCCCCCTCAGGAATTCCCGCCAAACCCTGCTTTCTCCGCACTCCGGACAATCCGGGAATTCCAGGAACAAACCCGGACTTAACAGACCTTTCCATTTGTTTCCCTTCCAGCTTTGTCACCTCCGATACATTTTATGTTACCCCATTGGATTCATCTTGTTCCCTTGTTCTAGGACACAACTGGCTCACCCGCTACAATCCATCAATTGACTGGGTACTGGGCAGTATTACTTTCCAAACTCCGGCTCAAGACTTGCCAACACCCCTGACGTCACCTCCGGAGATTCCAGACTCTGTTCCCCTATCTCACTCTGACACTCCCGACAAGCTGCCTTGCGAAGCTTCTCGCATCTTGTTTGTCAATGCTGCTGCCTTTGTGCGCACATGCAAACTCAATGGCTCTGAGCAGTTCAGCATTCACCTCCGTCCCCAGGACTCCAAACTCTGTTCCGTATCCTGGGACTCCAGAATTTGCAAAACTCCTGAAGAAGTCGATCTTTCCTCCGTCCCTCCAGACTATCACGATTTCCCCGATGTCTTCAGTAAGCGCAAGGCGGACACCCTTGCACCCCACAGGGAATTCGATCTCAAGATTGACTTAGAGGAAGGTGCTTCCCCACCTCTCGGGACTGTTTACCCGGTTTCCGCTACAGAACTCAAGTCCCTCTGGGAATTCATAGACAAACACCTCAACTATGGCTTCATCCGCCAGTCCAAATCCACCCACAGCACTCCCATCCTCTCTGTCCACAAGAAGGACAGATCCCTACACCTCTGTGTCGATTTCCGAGGACTCAACAAAATCACAAAACAAGACCGCTATCCCTTACCCCTGATCTCTGACCTCCTCAATTCCCCTAGCCACGCCAAGGTATACACTAAAATCAACCTCCGCCATGCATATCACCTTCTCTGCATCACTCCCAGGGATGCATGGAAAACCGCCTTCTGGACTCGCTACAGCTCATACGAGTGGCTGGTGATGCCCTTTGGGCTCACCAACGCCCCTGCAGCCTTTCAGCACTTCGCCAATAGCACCTTCATGGACCTCCCAGATGTCTGCATCGTGGTCTACCTCGACAACATCCTCATTCATTCCAACAACATGGCTTCTCACAAAGAACATGTCTGGGAAGTCCTCCGGCATCTCCGGAAACACGGACTTTATGCCAAACCGGACAAATGTGAGTGACACTCAGACTCCGTCGAATACCTGGGCTACCGTCTCTCCCCCCAGGGATTGACTATGTCCCCGGAGAAAGTCCAGGCGGTCCGAGATTGGCCCGAGCCCCAGAAAGTCAAGGACATTCAGCCTTCCTCGGGTTCACCAACTTCTATCGTTGCTTCATCTTCAACTACTCCAATATTGTTGTCCTGCTCACCTGACTCACTCCAAAAAACACCCCCTGGGACTTCAACATTTTCTGCTGCTCCACCTTCACCCAACTCAAAGACACCTTCACCCAAGCCCCTATCCTTACTCACTGGATTCCGGACTGCCCTATCACGGTCGAAACCGACACTTTGGACTATGCTATCGTGGGAATCCTCTCGATCCGGTACCCAGATGAGGAATTCCGCCCCGTCATGTTCTACTCCCGCACCCTGACAGCCCCAGAACTCAACTATGACACTCATGATGAGGAACTCCTCGCTATCTACAAAGCTTTCCAGCATTGGCATCATTACCTTGAAGGTTCCGGCACCCCTATTGACGTCATTACTGATCACAAAAATCTGTAATATTTCTCCACCTCCAAAATTCTGACCTGCCGGCAAGCCCGCTGGTCAGAATTCCTATCCCAGTTCAACCTCGTCATCCGCTTTCACCCTGGATGCTTAGGAGCTAAGCCCGACTCCCTCACTAGATGCTGGGATGTCTACCCAAAAGAGGGGGATAAGGACTATGCTCGCGTCAATCTCCACAACCTCCACCCGGTGTTCACTCAGGAACAGCTTGCCTCGTCCCTACAAGGCACTCTCCTACTTGCCCCAGTCCTCCGGGCCTCATCCCTGCTTGACATTCAGGACATCCTGAATTCCCTGTCCTCCAACCCCATAGCTTCCCTCCATCTTTCAGACTCGTTGAACTCCCAGTGGGTGTTACGCTGATGAGGTCGTTAGACTCCTTCAGATAACACCAACGAGTCTTGTTGTTTGAACAAGACTAGATCTATCAGAAGTCTTTACTGGCAGACTATAGGCCAATCGGTGAAGCGAGTTCTAAGACCAAG